>CM060114.1:3273976-3583976 GCA_030522415.1 Channallabes apus
AATGAAGGATCTTAGACTCTGGAATGAAGGTATAAATGTACAGTATAGTGTCCGATGTGATTTAACTAAAAGATATAGTTTTGTGAACTTGAATAACAAAGTATTAAAATGTTAAGCAAATTTAAATTGGCATAATATAAATTAAGTATAAATGATTTTTATGAAGTGCTCCTTTTGCTTTGGTAGTGTGGATGCGGCCAAAGAGGATGGGTCATTTGGAAGACTAATGAATGACAACCATATAAACCCCAATGCCAAGATGACGTACTTCACCCTGCAAGGCAAGCCACGCTTGTGTTTGTTTGCAACACGAGACATAAGTCCAGGAGAAGAGGTCACCTATAATTATGGCAACTCAGACTGGCCATGGAGATCGAAAGTGGTAAAAACCTTTTATGAAACTGATTGTCCTTAGAGGGGTTATGGTCTAACCATGCACACTTTAATTTAAGTGAACAATGTATACTGTCATTGTAGCTTTTGTTTTAACATGCTTTTTATCACATTAATGTATGTTAGACATTAATTTATTAAAATACATAGCACATGGAATATTATTAACTGGATATGTTGCTAATTGTCTGTTTTTAAAATCATAAGGAATCTGAAGAAAGGTCGAAGGAGGAGCAGCATGGTGTGTTGTCTACATCAGAGCCTTCTACAAGTCGGTGGCAAAAAAGGTCTGAAGCTACATCAGCTGGTCCTCTCAGAAGCTTTAAGGTAAAATGGAAAAATACTGTTGCACGACCATAGGTACATGGCAAAACTTCTTTTTCTTTCGGCTGTTCCCTTTCAGGGGTCGCCACAGCGAATCATCTGCCTCCATCTAACCCTATCCTCTGCATCATCTCTCAAACCAACTAACTTCATGTCCTCTCTCACTGCATCCATAAATCTCCTCTTTGGTCTTCCTGGCAGTTCCAACCTCAGCATCCTTCTACCGATATATTCACAATCTCTCCTCTGAACATGTCCAAACCACCTCAATCTGGCCTCTCTGACTTTATCTCCAAAACATCTAACATGGGTTGTCCCTCTGAACTCATTCTTGATCCTATCCATCGTTGTCACTCCCAAAGAGAACCTCAACATCTTCAGCTCTGCTACCTCTAGCTCTGCCTCCTGTCTTTTCTTCAGTGCCACTGTTTCTAAGCCGTAGAGCATCGCTGGTCTCACCACTGTCCTGTACACCTTTCCTTTCATTCTCGCTGATACTCTTTCATCACACAACACACCTGACACTTTTCTCCAACCATTCCAAACTGCCTGTACCCGTCTCTTCACCTCCTTTGAACACTCTCCGTTGCTCTGGACCGTTGACCCTAAGTACTTAAAATCCTGCACCTTCTTTACCTCTGCTCCCTGTAGCTTCACCGTTCCTCTTGGGTTCCTCTCATTCACACACATGTATTCCGTCTTGCTGCGGCTAACCTTCATTCCTCTGCTTTCCAGAGTGTACCTCCATCTCTCTAGATTTTCCTCCACCTGTTCCCTGCTCTCACTACAAAGCACAATGTCATCTGCAAACATCATAGTCCATGGAGACTCCTGTCATCCTGTCCATCACCAGACCAAACAAAAAGGGTCTTAGAGCCGATTCTTGATGCAGACCCACCTCCATCTTGAACTCTTTTGTCACACCTACAGCACATCTTACCACTGTCTTAGCGCTCTCATACATGTCCTGCACCACTCTAACATACTTCTTCGCCACTCCAGACTTCCTCATACAACACCACAGCTCCTTTCTCGGCACTCTGTCGTACGCTTTCTCTAAATCTACAAAGACACAATGCAACTCTTTATTACTTTCTCTGTAGTTCTCCACCAGCATCCTCAAAGCAAATACTGCATCTGATGTACTTTTTCTAGGCATAAACCATATTGCTGCTCACAAATGCTCACCTCTGCCCTTAACCTAGCTTCCACTACTCTTTCCCACAGCTTCATTGTATGGCTCATTAGCTTTATGCCTCTGTAATTGCCACAGCTCTGCACATCTCCCTTGTTCTTAAAAATCAGCACCAATGCACTTCTCCTCCATTCCTCTGGAATCCTCTCACTCTCCAAGATCTCGTTAAACAAACTAGTCAGAAACTCTACTGCCACCTCTCCTAAGCACTTCCATACCTCCACAGGTATGTCATCAGGACCAACAGCCTTTCCACTCTTCATCCTCTTCAATGCCCTACTCACCTCACTTTTACTAATATTTGCTACTTCCTGCTCCACAACTGTCACCTATTCTACTCTTTTGTTCTCTTTCCTTTTCCTCATTCATCAACTTCTCAAAGTACTCCTTCCATCTTCCCATCACCCTCCTGGCATCTGTCAGTACATTTCCATCTCTATCTTTAATCACTCCAACCTGCTGCACATCCTTCCCATCTCTATCTCTTTGCCTCGCCAACCTGTACAGATCCACCTCACCCTCCTTACTGTCCAGCCTAGCATACAAGTCCTCCTTCACCTTATGCTGCATCTCCCTGTACTCCTATTTACTCTCTTCAGTCCTCTGTGTTCCACTTCTTCTTAGCTAGCCACTTTCCCTGTATACACTCCTGGACTTCCTCGTTCCACCACCAAGTCTCCTTGTCCACTTTTCCCTTACCTGATGATACACCAAGTACCCTCCTACCTGTCTCCCTGATCACATTGGCTTTAGTTGCCCAGTCAACTGAAAGCACCTCCTGACCACCCATAGCCTGTCTCAACTCCTCCCTGAAGAATACACAACATTCTTCCTTTCTCAGCTTCCACCACTTTGTCCTCTGCTCTGTCTTTGTCCTCTTCACCTTCCTCACCACCAGGGTTATTTTACACACCACCATTCTGTGTTGTCTGGCTACACTCTCCCCTACCAACACTTTGCAGTCACTGATCTCTTTCAGATTACAACGTCGACACAAGATGTAGTCTACCTGAGTGCTTCTGCCTCCGCTCTCATATGTCACCCTATGTTCCTGCCTCTTCTGGAAGAAAGTATTTACTACTGCCATTTCCATCCTCTTTGCAAAGTCCACCACCATCTGTCATTCTACATTCCTGTCCTGAAGACCAAACCTGCCAATCACATTCCCATCTGTTCCCTTCTCCCACATGTCCATTGAAGTCTGCACCAATCACAACTCTCTCACCTCTGGGGATGCTCTGCATCACTTCATCTAACTCACTCTAGAATTTCTCCTTCTCTTCTAACACACATCCTACCTGTGGAGCATAACCACTAACAACACTGAACATTATCCCTTCAAGTTCCAGCTTCAGACTCATCACCCTATCTGATACTCTCTTCACCTCTAGAACATTCCTTACAATCTCCTCTTTCAGGATAACTCCTACTCCATTTCTTTTCCTATCCACACCATGGTAAAACAATTTGAACCCTGATCCTAAGCTTCTAGCTTTGCTACCTTTCCACCTGGTCTCCTGGACACACAGTATATCCACCAACTCTCTTCCCTTCCCTGTCATGGTCCCAACATTCAAGGTCCCTACTTTCACTCCTAAACTCTTGCCTTTCCTCTTCTCTCTCTGCTTTCGAACACGCCTTCCTCCTCTCCTTCTTCGACCAACAGTAGCCCAATTTCCACCGGCACCCTGGACAACAGCACCAGTGGCGGTCGTTGTTAACCCGGGCCACGACTGATCCGGCATGGGAATTATATGTGATTTGCTTCATTGACTTGGCAAATGTTTTACGTCGGATGCCCTTCCTGACACAACCCTCTTCATTTATCCAAACTTGGGACTTGCACAAGAAAACACTGGATTTCGCTCCCCCATAGGTGCATTGGGGACATAGCAAAACTGAAGTGTTTAATTACATATAGTGAATGGGGGCAGCATGGTGGAGCAGTGGTTAGCACTGTAACCCTCACAGCAAGCTCTAGGTTTAACTCTTTGTTACTGATGCCACCACAAACGTATCGAATTTTCAATTAGGCTGTCATCATGAAATTCTCCTTCCCCAGCTATGGAATTTGAATAATCAAAGAGAGATTATCATTGATATCTTACATTCTATACCTTGCAAAATCAGCCAGTGGGGTTTACAGCAAGGTTTTTGTTGAAGTAGGATTGTTCTATTTATTTAAACCTCAAATATTCTCTTTAATGGTTCTTTCCCAGTGGTTATTAATGTATCTTGTTTGTCCATGCTGCATCTACTACAGTTTGTGGCTAAAACCAACCAGGTGGAGACGGCTAGAGGGCAACCACGCGGAGATAGCTAGAGGGCAACCAGAGTTTGACAAGTCCAGTGCTTGATCCACTCAGCAAGCCTGAAAAGGTAAATGAAATGTAGCCGTTCATTACCTTCCGTGTGGCAAAGTTTTAAAGTCCACCAACATGTGACATAGGCTTTGTGTGCATCACTTAGATCTGATTGTTCATATGGACAGTGTTTTGTAAGCACCCTCTCATTTAAGTGAATTTCGAAGTGTAGCTCGGTGTAAAATCGGTGTATGTTTTAACCTGAATGCAATATGGTTTATATGAGCAGTGTTTTGTAAGTAATCTTCCATGAAATGCTTTTCAAAGTGACGGCCAGGTCTGAATGTTTGTGAATTAAGCAGTAAATCCCCCAAATGTCTTAGGACCATACAGGTAAGGGACTTGATATGATATGGCACTGCTGTGGTCTTTAAGAATATTTGGACAACTTGTATTTGATCTGTTTGCCTTACATAATCACCTAGTGACATTCAAAATAAAGTTTTTTTCTTGTGCTCTTTGTGAGAAGTAAGATTGTTCAATTTGTAAATTTTTAGCAGATGCATATTCATTTATTTCCTCCATGATGTATTTGTTACAGATGATGGCTAAGAGCAGCCAGACTAAAATGTATGAAGGCAACCAGAGTTTGACAAGTCCAGAAGGAAAAGGTAAATGAATGTAGCCCTTCATTACAATGCATGTGGCAAAGTGTTAATTTCAAAAAGATGTGATGTAGGCATTGTGTGTGTCTGTACTCCCTTAGATATGATATGGTTTATATAGACAGTGTATTCTAAGTAGTCTTTCTCTAAGTGATTTTCAAAGTGTAGGTCAGTATAAGATCTGAGTGTATGTGTATGTTCACCTGGATGTGAGATGGTTTATATGGACCGTGTTTTGTGAGGACTCTTTCACAAAGTGATTTTCAAAGTGTAGGTCAGTATGAGATCTGAGTGTATGTGTATGTTCACCTGGATGTGAGATGGTTTATTTGGACCGTGTTTTGTGAGCACTCTTTCACAAAGTGATTTTCAAAGTGTAGGTCAGTATAAGATCTGAGTGTATGTGTATGTTCGCTTGGATGTGAGATGGTTTATATGGACCGTGTTTTGTGAGGACTCTCTCATAAAGTGATTTTCAAACTGAAAGTTAGTAGTCTGAATGTTTGTGTGAATTAAGCAGTAAACCACCCAAGTATGTCTTAGTAGGACCATACAGGTAAGAGGGTTCATCCTCCAGCTGGGGTTGATGATGGCATCATTTTGGTTTTTAGGAGTTCTTGGACAACCAGAATTTGATCTTTGTTTTAGGATAATTAACCTGAACCTTTGGTAGTGACTATATGTGAAATTAACCACTTTTGGCATTTATGCCACTTATTTTCTGTCAAATCTATCTGTACTGTCTTCTACCTGAAGCTAATTTGCACCTGATATCTTGAAGTAAGATAAATGGTTATCTTGAATTGTGAGGGGGAAAAATGGTAACATCAGGACTATTTTCAAGTCCAGATTTAGATCTTTTTCATAAGAAATGTATGCTTTTGATGTGGACATCATCCATATCAGACGAATTTGTAAAATTTTCATGCTAATCTTGGCCACCATCTTGGATTTTAAATGACTTCATGTACTATCCATGTGACAATTTCTAAAAGCTATGTATGGGAGATGCATTTTATTCACTATATTACTAATATATTATATTACATGCTAATAGGAAACTTGCTCTGTTGTCAGAGGTGGCCATTTTGAAAAACTAGGTGGCCATTTTGAAAAAGCGTCCGTATTGAAAATTCAATAGTAATAAAGTGGCCAGATATCCAATTTTTTTTGGACTGCCTTTATCTATACTGTAAGTATACCAAATGTTATGCTTTCATCACAAAATGCACAATTGTTAAAAAAAAAATTCCACTTAGCTGCTCGACTAAGAGGTGTACTCACTTTTGTGAGATACTGTATGTACAACTGCTTTACAAAGAAACCATAACGAAAAACTTGTCCTCTTTTATTAAACCAAAAATATTTTAGAGTCTTATGATAAAGTAGGTGTTGTACACTATAACTTTGGCTGTGGGAACTTGATTGTAGTGTGCAAGTCATATCAAGCAGAATACGTGCGCTGCGTACATCAGTTTTGCCTCACTGGGTGCAGACAGGATCTTTGAGGGTATTCTGCTAAAGGTTTCCCTGAATCTATCTTTGAATTCGTGTTGTTCTGTGTTGTAAATCATTGCTATGACACAAACGTTTTAATTGACCCATAAAATTAAAATATTTAAAATGTGTTACAGCTTGTTTGGGGGTCTGGCGACTACCACCGCTATTCACAGGTGAGTACCTACTTAAGGTTTCTTGAATATCTCCTGCACTATCCAATTATTTAATTAGTTTTCTCTTTTTTTCAGGAATGACAGGTAGACTACATCTTGTGTCGACGTTGTAATCTTCTAAATATTCTGGGGATGAACTGGTATCGGGTCAGGACAGTGTACTACATTCAGAACTAGGTCAAATATCAGATGTTGACAGCCTGTCTGATGATTACTTCCCAGACTCAGTCACAATACTAGCATACCCTTTATGTCTAGTAAGTCGATGCCTGATGAAAGAACGTCTTATGGATCAGATGCAGACGTCCAAGTTTGGCTTGGCACATCCAAGGTTCCACCACCGCCTGAAGACCATGTAATTCCCAATGCTGATAAAACATCACATTTGGGTACTTGTACCAAAGGTGCATCGAAGCAGAAGCCAAAGAATGAAGCACAGTTTCTCAATCACGACTCAAGACAATTGACTATGACCATAAAAAAATTACTTGTATTGCCATTTAATGTCGTCATGGCAAAAAAAAAAAAAAAAGTTTTTCCTCATGTGTGGCCCTAATACGCCATCGTAGTTAACAGATATTTTAGCAAAAAGACTAATGTAAGTTCTTCTGTTGAAGCTAATGTTCTTGTGTTATGTGACAGTACACTGCTGCAACTTTTAAATGGCAAGCAAACATGACTAGTGTGTAAAACAAAGGAAATGCTAAAATGCAGTAAATCCACAGGCAAATGTGGGATTTTTTTGTGTGCAATACACTTAATCCTGAGTAAACATTGTTCAAAATAAAAAGACCTGTCCTGTTAATGCTGTGTTGTCAGGTATGTGTATTTATGTTAATATTTTAATTTATGTTAATTTAAAAAATGACGTCATTGTCTGGACAATGCTTTTTCCTGTCCTCCTATACCACACATTTGTCAAAAAGTGAAATGTCTGCTTAAACCACAATTGGAGCAGGGTCATGTGTATGAAGTTCTGTTGTGTGTATCTGAACTCTGAAGTGACCCATTTTTTTTTCAGAATTTTTAGAGTATTTTAAGCTTACTCCCATAGCTCTAAGACCTCGGGAAAGGGTAGTCCATCTAAACCACCTTCGGGCTGGTTTCGCGAAATTGTCCGTCTAAACCATATAAACCCGTATAGGTGTGTAAACTCAATCAGGTGATTACACGACTCTCCATGACCTAAATATAAAGATTCCACTTCGATGAAATAAACTGCACTAGAGAGACAATTAAATTATAAATAGATTATTACAATAAAAGTCATATATCAATAAGAATATATAAAATATGTGAAAGATTTTGAGTGTGTGAAAGAGAAGTGTGTGTGTGTGTGTGTGTGTGTGTGTGTGAGAGAGAGCATGATAAATAGAATCATGTTTGAGTGTGAAAGAGAGAAGTGTGTGTTTGAGAGAGAATATGTGTGAATTTGCATGTTTTATGTTTTATGGAGGGTTTCCTCCGGTACTCCGGTTTCCTCCCACAATCCAAAGACATGTAGGTTAGGTTAATTGACATTCCAAATTGCCCGTAGTGTGTGAATGAGTGTGCGTATGTGAGTACGTGTGTGTGCCCTGCGATGGATTGGCACCCTGTCCAGGGTGTACACCGCCTTGTGCCCTAAGTTTCCTGGGATAGGCTCCAGGCCCCCGCGACCCTGTATATAAGGATAAAGCGGTACAGAAAATGAATGAATGAATAAATGAATGTTTTATGGAAGTGTGTGAGAGAGAGTTGTGAGTGACTTTATGTGAGTCTGTTATAGAAAAACTAAAAGCTTGTGTGTGTGTGTGTGTGTGTGTGTGTGTGTGTGTGTGTGTGTGTGTGTGTGTTAATAACCTCTCTCTCTCTCTCAGACACTGTGAGGTTGGTGGATGGTGGAAGTCGCTGTGCTGGGAGAGTGGAGGTTCTTCAGGAGGATCAGTGGGGAACAGTGTGTGGTGTTAACTGGGATATGAACGATGCTGCAGTGGTGTGTAGAGAGCTGCGCTGTGGGGAGGCTGTAGAGGCACCTCAGTTCGGTTACTTTGGACCAGGATCAGGACCAATCTGGATGATTGGTGTGGGCTGTAGTGGATCAGAGTCGACACTGAAGAGCTGTAGTTCTGGTGGTAGAGGGGAACGTCATGGCTGTGTTCATCGTCTTGATGCTGGTGTCATCTGCTCAGGTAAACTACTGACTTTAGGGAATAAAAACAATGAGTTAGATTATCAGCATGATCTAACTGTAATTCTACCCACACATTATTTTAATTCCATTTTGTCTTTATTTAAATGTAAAGCCTGGTGCGTCTCAACGAAAGAGCTGACTGAGCCTGAGTAAGGGGCCATTTACAGGAGCTTCATTATGACAGGCAGTGGCAGAGCCAGACTTTTTTCATAGGGGTGGCCAGGCTGGGCCCAGCACTCACTTTGGTGTGGCACAGAGACTGAGGCCTAGGTTCAGGTTTTTATCTGTATGGTAAAGTGTCATGTAGGGCATATAAACTGAGGCCCCCCATTCATAAGATGTATAATATTAACTTAAACTAGATGTATTTCTAACATATTAAAATTTTACCTGGAATTATACAGCCATGAGAGACTTTTATTAAACATTAGCGAAACAGCATGTCTGTCTGTCACATCGTCTGCCTTGGGCACTGTCTCCAGAACCGCACATGCACACCTTCACAACTTTCCTTCCCTTTTTTATTTCCTCCCTCTTTAAAATGCTTTTCTTTCCCATTTTCCTTAATAAGACCATGCCTTTTTCTTTCCCCTTTATCCTGTAACACCTCGTCACATGTCTGTGTGTCAGTGGTGCCACCCATGCGGGTGTTGAGCTCGTCCGCGTTCGTCATACCGGATGTTGGTGTTTTATAATCCGTTATTGTTCTCAGTCCCTGCCACAGGCTCTGTTGGAGTTGTGACTCTAGTTTTCTCCCGTAGCGCTGCTTCGCCTCTTTCACTGCCTTCCGGACGTTGTATGAGACAGCCTTGTATGGTTCCATGTCCCTCGACGCAAGTCCCGTGTTGTAGGCGGCGGTGCGAGATCTCAGAGCATCGTGGATGGTTTTATCCACCCACGGATTCTGGTTGGGAAACGTTCTGATAGTCTTTTTCTCCACGGTATCATCCACTAGCTTCCCAATAAATCCCACAACTGCTTCCGTAAACACGCTGACGTCATCATCGGAGCTGTTTCTGAACATGTCCCAGTCTGCATCATCTAGTGTGTCCTGTAACGCGGCCACCGATTCGTCCATCCAGCACGCGACCTCCCTCTGAACCGGAACTTCCTGTTTCAGCCTTTGTTTGTATTTTGGCATGAGGAAGATGGCGGCGTGGTCGGATTTAACAAACGCTGGACGAGATTGCGCCTTGTAGCCGTCTTTGACAGTAGTATAACAATGGTCCAGTGTCCTTTCACCCGTGGTGGGGCAGGTGATGTGCTGGTAGAAGTTCGGCGCTGCGCATTTGAGGTTGGCACTATTGAAGTCCCCCACTACAATAAGCGCAGCGTCCCAGTGTTGTGTCTGGTGCTGTGAGTGCCTCATGCAGTTCGCATAAGGCAGTGTCTGTGTCCGCTTGTGGTGAAACATAAACAGCACTTATTATGACCGAAGTTAACTCCCGTGGTAGATAAAAAGGACAACACATGATGGACAGTAGTTCCAGGTTTGGTGTGCAGGAGCGTGTAAGAGGAACAACGCTCGCGCTGTTGCACCAGCTGCTGTTCACCATTAAACACGCGCCGCCTCCCCTTGACTTCCCCGAGTCCCGCGCCCTGTCCATGCGGTGAACCGAGAAGAACTCGGCTGGTTGTGTGGCATGGTCTGGCACTGCTGGGTTCAGCCATGTCTTGGTGAAGTAGAGGAGATTGCAGTCCCAAATGTCTCTCTGGAACTTTATCCTGGCCCTGAGGTCATCGAGTTTGTCTCCAGTGACTGGACGTTGGCGAGCAGGATGCTAGGCAGAGGTGTGCGGTGTGCACGAGCTCTCAGCCTGTTCCTGACGCCGGCTTCGTGTCGCGTCCTTTGTCCTCCAACAGGATCTCACTCGGCCAGCTCGTATCCGGAGTTAAAAACGTTGAATTGTGAGTACATTGTATACCAATAGAAACAAGAGTGTCTCTTTCATACCTAATGCACTCAATGGTGGTGATTTTGCTGATTTTAACACTAGAAGCGCCGCGCCAGTGTCACCTACTTATAACTTCAATTCAATTCAGTTTTAATTGTATAGCGCTTTTAACAATTGACATTGTCTCAAAACAGCTTTACACAATCAAAATAATTATTTAAGTGTGTATGGAATGTGAATGTGTATGAATCAAAAATGTTCAGATAGTCCCTGGTGAGCAAGCCGAAGGCGACAGTGGCAAGGAAAAACTCCCTGAGATGGTAATAGGAAGAAACCTTTAGAGGAACCAGACCTCTCAAGAGAGTGCCATAGTCCATTGTTAGTTTTAATGATTTGGCTGAAACTAATTATCACTACATAAGTACCATAACACCATTGATCATGAGTTTCAGCTGAACCTAATTCTATACTTGTAACAGAAAATGTAGATGCAGATTCCAAATGTGCATGTATATAATAGATAGATAGATAGATAGATAGAGATGGCACTCTCTTGAGAGGAGATATGAAGGTGTTATTCATTTATTCTCTACAATGGTGCAAACTACGGTACACAGACCAAACTGTAACTTTCTCGTACTACTATAAAAATCCTAAATATAAACAAACAAAATACAGCTTTTTTTTTCTCAGAGGTAAACGGAAAAGTGAAGTTGTTCAGCTGTTTACTGTCACTGCAGCTTCTTCAAAGTCTTCCCACTCCGTGACCGCTGAAATCTGACACGACACCACGTTAGGCTACGTCTTGACTCATTTGTATACAGACGGTGATTGGATGTTTCCCGAGGGCTCAGGGGAGTGTGTGTGTCTGTGTGTGTGTGTCTATGTGTGTGCGTGCACGCACGTACTTCTTCTACTGTTATAAAAATTCTAAATATAAACAAACAAAATACAGCTTTTTTTTCAGAGGGAAACGGAAAAGTGAAGTTGTTCAGTGTCACTATACAGATGTTACATTCAGTGGAGTTACCAAAATCTTTGGTTTAGTTCTCATTGTGTTGCCACACATCATTTCCACATTTCACTCGCTTTTATTACTCTTACTGTATGTGAGCATAAACAGTGAAACATTCCACAGGTTTATAATACACCGCGGCCAAGTGAACCACATTCCCGTCGAACGAAACGAGGCATAATCGTGGTGTTTGCTTCGGTTATGACACACCATAGTTCATTATCTGCTGTGGTAGATCTGATTATTTATTCAAACACAGTAATAAAGCTTTATATCCTCAGGAGGGCTCATTACATTGTTTTAGCGATAGTTTCACGGAAGCGAGTTCAGAACTAATCTAAACAAAAAAAACATCCGAAGCTTCAGAAGCTTCAAATAGAATGAACGAACTAATGAATTTTCTTAAAACGTTATAAAATTAAGTAGAGCTAAATCCCTAAATCTCCTTATAAAATATCGCTGATTATCAATGCGGGAATGAATGGCGAATTGTCATATGGCGAAGCATATGCTTCCGTGAAATTGATATAATTGATATATATAAACTGCATAAATAGAATGAAACCTGAGATAGATGCACTGAATGACGCATAGATAGTATGCGCGATCCCTTGCGCCATCTGCTGAGAGAAATGAGAATCGCAGGTTGGAAAAGCCAGGAAACGTCACGCCGCTGCGCAGCTGTCAGTGATTTCACGTGAATAAGAGCAAAATAGCTTTATACTGGCTTTTACAGGTGCGATTTAAAAAATTTAAGCATGCTGTGTGATTAAGCTCACAGATCTAGGAAAAGTCATGATTTTGATCGAGTGTGAAGTTTTTTTTTTTTTTCCCCTTGTGGTCACATGACTGCTGCTCGGCGCTACTAGTGTTAAAACACTGGAAACTAACTTAAAAAACAAAAACAAAGAAAAGGTGGTCGGAGCAGTCGTGATGGCAGCCGACCTCACTGGCGCCATCTTGGAAATCTTGGATTAATCCAGCTTTAATCCTCTATAAATCATACAGGTCTGTAACTATGCACTGATCAGACACCATTAGTTAAATCTTCCAGTAATATCAGTTCTGACATTAGAACTGCTTCTGGCTTCTACCTTCCGTCTGCACAAACCTCTACATACTTCTTTCATATAGTAACATTTCACCTTCATTTAACAAATAGCCTTATTGTTTTAAGAATAGAGTTTGGGGAACTTTCTGTCTTTTTTAAATACATTTTGTAATTCCTTAATGCAGCTTAGCCCTATATTAAATGACAGATGAAACATTGTAACAGTTTTATCCATGTGTGAAATAAATAGAGAAACTTGACAGCTTAATCAATAAATTAAAAGACAAACAATATACAGTGGGAGCCACGTCAAACAGCCGCCTGGAGCATGATGGATCCATGGCAGGATCATGAAGGGTTAATGCACGGTCCATGCACGGTATGTGATCCCCCGCGATGACGCAGTTAACGATGCCCCGCCCCATAAACGCCCCCATGCGCTTTCTAAAAAGATGGTTGCAATGCTGTATAATTCCGCCAGATGGTGCATTGACTGGCACAGTTAACTGCAGTGTCCAGGAAGCCCAATACCATATATTTAATATACAGACAGTTCTTGTATTGTCAACATAGTTTCATAAATAGATGACGTGGTAAAACAACAACAACAACAAACCGATTAATAAAACAGATTTGTTAAATCACTCAATACACAACCCATGATGATTATGCTATTTATTATTTAATAATGACTTAATAAAACTAGTTAGTGAAATATTTTTTAAGACATCCTGAAATGATCCTTAAAGACACAGTAGCGTCTGTAATTTGTCTATACCGATCATTGTAGGTACGGAATAAAAACACGGGCTATGTACAGTATTTTACATTACGGTGTATTTTACCTAGTTCCATTTAATATACTGATTGATAATATTTTGCTGCAAAGTAAAGCTCAAAATGTAACGTCTGCTTGGTTTTGTTTTGGTTATATTTTTGATGTTTTTTTTTTCACTGATAGTCAACAAGTGGCATAAGAAAGGCAATTAATGGCGCATGCAACCTGGAACAAATATCTGCCCATATGGATCAGTATTTCTTTAGTCATTTAATCATGTACGATGCTCCCCCGTCAAAAAATCTGATGGGGCATTAATCACTTATCACAACGGTGTATAGATGTGGCAGCAGAGACAGATTAAATCCCCATAAACATTCATACTTGAAAACAAAACTAACAGAATTAAACAGTATGGTGGAAATTCTGAAACCAATATAAAGACAAGTAATTCATACACTGGGTAAGAGCAAAGTAACAAAGGTTTTATTTTAAACTTCTGCAGAAGGACCAGTCTCATACAGCAAACAGTTGCAGCATAGAGAAAGGTGATCTCTTTCTCCAGCTGACCTATTTTATACACAAACATCTCTGTTAACATTGTTATACAGAGGCCTAACAAGATTATAATCCCAATTGGTAAAACACTATAAACCAGCCAATAACCCCAGCCTCCCCATAATTGCATTAACCACGAGATCCAAGACTCTACTTGGGGAGGTGGTTGCAAAGCCTTCTTCATGTGGTTTATGACGTTGCTGATATTTTGATGATTGTCAGGTACATAGAAACAACAAGAGGTGTTTAGAACTTTACACACTCCACCTCTCTCGGCCAGTAAAATATCCAGAGCCATTCTATTTTGAATCGTGATCTCTCTAACCTGCTTAAGTTCATCATTTACTAATGACTAGTCGCGTTGTCATTTTTTAGTATCAGTAACATGTATGCTAAACCATTTACCTTGTTTAGGGCTACAGCTGTTCCTCCGCCGAGGAAGAGTGACCAGCCTACATTTGCTCCTGGGCTAGTGCCCGGGTTTCCTAAAGTGTAACCATGAAATTTAATAGGGACATCTCTTTTTCTTCTATTCTCTGACATCCGTGGCCCCCACGGATTTTCTGTGTGTACTGACACACTAGGAGTTACATATGCAGGATAACATGAGCCTGTCCAATTGAAATTTCTTAACAGGCAATGGCTCCCTGGGGCATCAAAACATAGGTTATTGGAATAATTACACTCAGGGACTGCTGGGTTTGGCCTCCCTGCTTGTTTGTAGTATTCAGATATCTGTTAGATGGCCATGGTGGTTATCGGTATAATACAAGACGTTTTGTCTGCATTTGCTTCTGCTGCTGTGACATTATTTAGGGGCAGTGCTACCCAGCACGAGGACATGACATGGCATACACAAGATGTTGTGTATGTCTGTTATATTATCAGCAATGTCTAATGATAGGGCACATTCCCAATTTCCCAACACATCTATTGAGATTAGCATTATGCCTTTTTATCATGCAGTCTCTTCTCTTTATTCTAGTTAAATGCATGTGGCTTGAGTTTGTTAAATAGACTTTACCATGACCATTTCTCTCCGAATTCTCAATAAGTAGGCACATCAGGGTAACCTATTATTATTCCTAAAATTATCCAAATTGCTTTGGGGTGTTGTTTTCTCATTTGTAACCAAGGGTCCAGTCCAGCTAATTCAATGTCTGTAGTGTGAATAATCTCAGTCACTAATATTCTCCGTCCTCTAAAACAGTCTTCTATCCTGTCAGTAGTTACAACACTTACTTTTAACTCTAATTACTTTTATATGTCACCAATGTTACTCAGTGCTACTGCTACTTTGACACCTTACAATTTCTTCATGTGTTGTCCTCAAATGTAGTGTATTTATTGTTGTGATGAATTTGAGTGGAGAGTTGTGGTTCTGCGTTGTTTCTGTCACTCTAGTTGGTTCTTCTGACCCATGCACTTTGCGTGCAGGTGAGGGTCAGTTGGGGTTTACAGGAGAGGTTACTAGCACATCACTGTTCACCCTTGTTGACCTCTGTGTTGTTTTCTCTTAGGTTCTGGAACATGTTTGGGGTGCTGGCGTGTACCCTCATCTCTGTTTCCACTACTTTGACTTCTTTTTGTGGAGTTAGGAGGACTGTCAGTGGGCCTGTATTAAAAATAAATCCTCAAAGAGTTTTGCACAATAACATAACATTTCATCTTCACAATGTCCTTTTACTTTTTGTGTGCTCTGGCTTCATCTTAATTCCTTTATCTACAGTACAGTATGTTATTAGTAACACAAATGCACATACTATCGCTTATTCCCCCTTTTTACACATGGTCCTTACCCGTGTGCCAACTTAGCATAGAAAGGAAATAGCTTTATAGGTAGACATGGCTTGTGATTAGGGTCGTACCAAACCCCTTCTGTGAAAACACATCCCGCTCTTCTCCAGAGTGTTTCCTCTCCTGGAGTGACTGTAGCTCTGAAGCTCTTCAAGGTTAGCTGTGAGGGTGAGAGCATTACACACACACACATGTTATGGTTATAGGAAAGGGGAAGTTTGGCCACAGCCTTCACTGCTGCATCTGCTTTTCTGAAATAGAATATAATTTGTTAGTTTGAGCATTACATTTACACTATTTAAATTTCATGTGCTATAACTATGACAAACTCCTGTTAACACCTATTTCTCTATCACAAAATATTGTTCCATCCACGTTCATTTTATATCCGGATTCTGTAGTGGCGCTTACTGTGGATCAATCCTAGTGGAACTGTCAGGATGAACTAACCTCGGTGACCAGAAGACGCAGCTTTAGCGGTTAGCCCAATGTAGCGTGGATGGTAAACCCAAACGCGGATGTAAGCGAGTAGGCAGGATAACCACGCGATTTATTATAAGGACTCTCACGAAAGAGGAGCAAGGGAAAAACACAAATTTAGCCCGCGTCCTATAAATACACACACAATATCAGGAAGCAGAACCAAAGATAGTGAGTACTCATGGTTTAGCAGACAGACAGCCAGAACCGACATGGGCCGAAACTCAATGACTGAGCGGTAAGCTAACGTTTGTTTACCTTTTTTATACTTCCTGGTTTGGCGCCCGCCTTACTTCCGGGTCCTAGTGCCGGGCGCAGATTGAGTGTGCATGACAGTACCCCCCTGTCCAGGACTGGCTCCTGACCGTCCTGGGGTGGAGGATACCCGACGACGGTAGTCTCGAATCAGTTCGGGGTCGAGAATGAACCGGGCCGGGATCCAAGACCACTCCTCAGGGCCGTAGCCCTCCCAGTCAACCAGGTACTGAGTACCTCTGCCCCGAGGGCGCGAGTCGAGGATTCGGCGTACGGTGTAGGCGAGACTGCCGTCGATGATCCGGGGAGGAGGAGCTGGGGGGGTGGGTGGAATCATGGGTGATGTGATGAAGGGTTTGAGTTGAGAGGTGTGGAATATGGGGTGAATCCGGAGCGCCGCAGGCAGCTGGAGCCGGTAGGTGACAGGGTTTACTCGTAGTGTGATGCGGTATGGTCCGATGAAGCGAGGTGAAAGTTTTCGAGATTCCGTGTGCAGATGTAGGTTCTTTGTGGATAGCCATACCTTGTCACCTGCGTTGTACAATCGTCCCGGAGGGTGTCGACGGCGGTGCTGAGTGATGTAACGGTTATTGGCTCTCTGGATGGCAAGGTTGGCTTGGTTCCAGACCCGTCGACACCTACGGACCAACTGTTGGGCCGACGGTACATCAACCTCCGGTTCTTGATGGGTGAACATCGGAGGTTGGAAACCGTAGCACACCTCAAATGGGCTTAAGTTGGTGGTAGATGAAACGTGGAGGTTGTGAGACAGTTCTGCCCAGATGAGGTAGCGGGCCCAGGAGCGCTGGCGATCAGCAACAAAACATCTTAGGTAACGCTCCAGTTGTTGGTTGGTCCGTTCCGTCTGACCATTAGTCTGGGGATGGTATCCAGATGACAGACTGCTGGTGGAGTTGATCAGACGGCAGAAGGCCTTCCAGAACTGGGCGGTGAACTGGGGCCCTCTGTCCGAGACGATGTCTTTGGGGAACCCATGCAGGCGGACTACGTGTTCCATTATCAGCTCAGCGGTGGTTTTAGCTGATGGGAGTCCGGTGAGGGCCACCAAGTGCACTGCCTTGGAGAACCGATCAACGATGGTGAGGATGGTGTTTTTTCCGTCGGAAACCGGCAGGCCCGTGATGAAATCCAGGGCGATGTGCGTCCAGGGCCGTCGAGGAACTGGAAGTGGTTGGAGCTCTCCCGGAGATGGTTGATTTGTATCTTTGGCCCTGGCGCACACCGGGCACGCCTGAACGAACTCCGTGACCTCTCTTCTCATGGTGGGCCACCAGAACGCCCGTTCGACGAAGGACAGGGTTCTTCGGGCTCCCTGGTGTCCGGCGACGGTAGAAGAGTGACCCCACTGGAGAACTTCTGGTCTTAGTCCTTGGGGTACATAAAGTCGTCCAGGCGGCACGCCTGCCGGTTCGGTCTCCGCAGCCTGTGCATGGCGGACCCTCGTCTCCAAGTCCCATTGAAGGGGTGCAATGATCCGTGAGGAGGTGATGACAGGCACGGGTTCCGCCCGGGGAAGGTCCTCATCGTGCTGTCTAGACAGTGCGTCGGCCTTGGTGTTCTTGGACCCCGGGCGGTATGACAGATGGAAGTCATATTGTTCGAAGAACAGTGCCCACCGTGCCTGTCGTGGGTTGAGCTGTTTGAGGTTCCTGATGGTGATGGGGTTCTGGTGGTCGGTCCAGACGATGAACGGCTCACTGGCGCCCTGGAGCCAGTGACGCCATTCCTCCAAGGCCCACTTTATGCCCAGCAGTTCGCGGTCCCCTACTCCGTATCGCTGCTGAGTGGGATTAAATTTCTTGGAGAAGAAACCACACGGGTGCAGCTTCTGGTCTGGACCTCGCTGGGAGAGAACAGCGCCGGCGCCCACATCCGACGCGTCCACCTCCACAACGAAAGGTTTGTTGGCATCGGGGTGGAGGAGGATGGGTGCGGTGGTGAAGCGATGACACAATTCTTGGAAGGCGGAGTTGGCGGCAGGGGTGAGTCGAAAAGGGTGGTGTGAGGGTCTGGTCAATGTGGTTAGTGGTGCTGCAACTGTACTGTAGCCCTGGATAAAGCGACGATAGAAATTCGCAAACCCAAGAAACCGTTGAAGCTGTTTGAGTGTCCTGGGTAGGGGCCAGTGACGTACGGCTTCGAGCTTCTGTGGGTCCTGTCGATTATGTCGTGGCAAATTTGTTGTGAACTATGTAAATTTTCCAAACAAAATCAATAACTACTCAAGTACTGAAATAGCAAAAGAGTTTATTGCAACCAAAAGTAAATGGACGGCACTGGACTAGCCAGACAAAAGACGAACAGATAAAAACTGCAAGATTTCTCTCCTTTCCTCCCTTACTTCCCTAATTTTACAGGGTTTATATACCTTCACTTAACAATTACATCATTGTTTGCTCCTTCTTAAGTCACGAAACCTTTTTAATATTCATGAGATGTGAGCTAATTCTATTCTGATCAGATTGATGTGGCACCTCCCAATTGCATAATTTTTCCTCTCATCTCATATTTATTCATGTCTGGGCAGGCTTAAGACGTTAGATGGTCTTACGTTCTCCTTTTTTGGAGAAAGTTTGGTTTATTCCTTTTTTTCTTGACCAGACTATTGACCACCGTTGGTAACTTGGGTTTTTGTGGAAGCCGCAATCTTTCAAAATCTTCCTCATCAAGATGTGTAAGTATTATAATTTTGGTTGTTCTTATCATAGTTAATTTTATCTAATTTGTCTTTATCTGTCCATTATGTATTTACTTGTATAGAGATTATTTATCTATTAGTACTTTAATATATTCTGGTTATTCATTTTGATTATACATTAAATCTCTTTATATAACTAAATGATTATTTTAATGATTTTGAACATATATATCAATTAGTATACTTTTGTTTAATTTACTTAATTATTATAGGATAGATATTAAGATTAATGATTAATTAAATCAGCTTAAATCAGTTCATTGATTAGGTTTGTTAATATTTATTTTTTATTTACCTGCTACTATTGCTATACTATGGTTAGTTTAAGACAATCACATTAATCAGATTATTGGTATGATTATTTATATTGCTAGTTCTTAGATCCTATACTACTAAAATCAATAATGTAAATAATGTAATGTTTCTTTTAATATGTGCAGAGTGCATTTTTTTTTTCCAGATTTACTAAACCCATGTTTACTAAATTCTCTTTAATTTTGTTTAATTCTAGCTCGCAGGCAGCGTTCTTCTCGCTCATCCTCTCATCTGAGATTCCTTCTGGGAGCAGGTGGTTACACCTTCCCCTACTCACACCGCCACAATGTGCGTCTGGTTAGAACTCTGAGGGGCCTAGTTCGTCACCTGGAAATTGTGATTGCTGAGATTGAGGCTCTCTCTCTACCACGGCGTCCTCCTATGCGACCCTACTACGGGTTCACAGTCATTCCACCACCTAGTGACACCTCTCCTGCTGCTTCGGCCCCATCTTCACCCACCATCAGCCTCAATCCCACTTCTCCAGTTCATTATCCTCATTCCTCTGAGGATGATATTGCTGAAAATTACTGATTAATTAGATTTTTCTTTATAACAAATATGATTTATGCTGTTTTTCTGCTTCTTAAAAGCAGAAGTCTGGCTTTTTCACTTTGTGTCCCAATTAAAGCAGAACCGAAAGTTTATTTTTATAATTTTTTATCGATGCTTGCATTTTCTGTATTTTTTCCTCCAATAAAGTTCCTTAATTTCTTGCACTCTGTGTGTACGGGTTGTTCTTGGGTCACACTTTGCATACTTTTTCTTTAATTATCATTAAAACAAACATTATCATAAACCACATAGATATTACGAGTAGATAATTTTAGTACATAATAATAAAATGTTAGTAAATATTATTGATATTGTTTTTTCTTTAGTTTTCTTGTCTGTTACCTATCCCTTGCCTCCTGCCTGCGTGTTTTCTTACTTCCTCAATTTGTCGTGCAGGCGCCTTTTCTGTTTTTGTAGCGAGTTGGATCAAGGCCTTTTAGACAGAGGCCTTCTGGGTATTTGGTACCTTACACTTGACTACAATTACAATTCAATAAAATTTTTCCACAGTCCCCCCTGAAAGCCATAAATATGGCTTTACTCAAATTTCCACAGTCCCGCCTATCTTATGCTTAAGGAGGAGCAAGTATGGATTATACACACATTTGCGAACAGTCATATAAAACATTAAATGACATATTTCTTGAACCTTTTAACAATTGCTATTTTCTATCCCTTTCTCGGATTGACCTTGTGGTCACTACCTTGTAATCAGGAGAGATTATAGCTAATCTTAGGTTCTCTGCTCAGGGGTAGGCGAAAAACCCTCATGGTCAAATTTTGAGGGAAAATTCCTACCCTGCCAGTGTTTTATCACTCGACAATGCATTAGCATCTGGTCAGAGGACTTGACAGCAATAAGGCAGTAATGTATGATCTATGGATCATAAAAATGAACACAAAAATCATAAACAAAACATTAAGACAAAAATCAAAAACATAACTATAAATTGAAATCATTAATACAATATATCAAACTTAATTAAAGTATTAACATAGAAATTACAATGAATCACATTTTTTCTATTTGTTTATGGAGCAGGAGTTCATGGTTTTCGAAGTTGTCGGTAACGATAGTGTCTATGTATCCATGTTGGTAATGATATTGACAAATTGCTTACGTTCGTTGACCAAATGTTTCTTATGCATCCATAGTCCGTTTTGTTTTTATTGGTATAGTACAGATTTGAATTATTTTGTGAGAATGTCCTATTTGGGGAGGTTGTTGGCAGACTCGCTAACCAGGCTTGTTGCTTTGGATTAGAGTTCCATAGCTTAAAATCGTTGATTGAGAAAGAGACAACGTTAAAAGTTCGGCATTGAAGAATGTCTTCTGAGATTAAGTATCCTTGGTAATTTTCTGTCTCATAACATTCAGAGACAGACAATGTTCGCAAGCAGTACCACTGAGTTGTAGTAATACACAGTTCAGGAGTGGTATCTGCAACGTATTTTGTTTCAGTTTTGTCTCGTACCCACGTGTCTCGATTCAATATTAGATTTGAAAAGTCAAGTAGGAGTTTAGCAGGACGAAGAAGCTCATGTACAGTAGTCCACTGTTTCAGATCTGTAAGGCTAAGATTCGGAATGTACTGTCCTACCCACGGTGCAAGGCTTGTGTCAGAGTGGTGAAGACTTGCTTGCTGACAGACGTAGCATATTGTGCCACCTCCTTCTTTTTGGCATTCTTTATGGATCAGTTCATGTATGAACATGTCAACAGTGAGATGGTGGTCTCTGCCTCCTGTCGCCATAGTAATGTCCTGATTCTGCACACACTAAACTACATACATACTGATACATAATAATACAGTAAATCAACGTTTTATAGCAATTATCATCATTATATATATTCTATATTTTGTTAGTCTTGATTTTATAATATTCATAATGTTAGATTTGTTATATACTTTGCATATATGAATTCTGGATTGCATTTACATATTTACATGCCTGCATTTGTTTTAACATTTATAAAGTACTGTCTTCTTCAATTTCCATGACTAAGCTAGTTCTCATAGTAGGTATTGTTTCATAGCTATGTTCAACAGTAGGTTCAGGTGCTTCAGTTTCACGTATTAGCATTACATATTGTCCTAGTAAATTATTTCCAATTTTACTGATTATTCCTCTTATTAGTGGTATAACACAACAGATTATTAGTAAAGTGGCTAACAGGACTGCTCCTATCATGGTGCCTATTCTAGTTAAGTATGCCTTCCAGTCGGCTGAGAAGAACCATGGTGTCCATGTCTGATGGGTGGCAATTGTATTTTGTACGTGTTCATCTCGTAGGGTTTTCATTCTTTCAATGACTAGAGTTAATGCTCCATGTGGACCAGTGTGAAGAGGGATTTGGGTACAACATGAGGTTCCTATTAATTCACATACCCCTTCATCTGGGGCTCTCATCATGTCGATGGCAAATCGATTTTGCACTGCCATGAGTGTTGTCGCATGCAATTGTCCTTTAACTAAATCTAAAGCAGATATTGTGTAATTGATGAATCGTTGTTGATTGTACCATACATAATTAATCCATTTAGTATTACGCACAATTTGGAACCAGGGAAATATGCCAGTTGTGAGTCCTGTTCCTGTCATATCCATAATAAGATGTTGCTCTGGAATCCCTACTGGAGTTCCAGACCAATCGATTTTAACATTTGGGTCGGGTGCCCATTCTTGAATTTGCAAAACACTAGTATTATCTGTAAGTAGATATTGTGTCCAATCATCTGTGTCACGTTTATGTCGAGATAGTCGGGACCAATCAAATTGTATTACTTGTACTTTACCTTCTAGCAATACAGGTGCACAACAACCATTCCATTTATCTGGTAATGTTTGGTGCACCTGATTTTCTCCACAATACCAAAAGATGTCAGCTAGTGGTCGGGTACCTTTGTGTAGACTTGGTATTACTAGGAATGCTTTATCTGTTTCAGTGCACGAGTAATCTAATTTCTTTTTACATAAAATGCGAGTTGCAATTAATGTGTTTTGGGTGTCCATTACAGATTCACATTGCTTAGAGGCATTTCCTACAGGAATTTGTCCATTGGAACATAGGCATAATGGTAACTTAGTTATGGCTTTTATGTATACATTAGGGTGTGTCTCTTCTGAGGTGTCTATGGGTGAGTAAGTGCAACTACTACTTAAATTACGCATCCATTCTGCACCAGAGGGTTTGGCCGCTGCTCCAAGCAGACAGGCCATTGGGCATAGAAATTTAGTGCTATATGGAGGTTGAGAGCACTCGTCTAGCCCTCTGGTGGGTCTAATTAGTAAAGGACGACTATTTCTTTCATGACAGACAATGCATGTTTCATTAGTTACGCTAAGGGCACTGTATGTTAGCCATTGTTTGTACATGCTTTCATGTTGGTACGTGTGTGTATTCTGAGTTTTCGGTGATGTGATGATTCCGGCAACTAGCTTATATGCTGCTAACCTGAATTCTCTAGAAGCATAGTGTATCTGTGGAATGTTTTTAGAATTGTTGGTGGTTTCAGAGAATGGCCAGCATCCGACTTTAGTACATCGGAAGTTGAATTTAATCATTATTGAGTCTTTAACTCCTTTTACTATAGTTAAGGTATTGGAATTTGCTAGGGTATACACTTGGCCATCCATATCTTTTTCCCAGACTGTACAGCGTTCGTCTCTGGGTTTACCAGTCATGATAAAGAAATCAGTTTCTAATGATAATGTTATATGGTGGTTGTACTTTTGGGCCTGGTATGTGGCAACGAGTGTTTTGTACGGTGACACCATGGTTTTTCCATTTCCTAAGACTAACATGGCCATTCCACATCCTACATGTTGATGGAGTATTTCTTTAAGGTGGATCATGTTGTTAGAATTCAAATCAATGACTATGTTGTGAGTATTTCCGTTCTTTTTTATGATATATGGGATGGTAATGCGATTGCGAGTCATGTTAATGGCTCGCTTGTATCGATAACTTATGTTGGGCATGTAGTCATTTCGAGTAGGGTCAAGGGGTTCAGGATTTGTCATTCTATTTTGTACTATACACAACATTCTTATCATGATGACAGTTCCGATCATGAAACCCATTGCTAATGTCAATATATGTATGTTAGCATAATTTAGTCTGTGTTGCTGTCGCATGGTGATAGTTCTGTTGTAAGTGGTTATTAAATGTCAAAAAAATGTTCTGCTAGTATCTGATTAGTTGTCAATTAAACAAAGTAATACTATTTCTACTACAGGCTTAGGTTATTATCATTGCTTTTTCATAACAAATCTTTCACTTTTTTTTTTTTTTTTTTTTTTTTTTTATAAAGCTGCTGGTTGTATAGCTTTTACTCGTGCTCGGGTACGGTGTGCTGGACCATGTTCTTCATTTTCACTATCATCATTGTTGAAATGATTACTGTCGAAATGTTGTTCTGTCGAAGAGAGTTCTATGTCCTTTGGTGGTGTCTCAATGTCTTTCGGAACTTTAGCCTTGCAATAGTGATTTAAGTGATACCAGTGTTCTTTACCTTCTACCTTGATGGCTGTTGGAGTGGCAAGCACCACCTTGTATGGTCCTTCTCTGCGGCCTTGTGCCCAGTGTTTTCGTCTAAATACTTTGATATACACCCAGTCCCCTATATTTGCTGATTGCAGTCCTTTCTTGTTAATTGTTCCTCCATGGGTTGCTTCGTTAGTCTGTGAAAATAGAACTTTATGAATATCCGTTAAATGTTTGACGTAACTCTCCATTTCATTTTCAAGTTGTTCAAGAGCAGGTCCATCATATGGTGTGCGAATGCGGGGAACAGACATTGGTCTTCCAGTGAGCATTTCGTGTGGAGTTAAGTGAGTCATGCGATTGGTTTGAGATCGCATCTTCATTAGTGCAAGGGGCAATGCGTCCATCCAAGATAATTTAGAACTCGCACAGATCTTGGCAATTTTAGTCTTTAATACTCCATTGGCGCGTTCTACCATCCCTTGTGATTGTGGATGATAAACACATCCTAATTTGTGTGTTATGCATAAAGCCTCAGTGACGGATTTTATAACATCATTTACAAAGTGGGATCCATTATCCGAACTTAATATATTCAAGATTCAAGATTCAAGATTCAAGATTCAAAGAACTTTATTAATCCCAAAGGGAAATTGCTTATGCTCGGTTACAGGTGCTCACAGTTGTTAACTAAGGAAGGTGGGAAAAAAAAAATAAATAAAATAAAAAAATAAAAAAAATAAAAAAAATGGGTAAGTATTAGTGTCCTGTTGTATACCAGTCAGTGAAAAAATCCACATACATGTGTGTATGAGTTACAGCGAAGAGTTGTAAAGTTTTATGGCCGTTGGGAGAAAGGATTTCCTGTGACGCTCAGTGGAACACTTGATAGTAATCAGTCTCTGGCTGAAACTGCTCCTCTGTTCAGCCAAAACACTGTATAGCGGGTGAGAAGGATTGTTCACAATGGATTGTACTTTGGACAGAATCCTCCTCTTTGCTACTACATCCACCGAGTCAAGCTCCATGCCTAGCACAGATCCGGCCTTTTTAATTGACTTGTCCAGTTTGTTCTTATCAGACACCTTAATGTTACCACCCCAACAGACCACAGCGTAAAAAATGACACTCGCCACAACGGTCTCATAGAACATCTGTAGAATGGTATTACAGACGTTAAAAGACCTGAGCCTTCGAAGAAAGTACAATCGACTCTGACCTTTCTTGTAGAGTGCCGTTGTGTTGAGTGACCAGTCAAGTTTGTTGTCCAGATAAACTCCCAGATATTTGTAATCGGAGACAATGTCCACTATCTCCCCCTTGACAGATATAGGAGTCACAGGGGTCTTGTTTCTCCTAAAGTCTACCACCATCTCCTTTGTTTTCCTGATGTTGAGTTGTAGGTGATTACGCTCACACCAGGAAACAAAGTCATCCACAACAGACTGGTACTCCGAGGTGTCACCCTCCTCTATACACCCAACAACCACAGAGTCGTCAGAGAACTTCTGCAGGTGGCATGACTCTGAGTTATATCTAAAGTCAGATGTATAGAGGGTGAAAAGAAACGGAGACAGTACCGTCCCCTGGGGAGCTCCAGTGCTGCAGATCAAAGTCTCTGACACACAGTTCTTAAGTCGGACATACTGGGGGCGACAGGTCAGGTAGTCCATGATCCAGGAAACCAAGCGGGTGTCAATGTTTATGTTCCTTAATTTCTCCCCCAGTACTGCTGGTTGGATGGTGTTGAAGGCACTGGAGAAGTCAAAGAACATCATCCTTACGGAGGTCCTAGGCTTGTCAAGGTGAGAGTAGGTGCGATGTAGCAGGTGTATTATGGCGTCATCAACACCCATGAACGGCTGATAGGCAAACTGAAGAGGGTCCAGAGAGGACTTCACCAGGGGACGAAGTGTATCCAGGATCAGTCTCTCAAACACCTTCATAATATGCGATGTTAAAGCCACCGGCCTGTAGTCGTTCTGGGCACAGGGACGTGGTGTTTTGGGTACCGGCACAATGCATGATGTTTTCCACAGTGCAGGGACTTTCTGAAGAGACAGACTCAGGCTAAAGAGGTACTGGAGGACACCACATAGTTGGGGAGCACAGGATTTCAGGACTCTCGGATTGATCTTATCCGGACCTACAGCTTTTGTAGGGCTGATCTTACTCAGGCCATGTTTAACCTGATCCACTGAGATGTTGATTGCTGGGAGTGCAGGAGTAGTGACTGTGACTGTTCTCTGTGTAGGGGAGGACATAGGAGCAGGAATGTGTGGATTTGGGTTGAAGTCGGGGGGAGTGTGAGACATAGGGACATCAAATCTATTGAAGAAAGTGTTGAGGTCGTTTGCACGTTCCCTATTCCCCTCAATAGCCTGGCCGCTTGTCTTATAGCCAGTGATACTCCTCATGCCCCTCCACACCTCTCTCGTGTTGTTTTGCTTCAGCCTTTGTTCTAGTTTTCTCCTGTATGCCTCTTTCCCCTCCTTGATTTTCCCGGTTAGCATTTTTTGAGCCTTCTTCACTGCTTCCTTATCACCAGACCTAAAGGCACTTTTTTTTTCATTTAAACACGCTTTAATGTCTTTGGTGACCCAGGGTTTGTTGTTGGGGAAACAGCGAATATCTCTCATCGGTACACAGGTGTCAACACAGAAGTTAATGTACTCCGTGATGCAGTCCGTCATTCCATCAATGTCCTCTCCATATGATGCACTGAGAACCTCCCAGTCTGTAGCCTCGAAACAATCCTGTAACGTAGCAGTGGCACCTTCTGTCCATCTTCTTACACTCCTCACATTAGCAGGCTGTCTCTGAACTAGTGGTTTGTATGTGGGCATGAGGTGGACTAGGTTGTGATCCGACCTCCCCAGGGGGGGAAGTGCTGCAGCACTGTAAGCACCTTTGACATTAGCATACAGCAGGTCTAGTGTCTTCTCCCCCCTAGTGTGACAATCCACGTACTGGGTGAAAGTGGGAATAGTCTTGTTCAGTGATGTGTGATTGAAATCACCGGAGATCAGGAGAAAGGCATCAGGGTGTCGAGTCTGGAGTTTGGCAGTTACAGAGTGAATGACGTCACACGCGGCAGCGGCATTCGCGGATGGAGGAATGTACACAGCAGTTATTATCACATGTGAGAATTCTCTTGGTAAATAATATGGGCGAAGTCCGACAGCCAACAGTTCAATATCTGGACTACAAACGCGCTCCTTAACAGTCACATGACCGGGGTTACACCACATGTTGTTGATGTAAACAGCCAGCCCCCCTCCTTTCCTCTTACCGCTCTCTCTCCTCGTCCTGTCGCTCCGAATCGCGCTGAAGCCGTCCAGTGTAATATTAGAGTCTGGCACATCACTATGTAACCAAGTCTCAGTAAAACACATCAGACTGCACTCGCGGAAGATGTTTTCAGTCTTTAACAAAGCTGTCAACTCGTCCATCTTATTGTCCAGAGATCTCACGTTGCCCATGATAAGAGACGGGACATACGGCTTGTACTTTCTCATCCTTTCCTTATGCGCCGCGCGTTTCTCTTCCTCTTTGGCTCCTCTGCGCCGCTTCCTTCCACCTCTGCATCCTCTTATCGTCCTCCTCCGTATCTCATCCGGAATGTTTAGAGTCCTATACAGAGTCGGATCTCTGATGCCGGCCGGCTTCAGTGCGATCAGCTGTTCCCTGTTGTAAACAAAGGAGCCGCCTCCTTGCTGTTGCGCGCTGATCACCCGGAGCGCCGAAAGTGTAATTAAAATTGCGTAACTGAGAACAAGAACACTTTCAAAACGCATGGTTTGAAAGGGCGACCTTACTTGTTAAATACAGAATAAAGTTATAAATAAATAAGAGAAGGAAAGTATAATAAAAAGTAAAAAACACACGAGAATTCCGAGAGCAACTGCACCAAGCTGCTGCACGCTCGCGCATGCGCAGAAGAAATCTGGATATCTGGAATCCCAAATCGTGGAATTATTTCTCTAACTAGGAATTTTGCTACAGTTTTTGCATCTGCTTTAGCAGTAGGAGTAGCTTCTACCCATCGACTAAATCGGTCTTCCACGACTAAAATGTATCTTTTCCCTCCTTTGCGATCTATCATATCTACAAAATCCATTATTAAGTGTCTAAAGGGGCCCATGGGTTGAGGAATATGTCCTAGTGGAGTTGTTGATGCTTTTCTTATGTTATATTGACCACAAATTTCACATGCTGATAAATAGTTATCGATTTGGCTGGCAAGATAAGGTGACCACCATTCTAAGCGGATTGAACGTAGGATTTCCCCCCTGGCGCAATGATCAATTCCATGGGCGGACTTTATTAACATGGGGAGGTATGACGCAGGTGCTACAAAAAGCCCTTCGCAACTACGCCAGATGTTAGTATCTTGATCAAGTTTTGCTCCGCGCCTTGTCCAAATAGCTTTTTCATACGCAGGGGCTGAGCTTTGCATTTCTGCAATGTGTTTTAAAGTTAATTCAGTATCAACAGGTTCTATGTCTCCCGTAACTACCGGGATCATGACACAAGTAGAAGCAGATCCCAGGGCTGCCTTCTTTGCAGCTTCATCTGCTGCGGCATTGCCTTGTGAAATGAACGATCCATCTGACTTATGAGCACGGCATTTTACAACAGCTAATTTTGATGGTAGTGTCATAGCATGCAAGAGGTCAGATATTGCTTGTCCATGAGAAATTGGCGATCCGTCCGTTCGCAAAAATCCTCTCTGTGCCCATATTGTTCCAAAAATATGAATTACCCCATACCCGTATGATGAATCAGTATATATAGTACACATTTTTCCAGCGCCAAGGTTACAGGCAGCTGTTAACGCTTTAATTTCCGCCAGTTGGGCAGAACATGGCTGAGGGATGAAGGTAGAGGAAACAACATGGTACGTTTTATTGTCTACGGATGGCGACACTATAGCGTATCCAGCTTTATTTTCGCATTGGTCTCGGAAACACGATCCATCTACAAAAAATACCTGCTCTGCATCTTTTAGCGGTTGGTTTTCTAAGTCCGGTCGGGCTTTAACAAATTTGTTTGACTCCTCTGAGCAATCATGAGGAGTTCCATCTATTGGTAATACTATTAAGTTAGCCGGGTTCACGGTTTTACATCGTTCAATGGTTAGTTCGGATGCTGATAAGATGACGTCATACGCAGAACAACGTGCATTAGTTATCACAAACATTTGGCTAGTTAATAATGCATGTATTGCATGCGTTGTATACAGAGTGGTTGGATGTCCCATAGTGATGCTTGATGCTTTTTTATAAGCAAATGCAGCTGCTGCAAGACCTCTGTAACATGGGGGCATCCCTTTTTCAATGTTGTCGAGAGCAGTACTATAATACGCTATGGGTTGCTTGCCCATTCCATGCTGCGTTTGGGTTAGTACGGCAGAGGCAAAGCCTTGTCGTTCTGAAACGTATAACTGAAATGGTTTGGTATAATCGGGACTAGCTAGAGCAGGTGCTGAAGCTAACGATGTCTTAATACAATCAAATGAAGCTACTGCTTCAGGTGTCCAGATGAGTGGCGAGTTGGGTTTGGTTCGACCAACAGTTTTAATCAGATCTCTTAAAGGTTGCACTTGGGACGCAAAATCACATATCCAGGGCCGACTAAACCCTGCCATTCCTAAGAATGATAGCATTTGTTTTACTGTTTGGGGCTGAGGAGCTTTTAAAATGACCTCAATATGGGTAGGTGAAATCTTTTTATTGGTTCCTTCTAACACTCGCCCTAAATATTCAACTGTCTGCTTACAGAACTGTAATTTATCTTTGCTTACCTTATGTCCATTTTCTGCCAGCATAGTCAACACTTTCACTGTGTCCCTTTGACATTGTTCTTTTGTTGGACTGCAAATTAAAATGTCATCAACGTATATTAACAGACGGCTTGGTATCGAGAGCGTAGCCAAGTCACGCGCTAACACCTGGTTAAAGAGGGAAGGAGACTCCACATATCCTTGTGCTAAAGATTGGTACGTATATTGTTGACCTTCGTAAGTAAAGGCGAACAAGTACTGAGAATCGGGATGCAGAGGAATGCTGAAAAAAGCGGAACATAAATCAATAACTGAGTACCACTTAGTCCCCTCTGGAATATTGGACAATATTGTGTGTGGATTAGGAACTACAGGAGTGTCTGCAATTACTATATTGTTAATGGCTCTGAGGTCATGAACCAATCTCCATTTTTTAGAGTTTTCCTTTTGTAGCGGAAAAATAGGAGTATTACAAGGACTTGAAGTGGGAATAAGCACTCCAGCTTTCACCAGTCCTGTGATTGTGGGTCTGATGCCTTCAATTGCTTCGGATGACAGAGGATATTGTTTTACATAAGGGAGCCGGGCATTAGGTTTAACTTGGACTTTTACTAAACCCGCTGATTTGACTAGTCCTACATCTGTATGATGCTTAGACCATAATATTTCTGGAACTTCTTGAAGTATCTTTTCCTCTAGTTCCCTTTCTTTATCTTCAATAACTGACATTTGTGCAATTGCCGTATCTTTATCATGTAATTCTATATCTACATGTGTGGCAACAACACTGCCTATGTTTTCTTGTGATATATACATGAATTTCCTATCAGGTGATAGATGTATGTATGGATTCAAAGTTGGTTCCCTATCGCTTATTTGTTTGGCTTCCTTAACCATCTTACCTAGGTCTTTTTGTTCACAATTTTCCGCAATCATCAGAGAGACATGCGGCACCGCATGTTCAACCTGGTACCAATCTTGAACTTTTTCGGGCAGTTGTGCAATAGCTGCCACTCCTTGTGGGCCGATTATGATTTCCATGGTTTTCATGTCCATTTCACTGCCTTCTATCAAGTCTTCCCACAATGTGGCAAATTCTTCATCATGGTTTGAGTCATACTTTATGGTGCAATGTAGTGGTAAGTCTATTTCACTACAATCTGGTCGTAAATGAGTAATCCATGGTTTCCATTCTTGATAAGTGTTCCAGAGACCAGATGGTTGGTTGTATTCTAACCAATATACCACATTAACTTCTTTAGGTGTTGTATCTGGATTATGGATGAGTAGACATTGTGTTGCTAGGGTTTCTGGAAAGGTAACCCAGAGTCCTGTTGGTCCACAGTGTATTTTTGCTCCTAGTTTACATAATGTGTCTCTTCCCAAGAGGTTCATAGGTGCATGCGGGGAATAAAGTAGTGGAGCATTGATAGTTACCCCATCCAATGTTAGTTCTTGAGGCTCGGTAAACCGTAAAGTCTGAGTTTTTCCCGAGAAGCCCACTGTTTGTATTGCTTTACGGGTAAGGGGGAGTCTAGAGCCTGCTTGTCCAATGCTTGAGTATGTAGCTCCGGTGTCAATCATAAACGGTGCTTCTAGACATTGTCCTATTTTCACTGTCACCGTAGGTTCTTGAGCTGGATATAATGTGGTGACAAACTGCATAAGCTCCCTCTTATTAGGCTCCTCTGGGCATCTTCAGTAGTTAGGGTTTTGGCCTTCAGAGGGGCCCCCCCATTGTCCACCTTGACTTGGTGGAGGTGGTTGATCGTGTCTTTGGTTTGGTTGGTTTTGTCCTCTCCATGTGTCTGACCAGCCAGATTGTTGTGTAGCTGGCGAATTTTGGTCTGACTGTGGTCCTTGAGGTCCTCGGGGTCCTAATGTTTGTCCTTGCTGTTCAGATCTTTCCACTCTGTCTCCCCACAGGAAACTGACATGGGGACAGTCTCTTCTAATGTGGCGTAAATCACCACAAGCCCAACATCCTCTTCCTCGGCCTCTGCCATATTGGGGTGGTCTTGTCATTCGATGTCCTGGTGTATACGTTTGTCTTGGAGGATTTTGAGGATAAGGTGATTGTGGATTCACCATAAGTGCAGCTTGTTTGGCAGCGGCTTCCTTCTCCTTCTTCTTTTCTTTTTCTTCTTGTTTGTTTCTGACAATTTCACCCAGTTGTGATTTACACAGTTGTGTCATCAAATTAGTGGACATTTCTTTCGCTTCTAATTTTGCCTTTCGATATTGATTGACGAAATGGATTATGTGGGCTTGAAATGTTTTCCAAGCCATGGTGTTGAGGCCAATCACTCCATCCAACTTTTCCTGTACTGAGAGTGGCAAAGTTTTCTTTAACATCATCCTGAACAAGCCCCTACTTGTATCATTTTCATCCCAATGACCACCAGTTTCATCTCTCCAGGCATCTTGGAAGTTTTGTATGAACTTGACTACATTTTCTTCTTCAGCTAGTTTGATAGTTTCCAATCGTCCTGGATCCATTTTTGTGGGATACATTTTCCTTAGGGCTCCCCAGATATTGTTTCTGTTGGGTCCCAATGGGAAATGATCATATCTGGCATCTTCAGCCTCAGGCGGCATTCCAGCTTCTTGAAGAACCTCTGTGGTTTTGTTTTTTCCGATGGTTTGACCTAGTATGGCCTTGATGTCTCCAAGGGCCAGTTGGTGGCCCATTGTTTTTTCTTCAAATTGGGTGATCCATCTTTGTGCTCCTTCACACAGATCTGGAAGCCTGCCTATGAGACCAGTCACATCCATAAAACACCATGGTACATAGTGCAGTGCTGTTCCTTTTACTATTAGTGGACACTGGGATGAGGAGGTTGCAGGCTCATCTTCATCTATTTGCCTTCTCCTTTCTTTTTCCCTTTGGCATTCTTCATGTTGAAAACATGTCTTGTTGCTGTATCGATCTGGTTGTTTCAGAGTGGATCTATCTCTTAGTACTCTCATAGTTTGGCTGGCTTTTTCCCCTTCCACATCCATATTTTCTTCTGTGCGGCTTGTTATATTTGCGTCTTGATACTGTGATTGTAGACCATGTAGCTGTTTCTCTCTTCCTGTTTGTTGTTCAATACTATCTTCTTTTTCATTTAGGTGTCTTAATATTTCTTCATCATTGGGCTCTTCGTTTACAGCAGAACACTGCTCTCGTGTTGCATTGCTCTGCGACATATCCTTCATATTGCATGCCATTTCATTTAAAGCTTTTAATAAGCTTTGACTTTCCTTCAAGGCTTCTCTGTGTACCTCAGTTAGGTTTATTTGTTTTGTTAATTCAGTGACAGTTTTCCCATTGAAATCTTCAAGGATTTTCTGAAGAGATCTATCCTCTTTTTCTAATGGAGTGATTTTCACTTCTCCTTCCAGTTTGACTAATTGTCCTTGTTTGGTTACAGATTTATCTTTTTCTTTGATGTTCCTTCTTTCTTCAAATTCCGACCGCAGGTTGGCAGAATTTTTTGGTCGTGTACTTGGTTCACTTTGTCGACGGGTGAGTAGTTCTTTTTCCAGGCTTGTTTTTTCACCAGGATGTGGGATCCATTGAGGTTTCATGGTTCCTTGCCCTCGTGGAGAACTGGTACTAGGATATTCATTCCAATATGTTTGAGCATTCTTATCCATAACGTTTCTCCATGATTGGTCTGCAGGGAGGATTGAACTTTCTTCACTTGATAATCCTTTGGTCGCATGTCGTTCTGAGATACTTTTTGAATCTGATGATACTTTTTGAAAGTGTGCTCTTTTTCCAGCTCCTCTACCAGCAGAATTTAGATTTAATTCCTGATCTGCTGATCTTGCTATTCCATTCAGTGTTCCATGAAATTGCAATTCTACATTTGTCCATTCATCTTTTTCAATTGTTGTTACTCCCATCATCGGGATAGTAGGATATACTTTATTCTCCAGGGATTGATCAGTGTTGTAGGGCGGTGGCCTCATGCACATCTCTGGTGATGGCGGAAATGTTTCTTTCTGTCCATCTTGCCTTTCTGTAAGTTTTTCTTGTTCACATTTGTCTTTCTGTTCGGTGTCCTTGATTTCTTTTTCTCTTTTTAATATTATATTCATCACTTGTTGTTCAGTTTTTTCCTGTTGCTTTTTCCGTCTACGCTGTCCTTCTTCTTTAAAATAGTCTATTATTTTTAACTTGAGTTTGAGTTTTTCTTCCATTTCTTTTTTCTTCTTTTCTGCTCCACAGCTTATGATTTTCTGTTTTAATTGGGTACATATTTCCAAGTTGAATGATCCATTAATAGGCCATTGGTCTGAACATCCTTTTGTTTTGTCATGCCATTTCTTCATATACTTTCTGATATCTTTCTCTAGTAGATGGTGTTGTTCAATTATAATTTCTACTGGTTTATCCATTTTGGAATGATTCTATCTATCTATGATTCTATTCATTCATTCAAGATTTTATTTTAATTTTTCTAATTATTTAATTATTATTATTTATTTATCTTTAATATATTTTATAAATTCTTATTTATTCTTTATTATCTAGTATTTGTTTATTTAATTGTTGGTAACAGGATCCTCTGTTCCCCAAACTATGAAAGCATTTCCCCTTTGAATTTAACAATGACATGTAATTTTTATAGGGTACACTAGATGGCGCCACAGAGAATTACAACATAGCAGTAGAAACTACAACAATGGCGTTGAATTATGAGATCCTCACGTGCTTCCTCTACTCCGCCTCTAGACGTTTCTAAATTAAGATCTACTACATGTATTCACAGCCGCTTGTTTGTGAGCAGTTATGTTCCGTTTCTTTAGTTTAAATGGTTTTTTAACATTGTATTTGAACATTTACAGACAAAAATTCTAGTAAATATAGGTTTATCAGTAGCAGTCATTATAATATTGTTTTAACATATGTCCACATTTCATCTATATTTATTATTATAATAATAGCTTTTATAAGAATTTTTACTATGTGGAGTCTTCTCCCTCAGCAATCAGGCGTCCAAGTTGATCAACCAGACCGCTCCTTTGCTTGCCACAGGAGATTTCTTTTCCTCAATGTTCGTGGTGCAAGTTAGTCAGTCGTGTGCGCCGCTGTTTTCCTGATTCACCCACAGCCACGTCTGCTTCAACTCACTCAAACACAATGTAATAACAATAACGGTTATCATTTTGATTAGATTCTACATATATATATACATATTTTATTTCTTTTATATTAATTAAATATAAATGTACTTTATTATTAATCTCATTTTTGCTTCCTCATTTCTTACTCTGTATTTTAACTTAAACAGTTCTACCGACATTTAATATGTACGTCTTCTTTTGAAGCCTTCTTTCTCTTCCCAAATAATATCTCCTTACAAACATATGCCCACCCCGAGCATGCGGGATTGAAAATATTATTTGCATCGGCAAGCATAACAAGTCCACGTTCATTGCAGTTAATGCAAGAGCTATTAAATGTTCTGGAAACGGCGCATTCCTAAATAACTGCTCTTCCATCATCCGCTCTGTACCCCGTGTAACTCTAAGCATGTGCTGTTCGGACATGGGTGCTTGTGTGGGAACCATTTGATAATAATATGGAATCCAAAAATTGGCATGTGTGTGTGCAGGGTTGATGCTTGGTGACTGTACTCTTCGTCCTCTTCTTCTCAGATTACTTGGGTCTCTGTTTTCTCTCATTACTCTAATTGTCTCTGGATTATTTCTCCAGAGCTCATTTAATATACTAATGTCTTTTTCTATGTCTCTGGATTATCTCTCCAGAGCTCATGCAGCTTCTGCCCTCGTGCGCAAATACCTCTATTCAACTCTGCCAGATCTCACTTAAGAGATGTTCCAGGAGTGATATAGCTGTATTTGTCACCACAAGCAAGAAGCTATTCTATCTACTACGTCTCCGGATTATTTCTCCGGAGCTCATGTAACTTCTGCCCTCGTGTGCAAGCACGTCTATCCAACTCTGCCAGATTCCATTTAAGGAATGTTCCAGGAGTGGTATAGCCACACTTGCCACCACAGGCAGGAAGTTATTCTACTTATGTTAATATTTAAATTTTAAATAATTACTTTCAATGGTGCATGTATATATGTATATATGTATGTCTATGTATGTCTAAATAACACCATACAGTGTGGAATACAGTATCTAAACTAAATATATTTAATTATTTATATCTAATTATATGTATATACAATATTTGACAGTATTTATTTTTTATGTTACATTTCTCTTTCTGGTTTTTCATTCACTTTCTAGCCGTACACGTTTCACAATTCAACAACACACTTACGCTTATACATCATACATTATACAAATCACGACTCACAAAATTGCAATCACAAATCAACACTATCTATTCTAATTTTCTAACCATGCATTTCCCCACCAGCCACCTGATCAGGAATTTCCACCTGTCACCCTAGCCCTGCTAAAGGAATTTTCCAGTCCCTAGAGCAGCGGTTCTACAGGAATTTTCCGCTGGAATTTTCTCACTCGCCCCGTTCAGACCTACCTATCACGCCAATCATTATACCTGGACGTACTATGGTATCATGATGGTAGCGGTATCCACGAGATTTCCTTTCACACCGTAGTTGTATACTACATATTACCACGGTACCTAGGTATATTGTAGTACACGGTTACTTGTACCATGCCAACGCATGCACGCACACCTACACAATCACACACCTACCTACCGGCATTTCTTATATCGACTCTTTCAATCAACACTGTTTGTTAATTGAAGGCAACCCTACTTGTAAAATGTTACACTCTTACACAATACAAATAACAACAACAAGCTGAAGCTCAGCAAGCACAAAAGCACATCAATTCACAAGCGCATACTTTTTTGCTATTTCATCAAAATAATAAAAATTGCATCATAACATTGCATCAAACATTAAATTACTCAATTATCAATTACTCAATTTGGTTCCCGGGGCCAGCAGTACGTCCCCCAAGAATCATTCGACCCCCACAGACAGCAGAAAAACTACAGCAGAATTTGAATAACAGGTTTCTGCTTACCTTGTTCCTATTGCCGCGCGGCGGTGGTTCTGCTGACCGTGTAGGGCCGCCGACCCCAAGGGGCAGCAACGACCAGCCTGGGGTATCCTGCCGACAACGCCAATTATGTCGTGGCAAATTTGTTGTGAACTATGTAAATTTTCCAAACAAAATCAATAACTACTCAAGTACTGAAATAGCAAAAGAGTTTATTGCAACCAAAAGTAAATGGACGGCACTGGACTAGCCAGACAAAAGACGAACAGATAAAAACTGCAAGATTTCTCTCCTTTCCTCCCTTACTTCCCTAATTTTACAGGGTTTATATACCTTCACTTAACAATTACATCATTGTTTGCTCCTTCTTAAGTCACGAAACCTTTTTAATATTCATGAGATGTGAGCTAATTCTATTCTGATCAGATTGATGTGGCACCTCCCAATTGCATAATTTTTCCTCTCATCTCATATTTATTCATGTCTGGGCAGGCTTAAGACGTTAGATGGTCTTACGTTCTCCTTTTTTGGAGAAAGTTTGGTTTATTCCTTTTTTTCTTGACCAGACTATTGACCACCGTTGGTAACTTGGGTTTTTGTGGAAGCCGCAATCTTTCAAAATCTTCCTCATCAAGATGTGTAAGTATTATAATTTTGGTTGTTCTTATCATAGTTAATTTTATCTAATTTGTCTTTATCTGTCCATTATGTATTTACTTGTATAGAGATTATTTATCTATTAGTACTTTAATATATTCTGGTTATTCATTTTGATTATACATTAAATCTCTTTATATAACTAAATGATTATTTTAATGATTTTGAACATATATATCAATTAGTATACTTTTGTTTAATTTACTTAATTATTATAGGATAGATATTAAGATTAATGATTAATTAAATCAGCTTAAATCAGTTCATTGATTAGGTTTGTTAATATTTATTTTTTATTTACCTGCTACTATTGCTATACTATGGTTAGTTTAAGACAATCACATTAATCAGATTATTGGTATGATTATTTATATTGCTAGTTCTTAGATCCTATACTACTAAAATCAATAATGTAAATAATGTAATGTTTCTTTTAATATGTGCAGAGTGCATTTTTTTTTCCAGATTTACTAAACCCATGTTTACTAAATTCTCTTTAATTTTGTTTAATTCTAGCTCGCAGGCAGCGTTCTTCTCGCTCATCCTCTCATCTGAGATTCCTTCTGGGAGCAGGTGGTTACACCTTCCCCTACTCACACCGCCACAATGTGCGTCTGGTTAGAACTCTGAGGGGCCTAGTTCGTCACCTGGAAATTGTGATTGCTGAGATTGAGGCTCTCTCTCTACCACGGCGTCCTCCTATGCGACCCTACTACGGGTTCACAGTCATTCCACCACCTAGTGACACCTCTCCTGCTGCTTCGGCCCCATCTTCACCCACCATCAGCCTCAATCCCACTTCTCCAGTTCATTATCCTCATTCCTCTGAGGATGATATTGCTGAAAATTACTGATTAATTAGATTTTTCTTTATAACAAATATGATTTATGCTGTTTTTCTGCTTCTTAAAAGCAGAAGTCTGGCTTTTTCACTTTGTGTCCCAATTAAAGCAGAACCGAAAGTTTATTTTTATAATTTTTTATCGATGCTTGCATTTTCTGTATTTTTTCCTCCAATAAAGTTCCTTAATTTCTTGCACTCTGTGTGTACGGGTTGTTCTTGGGTCACACTTTGCATACTTTTTCTTTAATTATCATTAAAACAAACATTATCATAAACCACATAGATATTACGAGTAGATAATTTTAGTACATAATAATAAAATGTTAGTAAATATTATTGATATTGTTTTTTCTTTAGTTTTCTTGTCTGTTACCTATCCCTTGCCTCCTGCCTGCGTGTTTTCTTACTTCCTCAATTTGTCGTGCAGGCGCCTTTTCTGTTTTTGTAGCGAGTTGGATCAAGGCCTTTTAGACAGAGGCCTTCTGGGTATTTGGTACCTTACACTTGACTACAATTACAATTCAATAAAATTTTTCCACAGTCCATGGCCACACCCTGGGGCGAGATGACAAAACCCAGGAACGTGGTGGAGTGCTTGTGAAAGGCACATTTTTCCAGCTTGCAGTACAGTTGGTGAGCGAGCAATCTCTTTAGGACGGCCCGAACATGTTGGATGTGTTCTTGGAGGTTGTGGGAGTAGATGAGGATGTCATCCAAGTAGACGAACACCCATCGGCCCAGCATATCCCTGAGGACGTCATTGATAAACTGTTGGAAGGCCGAGGGTGCGTTACAGAGTCCAAAAGGAATGACCAGGCTCTCGTAGTGTCCGGTGGGCGTGATGAATGCCGTTTTCCACTCATCACCCTCTCTGATGCGCACCAAGTTGTAGGCGCTCCGGAGGTCCAACTTCGAGAATACGGCGGCACCAGAGAGGGCGTCCAGGGCTGAGTTGGTGAGCGGTAGCGGGTGTCGGTTTTTTATTGTGATCTTGTTCAGCCCCCGATAATCGACACACGGGCGAAGTTCACCCCCTTTCTTCTTAACGAAGAAGAATCCTGCGGCCGCTGGCGAGGAGGAGGGCCGGATGGTGCCATGACGAAGGGCATTGGCGACGTACTCCTCCATAGCTCGCGTCTCGGTGGTAGATAGGGAGTAAAGGTGGCCGCGGGGGGGAATGGAGCCTGGCTGAAGTTCTATCGCCAGGTCGTATGGGCGATGTGGTGGTAGGTTGGTGGCTTTCCTCTTGCAGAAGACTTCAGCCAGGTCCCTATATTCAGGTGGGATGGCGTTGGTGTCGACTTCGGGGGTGTCGAATTCTGCAGTATAACGGCTCACGGACGATCCTCCCTGCCGCAGGTGGTAAAGCTTGGTGTCGGTCTCCACCTCGCCCGCAGGGTGTTCGAATGTCATCTGGAGTTGGCGGGTGAGCTCATTGTAGGAATGGGCGGTGTCAGAATCTGATCGAATTACTGCCGTGGCCCACTCAGCTGCCTGCCCGGATAGCAATGAGACGAGGAGAGCAATGCGTAGCCGATTGGTGGAGTACTTGGTGGAATTGAACTCAAACACTAGATTCAGTGATGTCAAAAATACACTGCATCTCCCGTCGGTGCCATCCCATTTGTCTGGAAGCGCAAGAAATACATCAGAAGGGGGGGGGGGCTGGTGCGGCGCCGCGGCCGCCGCGACGGGAGGCCGGTTAGCCGCGTCATCTACAGCCGCGCGGAGATCCCCGTTCTCCCGCCGGAGCTCCGCGACCTCGCGGCGCAAGGCCGCTACGTCTTGGAGGCCCCGGCGCAGATTAGCGATCTCTCCGGTTAGCTTATCAATGAGCGCGGCATGCCGATCTACCACGTCGCAGAGGTGCGCGTAATCCGCTGGGTTCACCGCGGAGGGCTCAGTCATTCTGTCAGGATGAACTAACCTCGGTGACCAGAAGACGCAGCTTTAGCGGTTAGCCCAATGTAGCGTGGATGGTAAACCCAAACGCGGATGTAAGCGAGTAGGCAGGATAACCACGCGATTTATTATAAGGACTCTCACGAAAGAGGAGCAAGGGAAAAACACAAATTTAACCCGCGTCCTATAAATACACACACAATATCAGGAAGCAGAACCAAAGATAGTGAGTACTCACGGTTTAGCAGACAGACAGCCGGAACCGACATGGGCCGAAACTCAATGACTGAGCGGTAAGCTAACGTTTGTTTTCCTTTTTTATACTTCCTGGTTTGGCGCCCGCCTTACTTCCGGGTCCTAGTGCCGGGCGCAGATTGAGTGTGCATGACAGGAACAAAGTTGTATAACAGTGAAAGAAAGGAGTTAGAGGGTTAGAACTATACATCTTTCCACATTGATATTTATAATTTAGTATTGTACTTTAACCACTCTGTTGCAAATAAGTGTGATTCTTCTCTGTATAAAAGATACTGAAACTTCATGAACTATAAATGTCAAATTACTGTAGCCCACTATACATCTTTATTCTATACCTGCCTTCTCAGCTTCTGGTACTGGACATAAACACATGGGTGATGCTGCTGCTACAGGATCTGATTTGGCTGAGAATTGAGATAAAGATCTCATTGTTTCTCTCTCTCTTTTTTTTTTCTCTGCAGCCAGTCTGAAATCATGCAACAATTCTTTTCATCAACAGTTTTTGTAAAAGGCCTTTTATCATTTGAAATGTCCAATATTAAAGTAGTTTATACTGCCAAATTTGATTCAATTAAAGATTGTTCTTGCTTCCGGAGTTCAACATAAGTGCACTGTGGGCCAGTAGACCCTTCCCATGAGTGTATAGCTCACTGGGGCCTCGAGGATTGCATACTGCAGATCAAATTAACTTTTCTGCAATAAAACACTTTTACTTTTTACATTTCTACTTTAGCGTCAATTTTCTTAATTGTTTTAGAATATTTTGGACTACTACTGTACTTGGATCCAAAGTTTTATCTTGTCCCAAAACAATTTGACCTAAGATATGACTTGTATGTGTGAATTGTAGCTTTTATATGGTTTGCTTTATGACCTTGTTCTGCTGGACAATAAGAAGTTGCTGATGTTACCATGACAACAGCTTTAAAATAAAGAATTAAACACTGGAATTATTTCAGTTAAAGACTCGGGTAGATACAGTATGAAGTTTGTAGGGCCTACATTTTACTTTGGGGTGATCACCGCCAGTTCACTTCCCTTAATTAAACCTACATCGTGCTTCCCATTAGCCCATACATTTTAGTGAGTAATGATAAACATAAATTCTTTTTTAAAAAAGAAAAGAAAAAGCTCCCGCATGCTGATAACTTAAATTTTTTCTGCCTGGCCAGGTCTTGTGACTGTAGGTACTGTAATATATACAGTTCTTTTATACTTTAACACATGATTTATCAGCATTGCATCAGCATTTGTTTCTCTGTGGCTGTAATGTAATGTCAGATAAGAGGTTCATTCTCAATCACTCTCATTCATACCACATGTCACTCAAAGGCCCAATATATATATATATTTTCCCCTCATCCTTATTACTTTTATCCAATAACACATTAGGGGTGTCCCTACTGTGATTAAGGGACATTACTGTGACACTTTACTGTGCTACATTTTCTCATCTGCACACTGCTTATCTCTACATTAACTACACATCTGAGCTTATCTTTAAAAAAATTAGATATGTGACACATATCTAATATCATAATGTGTTTACTGGTATATATTTGTCTATCACCGTAGCATTTACTGAACTCACAGTTGAAGTGCAGAGCTTCCATTCATACACATACAACAGGGGCAACGGATCACAATTCACAAGAGTGAAATCCTCAGGCTCAATACTGGTTTAGTCTCAAGAGTTTTATACCTAATTTACATATGAAATCTTCACCTCAATAGATTTACTGGGCAGCAATAAGAGCAAAAAATCTAAATTTATCATGTACACCTGGAAAAAGCCACACACTTGTCTTTATGAGGCTCTTTTCAGCTGCATGTCCTGAAGTGCCCACAGAGTTCAGGAATCTGCCACTCTGTTTCACTAAACTGTCAAATTCACACACTTTAATGACTGAATGACCTGCATGGAATGTAGCTAAATTAATTTTGTTTGTCATGGAGCTGCAATTCCACTGTTGGCATTTTACTGATACTGTATACTTCAAGATCATACGTAGCATGTGTGGATGTTTCTAAGGTACAAATGTGAATTGAATCATTGAAAAAGATAGCAAGCTTTTCTTCATTGCGATCTGAGCAAGAAGTGTTAGTAGGAAAAATTTTTTTTGACTCACCCTCTCCTTCGGGTCTGCTCCCCACGCCCCCGGCCTTTTTCTGTCAATTTCCACCCTGATCCTCACCTCTCCTAATCCATTCCTCTCCTCTGCTCCTTCTCGGACAGTCTCTAATCCAATGATCTTCACTTCCGCATGCATAACAGCCATTTGTTCTCCCACGTCCACGGCCTCCTCGTCCTCTTCCACGTCTCCTGTACTGTACATCCGCAGTTTGTCTTACCATCTGCAACACTGCCAGCTGTGCATTGTGACTCTGTTCTTCTCTCTTCTTGTTGCGCTTATCTTGTTCTTGTGATACCAGCTTTTCCGCGTGTATTGCATGTTGTTCAATGAGACTAAGTTTTTCAGTGTCCCATCCAACGCATGTGTTTTTCACCTTCTGAGCGATGTCCTCCTGTAATCCATTTATGAAACTGTTCCTCAAATGTGCTTCATACGGTGAGATTGCTGCCACAGACATGTCTGCAGGCCTCTCCAACCCGCTGTTTGTATCATGTACCTCAGTGAGACGGGTGAGATAGTGTGACACGCTCTCTCCTGGTTGTTGTTTGCACATTGATATTTTAGTCATATCCATTTTTGCTGGGAACACTTCTTTACACGCTGCTGTAAGGCACACCACAAAACCGTTAAATGCTTGGTTTTCTTCATGATCAGCCTGAGCTCGCCGTGCGAAAACATTGTCCGTTGGCCAGGAATACTTAATCTTTGCAAAGTCCGCACCTAGTTTTCTCCCCAAAAGTCGTCGCATTTCATAAGATGTCAGGCGAAACTCTGAGCAAAATCTGCTCATTTCATCACCGAATTTCTGTCCTCCCCCCTCTCTCGGGTCTGGGAGTTGTCCATGTGCATTTTCGATATCCTTTATTGTCCATGGTCGGTGAACAAGCATCGCTGTGCCATCCGCCCCTGCTACGTCCATCATTGGAGCAGTGATTACTTGATGAACACTTCCTGTAGCTCCTAAGAGTTCCTCTCTCTCGTCCTCGCTGTCATCAGGTGGTGGTTGTCGATCAGCCTTTTCTCTTTTCAGCTGAGCGTTGGTTTGAGTATGTGACGAAATTGGAGACAGAGCCTTCCTTGCTGTGCTGGCTGTGCTTGCTGTGCTGGGGCCTTGGGCCTGCCGAGAAGTCTCTTGTCCATGCTGTCTTACTGGATCTGCTGAAGGGGCTATCTGTCTAATAGCTGGGGGTCGCGGGGGGCAGCCGTCCAGGTCGGGATCTGAAACAGACTTAACACACTGAAAATAATCAATGTTTTGTGCTTGCATTTTAGGTTGTATGCGTTTTTCTCTAAGTTCTGCTTCTGCCTTCCACATATTAAATCCTACCCAATTAATGTTTACTTTGTTTTTCTTTTTGTTATTGTAATTATCTATCAAGACATGATTCACACATCCACAACTCAAAAGCAATCTCAGTAATTAATAATTCTACATTTCTCTTTTTTTTCTTTTGTTTTCCCTGGATTTCCACATTTCTCAAACATAATTTAGATGTTATCTTTACCAAGGAATGCCACAAGATCTTTTTTTTTTTTTTTTTTTTTTTGCTGTTACCCATGATTTTTGCTTGTCAATTTACACGTGCCACTAACTCTCAGTGAACTCTCACAGTCCCCTTGACTGCTACCGGTGCAGTTTGCACTCTGCCGTAAAGTCCTCTTGACTTTTACCGGTGCACTTTACACTCTACCTCAATTTACCTCAACAGTCCCCTTGACTGTTTTTCCTTTTTCCCGTAAAGTCCTCTTGACTTTTACGTGTGCACCTTGCAACCCTGCACTCTGACTTGCTTTACCTCCGGAGGTCCTCACACCGAGCACGTCTGCTGCGGGGCCAAGTTTTCGTAAACGAGGCGAAACCAGTACCCTATCTCTCTCTCTTTTGTGCGCCTTTGCACTTTTTTGGGTACTTTTCACGAATCCCAGACTCGTGTGATAGATCCAAGTTTAAATCTATCCCAGCCACTGTGAGAAAGCGCACTTCTTACTCAATTACAACTTTGACAATTACAACTTAAAGACTTACAACTTAAAAAATTTCCTTACCACACTATTTTAGTTCTTTTAACTCCGGTGTTGAGGTGACATGGTGAATCCCCGGTCCTCTCACGCTCGATTGCCAATTAAGCGTTTGAGATGAAGTGAAAAGCCTTCAAGGCGTCAGCGCTTACGCCTCCCCGGGATTCTCCAATGCCCTCCTCAAACACGGAGAACTGCCGACAACGCCAAGTTTAATGGAATTCCAATTGTTTCCAATTGTAATGGAAAAATCATATTTTAATTATGTATTAATTCTGATCCTTGAAGTAAGTGTGTCACGTAGACGTTAGAAGTTTGAACTTGGTTGTCGAAGCTTAGAGACAAGGCCGAGAACAGAATAGAAACAACCTGATTGTAGTTGTCCCTGAATAAATGATAAGGTATGGACATCTGGTCTGGGTCAGATAAAGAGTCATGAGTTTGAATGTAGGAACTTCATGTACCTGGGCGTTGATTATGTTAACAGAGATGTTTGTGTATAAAATAGGTCAGCTAGAGAAAGAGGTCACCTTTCTCTATGCTGCAACTGTTTGCTGTATGAGACTGGTCCTTCTGCAGAAGTTTAAAATAAAACCTTTGTTACTTTGCTCTTACCCAGTGTATGAATTACTTGTCTTTATATTGGTTTCAGAATTTCCACCACAACTGTTCTAGAGTGTTAGTGCCTGTTATCACAGGACATATAATCAGAAAACATAAAACATATTATAATCTGTTCAATAGCCCATCTGTTTTAATTTAGTTTGCACTTTTTTATTATTCATAAGACAACCTTTCACTTTTGTAAATATTTTAGTTATAGTGTGTTAAGTCTTACTGTAGGTTAAACGTTTTTGAGAATTTGACCATCCAGCTTAGATAAATGTTATGTCATTGATTGATAAAATCTGGATTAAGGATATTTTATTTTATTTCTTTAATTTTTATGTTTTAGATTCCCCCCTGAGGGATTGCCACCTTATTGTGGTCAGGGGGTTTGCGTGCCTCAACACAATTCAACAAGAACAATACTGTTACTATTTACTGTTACTGTTACTGTTACTGTTCCCTTTTAGTTATGCTGTCATAGTTAGTCCTGCCGGAGTCCCTGCTTGCACTCTACAGTAAATATACATTCACATTAGACATTGTGACTGTGACCATACCTAATTGCAATCTCTCCTCCTCTTCTCTTCCTCCCCCTCTTTCTCTTTCCTCTCTCCCCCTGTCTCCCCCTTTCACTCTTTCTCTCTCTCTCTGTCGAGCTACACATGTGGTTCCTGAGCTGCCAGTGATCCAGACTCCCTCTGCCCTCCGGACCTGTCTGATCCATCCTGGTGCCCGGTTTCTGGTTGGAGGTCTCATCGCATGGATGCCCCATGTGTCTCTTTAGGATGCGTCTGGTGTCTGGGGATGATTCTCTATACTTAGAAGATGGTTCTGGCCTCGACTGGTGTGGTCAGCTGTTTCTCTGAGGACTTGACAATTCGATAGTTCAGGACTGGAACTTTCTACAAGTCTATCTGAGTATCGAATAACTACTGGACTCCATTTTACATCAAGTATTATAACATCAATTAACATCAACTATTATAGCTGAACCTAACACTTAACACTGTATAAATGCAGATCATTTCCTGCTATCTGTTTCACCCAGATGAGGATGGGTTCCCTGTCGAGTCTGGTTCCTCTCAAGGTTTCTTCCTATTACCGTCTCAGGGAGTTTTTCCTTGCCACTGTCGCCCTCGGGCTTGCTCGCCAGGGAATATCTGAACATTTTGATTCATACATATTCACATTCCATACAAACTTAAATAATTCTTTTGATTGTGTAAAGCTGTTTTGAGACAATGTCAATTGTTAAAAGCGCTATACAAATAAAACTGAATTGAATTGAATTGAATTACTATAAGCCCAGGGAAAAACAGTGCTCGAACATGATGCCCCCTTCACATTTCTGACTGCGCCCCTCCCCCCCTGGTCTAGAACGGCCCTGCCTCTGACCGTCTTTTGTCTTGTAAATGAGTATTCTCAGTCACCTTCCAATCCCCCCAGCGCACACACTTTGTTTGTTTGTCCTGTAAACTGTAACTGTGTTTGCTAGGGCACTTGGTTATACACAGTACTTTAATGTATGGAACACTTACTTAACTTACTGGTTTGGTTTAAATATCGCTTATTACCTTATTCAGCAAAATAAATTAATTATTAACGTATTGAAGTACTTTAGTTAAGGACAAAAACAGACCCTGCGCTTGTGTTTAGAACTGCTGAACAGCCGTGTTCATAGGTTTAATCAATGATGGATGAATGGAGAGATGTGTGTGTGTGTGTGTGTATATACGCGCGCGCGCGCTCTCCTGCATTTCTCCGTTAGCATTAACACGCACACCCATCCCCCCACCAAAAACACACACACAGAGCAATTAACACCATGTCATACTCAGTATTCTCCATTGAGGTTTCTCACCTTCCACTCCTAAGTTTGTCGTTGCTCTTTTGGAGTTCTTAAAACCCAAAACATTTATTTATGCTGAGAAAAAATTATTATGGGTCACATAATCACAAACACAAATACATATAATCAAGTGTTTAACTGTTTTCATTTGTTTCTATGACCAATAATTATTATTATGATTTTCAGTCCAACTCTTTGACTATTTAAAACAAAGTTGTGTCCCATTTTTTTGCCCATTGAAGTTGTTGGTTCAACTAAAGGTTTTTTAAATACCCAAACAATCCCCCAAAATTAAAACACGCAAACATGACTTTACCAATTAAATTTATTCTTCCAAAATTAGTCAAAGTTAAAACAGTAATTTATATAAAACAGGTGAATACATGTTGTCTTTTTGCTTAAAGTTCATTAAACTACCCGGATACACCAGCTGCTTATAAGTCTATCTATAGGTCTTTTATATTAAAATATCAATTTTTATTAACTATTAAACATGGAACAGTTGAAGTCTTTGTTTCCCCCAAAGTACTGTATCAGACATTTAGCAGTTCTATGTTCAGAATATACAGTAGACCTGACCAAACATCATTCTAAAGCTGTCGGACTGTGACGTCATCCCTCCTACAGCTCCCTCAACAGCTTGTTCAGGCTCCTCCAGTCCTGTAGCTCCAAAAGTCCAGCCGTCAGCCGTCTGACCCCCCAATCCTCCACAGCGGAGCTCTGCTTAAAGACAACAGGAGAATTTAGTGAGGACAAAGATAAATAAACTTCACAGAACATATAGTTCTAATAAAAATAAAATATATTAATAAACCTATTTACCACAGAGTGTGTAAAATACTGGTTTGGGGATTCTGGAATGTAAATAAACTGCCTGTGCTAATGTTAACCAGTGAACAGTGTTAGTGTTAACCAGTGAACAGTGTTAGTGTTAACCAGTGAACAGTGTTAGTGTTAACCAGTGAACAGTGTTAGTGTTAACCAGTGACTGTCTGTATTATCGTCTGAATAAAATTTACCGAGAATTTACTTAATGCGCTTCTCATACAAATAAGTTAAGCAATATAACACTCATATATGAGCATTAGTTCATCCCTGAAGCCAAACTATAACTTACTGAAGCCGCTCATACCCCTCCCCCCCACACACCTCGCCCCTCCTCCTCCTTAACTGATAAACACTTCAGTGTTTTTATTCAGCTCGTTAACTAAGCGCTCGCGCTACCGCGGAAAGTCACGGCCAAAGTGTGTAAAATATAAACCGGGTTATGAGCGTTACTAGCTCCTGTACAGCTTCCCTCAGTCTGTGTCCCTCATCAACTGCATCACATTATATTACAGTCACAGAAATAACCTGCAGATTAACTCTTAACCAGAGAATAAATAACCGCTGAATTTATCCAGACAACACGCGGTGAGATTCTCTCAGTATTTACAGAGAACACAAACACTCTTCATCGGGTAGTGCAGCTTCTGTAATAGGGACATTAATAGTATTGTCGAAGCTTGAGCATGTTTTTGAGTTAAAGTGGAGTGACATTGTGAGTTTGTGACACTGACAGTAAGCTGTAATATTAACTCCAGACTTGGTAAACAGAACATTAAGTTCTCTAAAGTCACATCTGACCGCTGCTGGTGCTGCCAGTGATATTTAAAACGGCCAATAAAAAACTACACTGGGAAATAAACTGTAAACTACCCCAAACACATTTTATAAAATTAAACATCACTTACCACGAATAGTCCGTTAAGCCGCCATCTTCATCTCTGTAGTTTGGCAGCGTCAGTTCGGCGGAGGTGGAGGCGGGTTGTTAAAATCACGTGATTGCAACTCAGCGCAGCTGGCTTGTTTTAACGTGTTCTTGAGAACGAACGCCATCTAGTGGTGGCACCAGGTAAATTAATAAATAGTGCTTGAATGGGCGTGTTTACTGTGAAATCTTGACACGCCTTTCTGGCAGAAGAGGGAGGGGGGATTACGGCGTGCAAAGGCCATTCACACGCCATTCACACTTCAGCCACACGGTCGCGGCTATTTGGCGTTGCTCCCACTGTATAACTCTCTCTCTCTCTCTCTCTCTCTCTCAGGCTTTGTGAGGTTGGTGAATGGAGGACGTCGCTGTGCTGGGAGAGTGGAGGTTCTTCATGGTGATCAGTGGGGAACAGTGTGTAATAATAGCTGGGATATGAGAGAAGCTGCAGTGGTGTGTAGAGAGCTGCACTGTGGGGAGCCTGTAGACACGCAGTATTTCACACACTTTGGACCAGGTTCAGGACCAATCTGGATGAATGATGTGGGCTGTAATGGATCAGAGTTGACACTGAAGAACTGTAGCTCAGCAGACTGGGGGAGAAATGACTGTGATCATAGTGGTGATGCTGGAGTCACCTGTGCAGGTAAAATGGTTTTAATATAAACATTTATAAAAAATAAATAAATTTTCTGATTAAATATAGTAATTACCCCATAAGTTTAAGCTTTATGAAATAAATACGGATTGTAATAGACTGTACTGCCAGGGTCCAGTGTAAAGTTCACATTGATTATGATGACAGCGTGTTGGACACAGAAATCAGACACATGTGGGCGGAGTTTATCTGTAACAGAGGCGTGTCTTTGCTGCACTTTATTCAGATATAGAACTTACGAATGTGATTATTTGTGTAATGTTGGTGTAACTGAAGAGCAGCATTAAGTTTAGTTGAGTTCAGTGATGTTTGTATAGTGCAGGGATCTTCAGCTCCAGTCCTAGAGGACCAGAGTCCATCACACTTTGGTCATTCTTCTGCTCAAACACACCTGATTTAACTGATCATTTAAAACTGATCATTTCCAGGTTCAGTGAGTGTGTTTAAGTGTTGCTCTCTCCGTGCTGCAGGAACCCTTTCCAGTATAAATAATTCCATATCGGTTCTGACTTCCACACCCGTCCCATTACCTCGATCTTACACCTCCTGGTGCCGGCTTGTGAGGAATGTTAAAGGAGAGAGTGTTAAAGTGTAAAGATTAAGAACTGTTTGAGAACGGGTTGAGAATCTGCATGAACGATATGAACAGTGTCTACAGAAAGGCGGTACACACACACTTCCAACACTAATATTATACACACTGCGCTAAATCAACCAGAGGTGTCAAGTAACGAAGTACAAATACTTCGTTACCTTACTTAAGTAGAAATTTTGGGTATCTATACTTTACTGGAGTAATTATTTTTCAGCCGACTTTTTACTTCTACTCCTTACATTTTCACGAAATTATCTGTACTTTCTACTCCTTACATTTTAAAAATAGCCTCGTTACTCCTATTTTATTTCAGCTTATCATTCAAAAAACAAAGAAACAAACAAAAAATCTGGATAAATCACGCCATCCGGATGGAGCGAATTTGATTGTGGTTGGATGAGAAGTATAAACATACCATTCCGACACCCTATTGGTTGGTACGCGATCCATCGCACATGCACATGATGTCACGTCACACACTCCAGCAAAGACGTTTGAATAAATTTGCATTTTCGGTTGGTGTGATAAGTAGACGAAGATGTCCGTTATAGAGACTTAAGATTTGAGCGAAATGTCACAACCAAGCACCAGCGAGGAAGGTAACAGCACCAGTAGGGTAACAGGAATGATTATATATATATATATATATATATATATAAAATAATTTTTTTATTTTTTTGATTAACCACTTGGATGAATCCTTCATTCTGACAGCACTAATGTTTATTGTAGACAACCATACAAGGGTAATTGTTACTAAGCCTGCCCTGGGTACACTAATTTTCTTGTATGTTGCCCTCACAGATTCCTGCAGCTAAGCTTGGATGTATATTTACATTCCAATAAAGATTACTGATGACATGCCTCTGAAGTTTGACTTTTTGCCCCATTAAAATACTTATAGGCAACTGGTTATCAAATTCAAATTCAAATTTTATTAGTCACATACACAATCATACACAGTATAATATGCAGTGAAATGCTTTATACGACCGCCAGTGACCTTAAAAAAAAAAAAAAGAAAGAAAATAAAATCTTGTACGTAAAATAAATAATCAATAAAAAGGAAATACTAAAGAAATAATTTTAACTAGTAAAATTAACTGTGCATAAGGGCATAATAAAATATTGCAAAAATATAGAAATATGGGATTAAAGTGTCAGTGGTTGTGCAAATATGCATGAAGGTGACATGTGCAATTGTCCAGATGTATGCACATATCTTCTTCTCCATAAAACAAGTTAATGCTCAGTAGTACACATACATGGTTTTTTTTTAATGTATTTGCATTGTACTAAAATGCATTCTTTTTCAATTACAGTATCCAAATCACTATAGCCGTTAATAAATACAACAAAAAAACAACACATTTTTCTTTTTTTTTTATGAGGTGTTAGTGTACAGTAGTATACAGGCCCATGGCACAGCCTAAGCTTTTATCCTTAATGCTTTTTCCCCCCTCATGTTACTTTTACTTTTATACTTTAAGTAGTTTTGAAACCAGTACTTTTACACTTTTACTTAAGTAAAAAGCTTGAGTTGATACTTCAACTTCTAAAGGAGTCTTTTTAAACCCTAGTATCTATACTTCTACTCAAGTAATGAATGTGATTACTTTTGACACCACTGAAATCAACACGCTAATAGTGTGTATGTTACTTTCTTTAAGTAGAAATAAACTCACTGGTGACATCAAGGAAATATTGTTCATCTTTTCATTTCATACCTGCCGTCTGAACAAACCTCTACATACTTCCTTTATATAGTAACATTTCACCTTCATTTAACAAATAGCCTTATTGTTTTAAGAATGGAGTTTGCTATCTTTTTTAAATACATTTTGGAATTCCCGCGACCCAACTTCGGATAAGCGGAAGAAAATGGATGGATGGATGGATGGATTCTTTAATGCAGTTTAGGCCTATATTAAATGACAGAAGTAACAATGTAACAGTTTTATCCATGTGTGAAATAAATAGGAAAACTTGACTGCATAATTAATAAATTAAAAGACAAACAATATATAACTCTCTCTCTCTCTCTCTCTCTCTCTCTCTCTCAGACACTGTGAGGTTGGTGAATGGAGGACGTCGCTGTGCTGGGAGAGTGGAGGTTCTTCATGATGGACAGTGGGGAACAGTGTGTAATAATAGCTGGGATATGAGAGAAGCTGCAGTGGTGTGTAGAGAGCTGTACTGTGGGGAGCCTGTAGACATGCAGTATTTCACACACTTTGGACCAGGTTCAGGACCAATCTGGATGGATGATGTGGGCTGTAATGGATCAGAGTCGACACTGAAGAACTGTAGCTCAGCAGACTGGGGGAGAAATGACTGTGATCATAGTGGTGATGCTGGAGTCGCCTGTGCAGGTAAAATGGTTTTAATCTAAACACTTATAAAAATAAATACATTTTCTGATTAAATATAGTAATTACCCCATAAGTTTAAGCTTTATGAAATAAATACGGATTGTAATAGACTGCACTGCCAGGGTCCAGTGTAAAGTTCACATTGATTATGATGACAGCGTGTTGGACACAGAAATCAGACACATGTGGGCGGAGTTTATCTGTAACAGAGGTGTGTCTTTGCTGCACTTTATTCAGATATAGAACTTACGAATGTGATTGTTTGTGTGATGTTGGTGTAACTGAAGAGCAGCATTAAGTTCAGTTGAGTTCAGTGATGTTTGTATAGTGCAGGGATCTTCAGCTCCAGTCCTGGAGGACCAGAGTCCATCACACGTTGGTCATTCTTCTGCGCAAACACACCTGATTTAACTGATCATTTGAAACTTACAGTATCATTTCCAGGTTCAGTGAGTGTGTTTAACTGTTAGTGAAACATCCAAGTTGTTGCCTCTGAGCTACAAAGTTAACTAACGTCTAACACAGAACTGGATCCTAAATCCCTCTCTAACCCCTGAACATGTATAAAATTAATTTCAGAGTTTAGAGTTGACATGATTTATTGGAATTAAAAACCATGTAGCTAGTATGAGACAATGTGTATGCGTGTTTGTGTGTTTATATGTGTGTATTTATATGTGTGTATTTATATATATATATGTGTGTGTGTGTGTGTGTGTGTGTGTGTGTGTGTGTATGAATAATAAAATAATTAAAAAAAAAATTTCAGTAGAAATAAACTCACTGGTGACATCAAGGAAATATTTTTCATCTTTACATTTCAGTTCTGTATACTGAAACATGAAGTATGAAATGGATGGTACTGATGTGTGTGTTAGCAGCGGTGTGGTTCTCCAGGTTCCAAAGTGCAGTTAGTCCACATTTATGTGTAAACAAGAAGTAATGAGCAGCGTAGTGAGAAATGTTTTACATCCTGGGTGTGAGTTTAATTTCAATTTCAGTTTATTTTAGTATAGCGCTTTTAACAATTGACGCAATTGTCGCAAAGCAGCTTTACAAAATCAAAATAGTTATTCACGTTTGTGTGAAATGTGAATGTGTATGAATCAAAATAATAAGATGGTCCCTGATGAGCAAGTCGAGGACAACGGCGACAGTGGCAAGGAAAAACTCCCTGAGATGATAATAGGAAGAAACCTTGAGACGAACCAGACTCAACAGGAAACCCATCCTCATCTGGGTGAAAACGGATAGCAGGAAATTATCTGCATAATAATATGCGAGACTGGAAGTTCAGTATAACAGGAGATGTGTTTAAATTAAATGGAGTCCAGTTTGTTCCTGGTGGATCAGGTAGACTGTAGGAAATTCCAGTCCTGAACTATTGAGCGACTGAAGTCACTGGTCCTCAGATAACAGCTGTCTGCATCAGTCGAGGACAGGACCAGCTTTGTGGAAACCATCCGCTGTCACCACACGCATTCCAGGCAGACCAAACGCAGGACACCAGGACGAGTTAGACAGGTCCAGAGGGCAGAGGGAGTATGGATCACTGGCAGCTCAAGAGCGACATGTATAGCTCGACAGAGAGATAGGTAGAGGAAAAAGGAGAGAGGAATAAAGAAAAAGGAGAGACGGAAAAGAGAGAGAAGAGAGAGCTGAAGAGGAGAGAGCAAAAGAGATGGAGAGATAACAGTTAGGTATGGTCACGGTCACATAAAGTATAATGTGAATGTATATTTACTGTAGAGTGCAAGCAGGGACTCCGGCAGGACTAACTATGACAGCATAACTAAAAGGGAGAACCAGAAGGAAACATGAGGGGGAACTGAGATGTAAAGCAAACAATCACCTCACCGTCAACAAACCTGAGTGATCAAATGAGACTGAGGAAGACAGCATCTAAACATACCAGTTCACCATAATACTCTACGTCCATGAGTCCCCCAGATCTGCTCCTTTACCTTATGGCAAATCTATTTATAAAAATGCTTGGCTAAATAAATAGGTTTTGAGCCTAGACTTAAACTCTGAGACTGTGTCTGAGTCCCGAACACTATTTGGAAGACTATTCCATAATTTTGGGGCTTTGTAAGAAAAAGCTCTGCCCCCAGCTGTAGTTTTCATAATACGCGGTACTGACAAGCAGCCTGCATCCTTTGATCGAAGTAGGCGTGGCGGATCGTAAGACACTAGCAGTTCGCTCAGATACTGCGGCGCGAGACCATTTAATGCTTTATACAAAACTGGATTTACAACAAAAAAATTATTTAAAACTTTGTGGTGTTTTGGTTGAGGGCCTGTGTGTGTGTGTGTGTGTGTGTGTGTATGGTTATTTGTGTGTGAGAGAAAAAGGGCATGAGAGAGAGAGAGAGAAATATCTTTGTATATGTGTCTGTAAAAAGAGAAGTGTGTGTGTGTGTGTGATAAAACTTCTCTCTCTCTCTCTCTCTCAGGCGGTGTGAGGTTGGTGGATGGTGGAAGTCCCTGTGCTGGGAGAGTGGAGGTTTTTCTGGAGGGACAGTGGGGAACAGTGTGTAGTATAGGCGCTAATGAGAAAGGTGCTGTAGTGGTGTGTAGAGAGCTGGACTGTGGTGAGCCTGTGCAGGGTGAGACTGACTTTGGACCAGGATCAGGACCAATCTGGATGGTTGGTGACTGTAATGGATTGAGCTGTAGGCCAAATCGTAGAGGGGAACCTCATGGCTGTAATCATGGTGAAGATCCTGGAGTCACCTGCTCAGGTAAACTACTGAATTTAGGGAATAAAAACAGTGAGTTAGATTATCAGCATGATTTAACTGTAATTCTATCCACACATTATTTTAATTCCATTTAGTCTTTATTTAAATGTAAAGCCTGGTGCGACTCTACCAAAGAGCTGGCTGAGCCTGAGTAAGGGGCCATTTGCAGGAGCTTCATTATGACAGGCAGTGGCAGAGCCAGACTTTTTTTCATAGGGGTGGCCAGGCTGGGTCCAGCACTCACTTTGGGGTGGCACAGAGACTGAGGCCTAGGTTCAGGTTTTTATCTGGATGGTAAAGTGGAGGAGGACAAATACTCACTAATTTGGGTCTAAATTATCATTTACATATGCAGGTAACTGTGACTGTTAAATATGTTTACAAATATACAGTGACGACTCGCTTATAATAAACATTTTATATTTAATAGAACCTTCAATAAAACCTCTGATATGTTTTTAGTTAATATCATATATTGTTAGTAATAAGGATTTTCTAAGAGATCAATTTAAAGTAACTACAAGTGAAAAGTTTCACCCAAAACTCAACTAGAATTTCACTAATAATATTTAGGAAATGAATTGATTGGCACAAAATTAATCTGCAGTTATTTATACATTATTGTTTAGGCCACATTGGAAACACAAATCTGACAAAATGTAACAAAAAATAGCTTATTTTCTTTTCTTTTTTATGTTGTTTTAAATTGTTAGTTTGCCATTTGATTAAATCATAATATAAAAAAATTATTTGTCTCCTAAACGTCACTAATAACTAGTGAGATAAACACAGACAAAAACACATGGGGTCTCATGCAGGAACATTTTCTTCTTCTTGTATTAAATTCCTCTGACTTTTCTCTGTGAATGGTGTTTATATAGGTTTCACATCAGATTCATTAAACTACACACACTTGTGGTAAATCCCTGGTTTCAGACTGATTAGTGCCACTGTTCATGAAGAGCAGCGCGTACATGAGATTTGATCATTCACATAATCAACACCCCTAAAATCCTAAAGTTTCATTTACAAAAATGCCACAGGAGAGTAAAAAGAGTAATTTCACACTGCGGAGCTTCAAGTCTGCAGTGAAACGAGGGGGAAAATGTTCCTATTTTACTATACTACAGAAATGTAGAAGCTGCTGTGATGAAATCTGACTATAAAATCTCTGAAGTCTGAAATAACTCTCAGTCAATTGATGATGGTGATATACTTAACAGAGACACAGCTTTAAATTTACTTCATCAGGCCGCAGAAAAATTTTTTTTCACCTGACGGTTAGAAGAGTCTTTTTGGAGTTTTTTTTGTTTTGTTTTTTTACAATATGAATGGCTGTTCTTTCCCCCTTTTTGACTAAAACATTAAAACAGTCTCGGGTTACTTTGCTGTAACCCTGTTCCCTGAAAAGGCGAGAACAAGATGCTGCGTGAAAACGCTATGGGAACATCTTGTCATGTTGCCGCTTGTGAAGCATGTGTGTATCAAACGCACCAAATTTTGGCTTATATAACCTCGGTCGGGAGATGCATCTGCAGGTTATAAATAGGAGAGAAAGGGAAACATTCCTCAGATTGATTTGTCTGAACGGACGTCTGGTCACGTAGGCAGTGCGGCATTGGGAACAGGGTTACAGCAAAGTAACCCGAGACGTTCCCTTTCGAAGGCTACACACGATGCCGCATGAAAATGCTATGGGAACGACCCTGACTAGCCTCGATCAGGACGTGGCAGGCTGAAATAGCAGTTGCGTACATCCTGAGAGTACTAGGGCAGAAGCCTGCAGAAGCTCCAGCAGTGAAACAGTTTGGCAGTGGACTGGGTCAATCTGCTTCGTCATGCACCAACTTTCAAATACATTCCTGTTGAGGGCATAAGCTTTTCTAGGGAAGGGAGCCATAGCACTTAGAATAATTTTAATTACGCTGTCTGGAGGACCAGCTTGACTTAATTGGTCCCATTCAGGGACCGAATGTGAAGGTTCCAAAGCTCGGGCCGGGGATGAAATATCATCCCCTGCGCCTGAGCGCCAAGACTCCCAGGAGCAGAGCTATCAGGAAAAATGCATAAAGGCATAACCTGGGCCACATACGGGCCAAGGTGTCCAGACCCGGGGGGGCCTAGAAGAGTCAGAGAGTAGCAAAGGGGACATTTGCTGATCTTACGAGGCAAAGAGGTCCACCTCTGCTACATGAAATCTCTCCCTTCGGGGTGGGGTTTCCATTCCCCTTGTGTCAGAGATTGATTGGACAGTACAACTGCTCCCACATTCATATGCCCTGGAATGTAAATCGCCTTGAGGGACAGGAACCTTGTCCGCTAGCTATTTAGCGGCGCGAGCACAGTCCGCCCTGGCGATTAATATATGAGACTGCCATAGTGTTGTCCACCCGCACTAGGACATGGTAGCCTCAACTGCTGGAGGAAGTGCTTTAGGGCCAGAAATAGAGCCATCATTTGGAGGCAATTGATGTGCTGCATGAGAAGGCCTCTCCAGCTCCCTTGGGCTGGATGGTCATCTAAGACCGCACGCCAGCCTGTGAGGGAAGCCTCTGTCATTAGCATCTGCGATGACAAGACGAACTTAGAGTTGGACCCAGAGTCAAAAACTGGGGTCTGAAACACATAGGAAGGGTACGAGGCACCTGGCGCGTAACCCTTATTGGGGGTTGGCCCTAGAGTGAAATCCCCTGTCTTAGCCAAAACTGAAATGCTCTCATGTGCAGAAGGCCCAAAGGTGTCACCGTGGATACAGCTGCCATGAGAGCAAAGTTCTCTGAAAGTGATGGTCACTTTCTGGTCTAGCTTGATTTCCTTGAGGGTGTTGAGAATGGATTCAACTTTTGGGTTTCAATCCTAGAAACAAAGATGAGCTAGGACGACATGCTGATGTCGAAGTGCTAGCTACTGAGACTGGACCAGCCAGTCGTCTATGTAATTAAAATACAGATGCCCTGGAGTCGTGAGAGCCAGAACTACATCCATGCATTTTATATATGTGCGGGTGAGAATGCTAGACCAAATGGAAGGACCTGATACTGGTAAGCTTTGCCCCTGAAAGCGAACCTCAGGAACCTCCTGTGTTGTGGCAATATTTCTATATGAAAGTAAGTGTCCTTCACTCGATTGTCACAAATCAATCGCTTGGTAGGATTTGAGAGCAATCACTTTGACAGTCAACATTTTGAAGCTGTATTTATTTATTTTAGATAGCGGTACAGCCCGCAAAATCTAAAAATTGGATGCATCCCCCCCGTTCCTCTTGGGAACCAAGAAATACCAACTGTAGTAGCATGACCCACTGTCTGGTAGGGGAACATGTTCCATGGCCCCATTCCCCAGCAACTTCTGTCAGCAGATGCGCAATTTCCGGTTTCATGGAAGTGGAGCTTCTCCGAAAGGTCTACGAGTTTTAATACTTGACTGCGCGGGGGGGGGGGGGGGGGGCAGTGTTGGGGCTTAGTGGTTCGGCATCCTGGAATATAGCAGGATATGATCGAAGAACTAATGTGTCATTGGAGACCGGTGTTGTCCCAAACACCAAAGGCGGCAGAAACTAAACACCAATCCCCTGGGAGTGCCCGGGAGTGCCCGTATCACAGGCCTTACGGGGGGGCGCCTGGCTACTAACACTCTCCTTCTGCGCCTCTCGCCTGGCGAGAATCAGATCTGGTCGAGGCTGGGTGGCCGACGGCCTCGACTCTAGAGCACGGCGTGGGAGAAATTTCCCAAAAGCCTGTTCAAATAACCCAGCCTCTCGAAACCTGGTGCCGACAGAATTAACAGCGTCGCCTAATAGGCCGGAGGGTGAAACAGGGGCAACAAGGAGGAATGTTCGATCCTTATCCTCGATGCCTGTCAGATTTAGCCATAGGTGCCTCAGCGGATACCAAGGAGGCCATAGAATGGCCGATAGCACAGGCTGTTTGTTTAATTCTGTGAATAGTTCCTGATTCACGGTGCCGCTCGTACTCAAATCATTCAGCACATCAGCCTGGTACACCTGCAAAACCGCCATGGTGTGCAAGGAAGCGCAGGCCTGACCTGCTGCTTGGAACGCCTTCCCTACCAGGGTAGAAGAAGTTCTACACAGCTTGGAGGGAAGGGATGGCTTCTTTAATGACGAAGATGTTCCAGGAGAGAGATAGCCCGCAAGCGTCTCTTCTATCTGGGGCATCACCGCATAACCTCGTGCTTTTGCATCAACGATGTTCGAATAGAACGAAGTCGATGGTACAAAAATAAGGGATGAGAAATGTTGGTGAAGAGAAAGAATCTGAGGAATGTTTCCATTTCTCTCCTATTCATAACCACGCTAGATTTATGAATTTGGCGTGTTTGATACACACATGCTTCACAGCAGGCAACATGACAAGATGTTCCCATAGCATTTTCACACAGCATTGAGTGTAGCCTTTGAAAGGGAACTTGCTGTTTAATTTACTTTTACAGATGAGGTGCATAAAATCTAAAACCACCACACATAAGATATATAAACTACATTAAACTAAATATGTTTGTTACATAATTAAAATTTACCTGTAATTATTCAACCATGACTGCAATTAAACTCAGCTATCAGAGCTGGATGTCACTGCAAATATTATCTTTTTTTCTTGATATGTTCTGCTGAAGCATGCACAATATTTACACAATGAAATTAAACACAGGTCACAGAATGTCGAGATTCAGTGGTGGTCCTCACCGGTGCTCTGGGAGAGTGGAGGTGCTTCATGGACGTTCCTGGTCCACAGTGTGTGATGCTGACTTTGACCAGCAGGATGCAGAGGTTGTGTGTCGAGAGCTGGGCTGTGGGATTCCTGTGAAGGTGCTGGGATCAGCTGCTTTTGGCCGAGGGGAGGGTCAGGTGTGGACGGAGGAGCTTCAGTGTAGAGGAAAAGAATCTCAGATTTACTTCTGTCCAACATCATCTTCACTCAAACACTCACACTGCTCCCATGACAACGATGTGGGATTAATATGTTCTGGTTAAGTATCACGATTTAACTTCTGTTTAAATACAGAGCACATACCTGTCAATCAAATTTTAAGGTGTGGTTGTTAATGTCCCTCTTTCGCTGAGCTCTCGGCTGTTTGTTCAGGTCACACAGAGGCGCGGCTGGTGAACGGACCAGACTCCTGTTCTGGTCGAGTGGAGCTCCAGTACCTCAGTGACTGGGGCACAGTTTGTGCTGTAAGCTGGGATATGAGAGCTGCAGATGTTCTCTGTCCACAGCTGGATTGTGGGAGTGCTGTGGCTGTGGTGGAGGTGGACTGGTTTGGGGAGGGGAGTGGCCACATCTGGGCTGATGTGTTTGATTGTCAGGGGAATGAGACACACCTATCACAATGTGGCGTCTCATCATGGAGTCGAGCTGCATGCTCTCATAAACACGATGCTGGAGTCATCTGTAATGGTGAGATATTAACCTCACCTACACCACGTTAGTGAATAAACTCAGTGTTCATTAGAATATTTAAATGATGTTCTTCTGCTTCAGGATCATCCATGGCGTTTCATGAGGGGCGAGTGCGGTTGTCTAGAGGGAGCGAGTGTCAGGGGGAGGTGGAGATTTATTTCAGGCAGGACTGGAGGAGAGTTCTCCTGGACTCGTGGAGTCTGTCTGAGGCGTCTGTGCTCTGCAGACAGCTGGGCTGTGGCTCTGTGCTGAACTACCACTCCTCTCCAACTACCACTGAACACAAACACATGTGTGTAACGGGTTTCAGCTGCTCTGGGAGTGAAGCTCATCTGGGGAACTGCAGCAGTGCACAACCTGTCAACTGCAGCTCTGGGAAACAGCTGTACATCACCTGCTCAGGTAAGCAGCAAAATACAGACAAATGAGCAACTATTAGAAATACTAATATGGTCTTTTTAAACATACTTAATAAATATACAGACTCGTCAAATGTATGGAAGCTTCATTTAAAATTTCAGACCCAAGGTCCATCAGGCTGGTTGGTTCTGGGGGAGACTGTGCAGGAAGGCTGGAGGTTTTCCACAGCGGCTTGTGGGGGACAGTGTGTGATGACTCGTGGGATATTGAGGATGCACAGGTGGTGTGCAGACAGCTGCAGTGTGGAGTGGCCCTCAGTACCCACATACCAGCCTGGTTTGGTCCTGGAACTGGGTCCATATGGCTGAATGAGGTGGAGTGTGAGGGGAACGAGACGTCCCTGTGGAACTGCAGATCTCAGCTGTGTGAAGAGGGGGAATGTGGACACCAGGAGGACGTAGGAGTCGTCTGCTCAGGTACAGTGTGATGACTGAGATTCAACCTGTTAAATATGTATATGTCTGTTTTACAAAACCGAAGTTCACAAGTACTAACATTCTACATGATAGTAATTGCAATGGTAATATTTATCTGATTCAATGAAACTTAATTTTTCCTAATTAAGTATAAATTGTTCTTCTCTCCCCAGAGTTTAATGAGATACGACTCACTGAGGGCTGTAAGGGGAATCTGGAAGTGTTCTACAATGGAACCTGGGGTAATGTGTGTCACAATCAGATGGAGCTGGAGTTAGAAACAGTAAACATGGTGTGTCGAGAGCTGAACTGTGGAAGACTCGAGCGTTTGGACTCAGGCAGAGCGAGAGTGGAATCTGCTCCTAACTGGCTGGATCATGTGAAATGTAGGAAACACGACTCTAATCTGCTGAAGTGTCCATCTTCACCCTGGGGACAGAACAGTTGTGATAATAGTGATGAGGTGGTTCATATTACCTGCACAGGTAGGAGGATTCTCTCTCTCTCACTTCTATTTTTACACATTGCTGTAGAAATTACATAAATAGTTCAGCTATAAAATAAGAGTGTGTGAAACATTCAGTTTCATGTTTGTTATTACAGCAGAAAATGGAATGTCTCTACAGACCCATGGGACATGCTCTTCATTTCCTCTTCAGAAATATTGCTCAAGTAAGGACACTTACATCTGTTACATCAGTCAGATGTTAAGGAAAGAGTTACTGATCCCACCCAGGAGTTGATGAAGCAGTGTTTTACTTCTCTAACAGCACAGAGATACAGTATAACAACATTTTAGTTTTTAGTTAATGGATGATATAACAAGCATTTTACCAATTTGGATTTTTACAATTTCTATTCAGAATACAGCAGAAAGATGTTTTTAATAGGTGATGTTGCATCATACTGCTGTAGTTCAGTGTGTAAGTGGAGCTGTTCTTCTGCGTCGGTGTGTTTCCCCATGTGTGATGTGTGTGATGTACAGTAGATCACTGGTCTCTCAGGCTGAGTGGAGGAAAGGGAAGCTGCTCTGGGAGGTTGGAGGTGTATCATAACGCTACGTGGGGCTCCGTTTGTGATGATCAGTGGAACATCAGGAACGCTCAGGTGGTGTGCAGACAGCTGGGCTGTGGCTCGGCGCTGAGTGCTGATAGGAATGTTAGCTTTGGTCCTGGTGAAGGGACTATCTGGCTGAACAGAGTGAAGTGTCGAGGGGATGAGATTCACCTGTGGGACTGTCATCATTCCCTGAAGAAACGCACTGACTGCTCTCATGCTGGAGTCACCTGTGCAGGTCAGAGGGGTGCGCTAACTTTTCAGCTTTCTCTCTCCACTCACTACACTTTTCTCACAGGGTTAAGACTTGATAACTTTTATTTAAAATCTTAGATGTTAGCGTGATGTTAGCTTGAAAGCTCAGCAGGTCAGAAACCTGATCTAGTGAGAGTTTATTTTTAATGCATTAGTTTTTTTTCTGCAAATACAGACATATCCACAGTGTCCACTACTACACCCACCACCACCACCACCACCACATCAGGTCTGTATATTTGTTACAATACAATATTTGTTACTGTTCAATATTTTTCTCGTATTAAGATCATCTCCTGTGTTTTTGACTTCAAAATGTTTTTGACGCTCTAAATCCTCCACCAGCTGTAGCTCCACCCACCCCTCCACTGGTTCTCTTTGTGTTGGGAACGCTGCTCTTCCTGGCCTTAGTGTTTCTGGTGGTACTGTTTTACCAGAACAGAGGGCTCAGGAGAGGTACCACACATTCACACAGTTTATTATCTCTACAACACCAGTTATTGTTATTATTATTATTATTATTATTATTATTATTATTATTGTTGTTGTTGTTGTTGTTACTATTATTATTGTTGTTATTATTATTGTTATTATTGTTATTGTTATTGTTATTGTTATTATTATTATTATTATTATTATTATTGTTATTATTATTATCATTATTATTATTATTATTCTGCACCCCCAGTTGTCTCTAAGACGAGGCGTAAGACTCAGCCTGAGGCAGTCTATGAGGAGATCAACCACAGATACATCACTAGAAGAATCACAAGCTCCACTCAAAGAGGTGAGTGATATGTGGACTGTTCTACATCACACTTATTGTATTCCATTTAAACTTGGAGCTGAAATTCACTGCATGCAAATCATCAAATCACTCAAAACTAAATACACCCCTCAATGCAAACTCAGTGATTAAAGCAAGATTTTACCCCAAATCCAGTCTGATTCATTTATTTACAAAGATATTAATAAAAATAAGTGAAATGTGTGTGAGAGGAAATTCTGCTGATAAACATCTATTAACGCTTCTGATATAGTGAAAGTGTGTGTGTGTATGTGTGCAGGCTTTCCTGTGCAGGTGCATTACCCCCTAGCTCTGCCTCATTCCCGGTGTGTGTGTGTGTGTGGGTGTTTGTGTGTGTATCTGCTCACAAGCTCTGACATGCTTATTCAGTTATTCAGTTTTATCCCCTCTGATGGACTTTACTGTTGTGTTTGTTACATTTTCTCTTCACTGTTTATCTTGTGAAACTAATCAATGTCTTTAAACTGACAGAAGTTTGTTAAAAGAATTAAACCTAACAGTTCTATTGAGATTAGATAGACACACCAGATATACTGTATTACTCTCTCTTTCACACACACACACACACACACACACACACACACACACACACACACACACACACACACACAGTTACAGTATAAATGTAAAACCCCAGAGAAACACACTCTAGTTCCCCCATAGTGCTGTTTTGATTGTTGGATTTTTGCTTTAGAATATTTCCGACCCCGGCTGGTTGTATGGATAGTTTTTGATGAATTTTGTTAGACCTCACTTGTACAATAGAATCTCATGAGATTGACAAAGATCCCGCTGGTACTGTGTGTTTTACCGTGCGGTCTCGAGGCATGTCTGAATGAAACCGTGAGGAACATTTACATAAAGGTGAGAAGTGTCTGAATTACAGAAACACTGGAGGTTCTAGTGTGTATGGTGTCCTGGGGGACTCACCTTCAGCACCGCCAGAAAGAAAGACAGAAAGAGATAAATAGAGAGATAAATATCTGCCAATGTGGCCACTGGACAGAAAGACTGTCTGTTATGAACTGATAAAACTCCAAATGTTAAATATCATACGTCTGAAAAAGGCCTCTGTGTGTGTGTGTGTGTGTGTGTGTGTGTGTGTGTGTGTGTGTGTGTGTGTGTGTGTGTGTGTTTGTGTGAGCATGCATGCAAGTGTGCAGGCTTTCCTGTGCAGGTGCATCCCCCCTCTCACTGCCTTACACCCGGTCTGTGTGTGTGTGTGTGCCAGAGTGTGAGTCTGTCTGACTCCATTAACTGAAAGATATTCGAATTACAATTAAAGATGAGAAATGACTAAATGTGTCCTTTCTGAGACGTGATTATGATGTATTGTATAGAAGAATTACAGTAACTCCACTGTTTTAATGCTGACACATGAGATCTCACAATCAACCTTATCTTACTTTAAGCTTCTGAAATCCCTCTTATCACATTTATCAAAGCTTCTTTGGATGAGGATTTTATTGAGTATAAATGTGTTTAAAAGCCCAAACACACAAACTCTTCTTTTTCCAGTAAAGTCTGGGATTGGAGAAAAGGCGGAGTATTATGATGATGTCATCGACACCAGTGACTTCATAAGTGGGTGCAGTTGTTAACTGATAAACAGATAAATTGAGTGACTTGACATTAAACCATGAGGTCAGAATGTGATGGAGCTGTTTGTACAGAGCCTCTGCTTTTATTTCATTTAGGTGATACAGGAAGAGTTGAGCCACCAGAGGACTACGATGATGTCGTCACTGCTGGACCCATCGCTGATAACGTGGAGGGTGTGCTTCACACACACACACACACACACACACACACACACACACACACACACACACACACACACACACAGACTGCAGATGAGTGTGTTTATTGGTTTGTGTGTAGTGACATTTTTGACATGTATACGATGTCATTTCGCATTGTGTCATCAAATCCACAGTGTACAAACTGCCACTTCAGTAAACTTTAAATCTCTTTAAATCTCTGTGTTTTGGTGTAGAGGATGAAGCTGAGAATTATGATGAGGCCATTACAGCTGATCAGAAGTCAGTTATACTGACAGGTATGATAATAATGTGACAGTGTCGCATCCACAAGCATCCAAATGATCATTAATGACATTGATGTGGATTTAATAGCTTTTATCTCTACATTCTGACAGAGGACGTGTCCGAGAACTATGATGATGCAGTTACGGCTGAAACAAACACAAACATCACCACAGGTCAGGGAGTTTCTCTGTTATTCAAAAAATCCCCTTAAACATTTCTATAATCAACTTTAAACAATGTGCTGCTGAATTCTGCATTCTGATTGATGTTGATTAATTTTCTATAACAGCAGCTCTGACATACTGCAGCTGTAAATCACAGGTTTATATTAATGCACTCGTTCCACTACATTATGGTTTCTATAGTAACAGCTCATCCACAGGGACGTGTACAGCAGACGCTCCACATTAACTGATGAAAAACAAACACACAACAAAAAAGTCTTGCTATAAGTGTAGTAAAGTGTAGCTCCAAGAGCTCACAGTGCTGAGACGCTAAATGCTGATTAACATCAACATCTCGTCTGCTGCATTTCATACAAGTCACACTCACATCGAAAACAACTCAACAATTCATAATGTGGGGAATTAATTCATGCATTTTTTTCAACTTAAGCTTTTTTTTTTTTTTACTTACCTCTGATATATATTCATTTATTTTCATAATGCTGCTGAGGTACAAGTCACACCCACATCTAATAAAGGCATAAAGGAAGTTTATGTAATTAAAGGGGACCTACGGTGCTACATGGACTTTTTCAAGCTGTTTGGACTGCATTCTGTGTTAGGAGAGTGTGTACAGAACCACTCTACAATGATAAAGAGCCGCCCAGCGATTTTCTTTTAATTTAATAATATAAGATGCCCCTTCTGAAATCAGGCCGTTTTCAAAAGCCTGTCGGTGTGAAGTCACACCGACACAGGCCGCTCCTACTACAGTTGATTGACACTGGTGTTTTAGCAAAGACCCGCCCCGAGTGAAAAGAAAGCCGTCGGCCATTGCTTTTCTACACTGGAGCAAAATGGCGCCTACATGAGTGTGGTGTGCAGTTTGTTGCTGTAGTGCAGTGGTCTAGTGATTAGGATTCGGCGCTTTCACGGTGGAGACCCGGGTTTGATTCCTGCTCAAGGTGTAGCGCAGCCACACAAAAGGGACACCTTCTACAACAGGGAAATGGTTGTGGAGCTAATGCTGCTCACCTGTGGCCGAAGGTGAGCCCTAGCGGTTTATATTTCCCCTTGGACAATGGTTTGGTCACCGGGCAAGTTCCCGCGCATGCGCGATCGCAACGCAAGGGAACCCGGAAGTGACGTGGGTCACATGATATGGCATAAAGCCGGAACCGGCGAGGTAGCCGGCACGGAGAGATGAAGACAGCGCGCTGCATGATTTTGGAAGCTGAGAGCCTGTTTGTGGATTACCCGTTGATAATTTCATTCAGTACCTAGCTCATTCCGTTTCTCGATCTCCCAGACCTACCATGTTCATCTGGTGAGATCGAACCATCTCTCCAACTCACCATCTTCATAACTTTTGCCATATTTCAGACACTGGACTATCATACACACACTCACACACCCGCATACATCGCGCACACACTTTTTCTATTTGTATTATATTTGTATATATTGGTTTGTGGTGCACCGTGTTTGTTTATTTCTTTATTCGTTTTGTATAATACACTTGGTTTAATTTATTATAAATGTTTTGTGTCACGTCGTGTTTTGTCCTGTCGCGATTACGCAATACCGGAAGTAGTGTTAAACAGCCCATATTTTGGTTCCCGAATCCGTTTTTTTGTAACCAAGCGGTTTTATAAATCCAAGCGTTACAAAGGTACATGCTTTTTTGCACTACATATTTATAAAGTTTTTCCAAAGTTCGCTTAGTAGACGAGGCGAGTGCGCTATGCTTCGGTAAGCTTTTCTGACATAAGTAGAGACTCAGTCAAACACACACACACACACACACAATGCTTCGTGTGTATGATGTCCTATTCCCGGCATCTCCATGACTCAGTCACACACACACACACACACACACACACGTTGTCTGTCATAAAGGTCTCTGTTCATTAACAGCAAAAGATCGGTTTATATATGTTTGACTAAACGCCTGTGCTATAGACATATGTTACTACAAATGAACCATTGTAAATGTCCTGCTGAGATCCCGAAAAAACAATGCTTCGTGTGTATAAGGTCGTGGGTTGAATAGCCGGCATTTCCAAGATGATAGCCATTAATCCTTCGTGGTCTAGTGGTTAGCATACGGCGCTCTCAGCGCAGCAACTCGAGTTCGATTCCCAGTCTGGGAAGTCAAAAAAGTTTTACAATCAGATTCACATGTAAACTTTTATATACATAGATAACTATATATATATATATATATATATATATATATATGAGTGCATAATAAAAATCTTACAAAATATAGGGGAAATATATATATTTATATATTTCCCCTATATTTTGTAATATTTTTATTATGCCCTCATTTGTACAGTTTATTTTACTAGTTAAATGTATTTTCTTTAGTATTTCTTTTTGTTGAGATTTATTCCTTACGTATAAGCTTTTATTTTCTTTTTAAGGTCACTGGCTGTCGTATAAGCATTTCACTGCATATCATACTGTGTATGACTGTGTATGTGACAAATAAAATTTAAATTTGAATCAAAGAAGAGGAAGATAGGTGGAAGGAGACAGAGGGGGAGAGAGAGAGGTAGGGAGAGAGGATATAATTTGAATATAGCAAAAATTTCAAAATGTATATAATTATGATATTTAATAATTATTCATTTTTTCCTTTAACAGTTAAAATGAATCAAAACACATTGATCATTGTGATAGTTAAACGTATTAAAAAAAATTCTTAACCTTTCAATTTAAAACATCATAATATATCAACGAAAAAGAAGATATAATCCAAGATACAAAAATAAAACTGTGGCTGATAGATGAGATTTTAATATCACAATCTACAAGTAAACAAATGTTTCTTTAATTTTAATAATGTTGCCATACAATACAGTGGCTTGCAAAAGTATTCGACCCCCTTGAACTTTTCCACATTTTGTCATATTACAGCCACGAACATGAATAAATTTTATTGGAATTCCACGTGAAAGACCAATACAAAGTGGTGTGCACGTGAGAAGTGGAACGAAAATCATACATGATTCCAAACATTTTTTACAAATAAATAACTGCAAAGTGGGGTGTGTGTAATTATTCAGCCCCCTTTGGTCTGAGTGCAGTCAGTTGCCCATAGACATTGCCTGATGAGTGATAATGACTAAATAGAGTGCACCTGTGTGTAATCTAATGTCAGTATAAATACAGCTGCTCTGTGACTGCCTCAGAGGTTGTCTAAGAGAATATTGGGAGCAACAACACCATGAAGTTCAAAGAACACACCAGACAGGTCAGGGATAAAGTTATTGAGAAATTTAAAGCAGGCTTAGGCTACAAAAAGATTTCCAAAGCCTTGAACATCCCATGGAGCCACTGTTCATTAACAAATTAATGATTAAATAAGTAGGCATGTTAAAGAAAATTCCATCTTATAAACTCTGATATAATTTCTTCATCAGCTCTCACCTCCATATCTCAGTGGTTATAGTGGAGTCTCTGGATAGTAGCTTTCACACACTAATGGGAAAATGCAGCGTTCCTATTGGTTAATCCTTTTTCTCACTACAGCAGCTGGTAGACAATAAAACATCATTAAACATTTATAATTTAAATAGTTACTTTTCGCTCCTCACTTGCATGGAATCCTATTTTAATTTTAATTCCACAATTTAGTGTTAATATAAAATCAGTAAATTTCAAATGAATAATAGTTTATGTATTTAAATTATTTCTGTTATCTTGTCAGTAACTCAGTATTTTACTATAAGATCAACACACACACTGGTTTATTACTTCTTCATGTATTTGTTGATTAGACAATCCAGAAGATTATGATGATGTCATCACTGAGGAACAGGATGGAGGAGAGACAGAAGGTGAGGGACTTCTTGTTTATTCTGTAATGTACATAAGTGCACAGGCAGCAAAGGCAAAGATTAGATTATATATGATTAGATTATATATGGTATATAATAAATATCAACTTTCAGAAGAGTTTTTACAACAAATGTTCTCTCTGTTCTGTCATTTAACAAGTGCATTTATTAAAGAGTTTAGATAAGACCTACTGTAAATATAACCTGTGATATATAATATAAACATCAGCTGACTGTTTTTACAACAAATCTCTGTTCTGTCATTTAACAAGTGCAGCCAGATTTATTACACACTTTACATAAGACCTGTATATTTATGGCTCTTTTACTTCCACATGTTTATAAACACAATCTTGTAAGGACTGGAATCTATTTATTACAAACATTTAAGAGGAAAATAGAAATGTAATACTATATAAAATGTATTATTGTTTTGTAGCATTTCTACAGTTGAATCAGTTTGTAAAATGATGTGAAATTTGATGGACATCTCTATCACATCTTATACACATGGCCTGTGTTAATATTAAGAAAACTCATCTGATAAATGTCCTCTATTCTCTTCATTTATTGTTTAAAGATCAAAGAAATCCTACATAGTGCATCATTTACTGTATTTGAAGGTTTTACAAAACAATGACTATTAATCCAAAGGAGATATTAAAGAGGTAAATGTGTTTATTTTACAGAATATGATGAGGTGGAGGAGAAATCTCAGAAAGACAGGGACCATGTGACTGAGACACGCCCCCAAAGGCCTTTTCTCAGGAAATTACATTTCAACTTTTATAAACACAAACAATGATTTGATTTGGCTTCCAATAATTTCCTGCATTCTGAAGCATCTTCATTTTCTCACCTTGTTATTAGTAAATAGATTAGGGAGAGTTAAATCAGCTCCATTATTACTGAACCAAATGTTTCCAGCTTTCCTTTTACAACACATTTCTGACAATTCATCTGAATATCTTGTCTTTGTAACCAATATGCAACAATATATACGTCTAGGTTTTATGCTGTGTGTTTAACTATAAAACATATGATTGAAATGAATGTTTTGTTGCAGTCTCTATTAGGGAGCTGTGTATGTTGGAAGTTTCATTACGGATTCTCAGATTTTCATGTGAAATTCTCAGGTTTCCTTCAAACTCTCCAATTTCTTTCCTTATTCTCAGGATTGTGTTTAATAATCTAATATTTCTTTAATATTCTCAGATGTTTGTTTTGTGATCTCAGGTTTTATTCAATATTCTCACTTTTTAACGAGTGACAGCTCGTTAATTTTAATGTTGCAATTAATAATCAATATACAAGCAAAGGTGAATTTTTAGCCTCGCAGAATGAGAACAATTCAATATTTTCAAAAGTTTCATTTTGTGTAACAATCATCTTTTTTTTATACAATTAATGAAATTCAAGTGCTTTAATGTTTATTATTTTTGTATATTGTTATGATCTGTGTTTGAGTTGATTAAATCATATGCAAGAAAAAATTGATATCACAAGTGTATACTGCTTTACTGCACCATGTTTATGTTTTTCATTTTGTTTATTTTATGACTTTTCTTTGGAATTGCAAATCAAATGCCACCTATTCTTGTACAATGACAATAAAGATTCTCTTCTCTTCTAAGAAACAGAGATTAATTATTATTATTATTAATCAGGTCAATAAAAAAAAGCTTCCCTAAACTGAAGTGCTTTACTGCCATCTAGTGGTTGAAATATGCTATTAAGATCCACGTCCTTATTTTATTCATTCATTCATTTTCTATACCGCTTAATCCTGTGTTCAGGGTCGTGGGGGACCTGGAGCCTATCCCAGGAGACTTCGGGCACTAGGCGGGGTACACCCTGGACAGGGTGCCAATCCATCGCAGGGCACACACACATACACACACTCACACACTACGGGCAATTTAGGAACGCCAATTAGCCTAATCTGCATGTCTTTGGACTGTGGGAGGAAACCGGAGTACCCGGAGGAAACCCACCAAGCACGGGGAGAACATGCAAACTCCACGCACACAGAGACGGGAATCGAGCCCAGACCCTGGAGGTGCAAGGCGACAGTGCTAACCACTACACCACCGCACCGCCTGTCCTTATTTTAAGAAATGTTAAATTAATAAACTAAATATTGATGCAATGGATTGGCACGCTGTCCAGGGTGTACCCTGCCTCGTGCCCAGAGTCTCCTGGGATAGGCTCCACGTCCCCCGCGACCCTAAATACAGGATAAAGCGGTATAGAAGATGAATGAATGAATGAATGAATATTGATGTATATTTTGTAATCCAGACTAAATGTGTTTGCCTAGTAGAAAATAAAATAAAATCAACAGTTACGTAGTAAACAATCCAAAGTGAGATTGGAAATACATGATGAAATAACAATGTAAATGTTGAATTTATCATTTATAATCATTTTGGTTTCCTGAAATCAAGCTCCTCAACAAATTCCCCTACACATACAGACGCCTCATCCACCAACAATGGCACAGAGACGGAAATGACGTGCTGGTTGACGTCACTCCACACGCTCTATTCCACATAGATTGTGTACAGTATGAACTCATTCTCAACATTGTTTCTCTCCATAACCTTCTACAGTTCACATATTCACAGTTTCACAATAAGAGCAGTTTTACACAGTCCATGTGCTTCTCTTATTCCAACATACAGATGGAAGAACATACAGTATTATCCAAACTGTCTTTGTTCTGATATTTAAAGCTCATTTATCTCCACTGGTAGCAGCAAATCTAGGTGCAGATCCGCTGCTTTACAGATTAGCATTCTGTGCTAACACAGAGCTCCAGCTAATAAAGGAGAGTCCCATAGACACATGAGGAAGCTAGCGAGAGTTAACATTACATACTATATAGACTGACGCCTCAGGCATCAGTGCATTCTCTCCAGGATTAATGAGCCGCAGCTCATCTAGAGCCGCACGTAGTTGCAGATAAAATCAAGTAAAACACTGTAATTAAACTAATTTATAATCACACTACTAAAATTACAGTACAAATTAAATTAAATCTTATTAGGATTGAATTTAAGCAAAATAAACATTAACATAGGAGCCATTAGATTTTATCATGTGTAATTAGAAAAGCTACTTTCTTCTTTCTTTAAGCCTGTAGACTCCCGGTGGATCATAGGGCTGCAACAACACCACGCCATCGGACTCTGTTCTGAGGCATTTTCTTCAGCTGGATCCACGTCATTCCGGCAGCCTTCGCTTCACTCACGACAGATCTTATCCACGTCTGTTTAGGTCTCCCCACTTTCCTTGTCCCTTGTGACATTGTCGAATGGTTTTCGAAGTGTATGGCCTAGCCACCCCCATTTTCTCTTCTTGATGTCTTGAGCGACCGGGTTCTGGCTGGTTTTCTTCCACAGATCTGTGTTTGAGATCTTCTCAGGCCCTGATGTTAAGGATGTGCCACAAGCACTTATTGATGAAACTCTGTAACTTGTTGATAATAGTGTTGGTTGCCTGCCGCGTCTCGGATGCATACAGGAGAACTGCTTTCACGTTAGTGTTAAAGATGCGGATCTTTCTGCGCTGAGATAAGGCTCTGGAGTTCCAGATGGGTCTCAAGGTGTTGAAAACAAACCTTGCTTTGTTGATCCAGCTCCTAAAGTCCTCATCGGCACCGCCATCACTGCTGACTACGCTTCCTAGATAAACGAAGCAATCAGTTTCCACCAACTCTTCTCCCTGTAGCTACAGTGGGTGTTCTTGTCAGTTATTCTGTCGAATCGCCTCTGTTTTTCTGACGTTGATCTTCAGGCCGATCTTTCCTGCCTCCTTAGCGAGCCGGGTAAGCTTAGACTGTGCATGTTGCTGCTTGTGGGACAGGAGTCTGACATCAATTGCAAAATCCAGGTCCTCCAGCTGTTTGGTGAGTGTCCACTGGATACCGGTGTTGTTGCCCACTATGGTTCTTCTCATGATCCAGTCCATGATCAGGAAGATTGTAGGTGACAGCATGCAGCCTTGTGTCACTCCGGTTTTGACTGCAAAGGGGTTGGTCAGTTTTCTGTTATGGACGATCTGGCAGGACGAATCTTCGTATAGCTGTTGGATGATGTTGATGAGCTTCTGTGGGATTCCATAGAGTTGCATCAGGTTTCCAAATGGTCTCGCTGTCGAAAGCTTTTTCAAAGTCGACGAAGGTTGTATACAAGGGGGACTGCCATTCGGTGGACTGCTCGATAATGATGCGCATAGTGGTGATGTGGTCAGTACATGATCTGTCTTGTCTAAATCCTGCCTGCTCTGATCTCAATCTCTTGTCCAGTGCTTTCTTCATTCTCTCCAAGATGATTTTGGTCAGCACCTTGCTGGGGATGGAAAGCAGCATAATTCCTCGACAGTTGCTGCAGTGAGATGTGTCACCTTTCTTGGGGAGCTTCACCAGGTACCCAAGCGTCCAGTCGACAGGCACTTGTTCCTGCTCCAATATCTTCACTAGGAGAGGATGTAGCATCTCCGCTGCTACTGCAGCGTCTGCCTTGAGAGCTTCTGGAGAGATACCGTTGGGCCCTGGTGCCTTTCCATTTTTCAAGGACTTGATGGCTTTGATGATCTCTGCCTTAGTTGGTGGATTAATTCAACTCAATTAAATTTTACTTATATAGCGCTTTTAACAATGGTCATTGTCTCAAAGCAGCTTCACAAAAATGAAAGAAAATTTACAAAAAATGAAAAAATTTTTAGAAAAGAAAATAATTGGAAGTGTATATGTGTGAGAAAAATGTGTCTAGATAATAATGAGATGAATGAATAATGAATGAAATGTCTCTGATGAGCAAGCCAAGGGTGACGGCGACGGTGGCATGGAAAAACTCCCTGAGATGGCATTAGGAAGAAACCTTGAGAGGAACCAGACTCAACAGGGAACCCATCCTCATTTGGGTGATAACAGATAGAAATGATATGACATCATGTGTGTTGTGCAGGTGAAAGTCCAATATGAGAGAAATTCTTTAAATTGAGAGGAAGACCAGTTCAGCATAGGGATAAGTCAGTAGGTGCAGAGGGCAGATGAAGTCTGGATCACTGGAAGCACAGGAGCAGCATGTGTAGCTGAATCCAGCTGGAGCTGATCCTTCTCTGGATGCCTCAGGAACCTTGCAGGGTTGGCCTTTGTCTACTGAAGCTGGCACAATCTCCTGATGCCTCGCGATGGGTAGAAAAATACAGAACAGATGGGGAGAATTAGCGTAGTTGCCATTCAGGATAGGTGTACTGGAGTATGAGGTTATGGGATGAGTTATGTGTATGCCAGATTATGAGGTTATGGGATGAGTTATGTGTATGCCAGATTAAAAAGATGCGTCTTGAGTCTACTTTTTGAACCATGTCTGCTCCCCGAACACTGTCTGGAAGGCTATTCCAAAGCTTTGGAGCTAAATATGAAAATGCCCTACCTTCTTTTGTAGATTTTGAAATTCTGGGAACTACCAGAAGTCCGGAGTTTTGTGATCTTAAGGCGCGTGGTGGATTGTAGCATATCAGAAGACTGGTTAGGTATGTGGGAGCTAAACCATTTAAGGCCTTGTATGTAAGTAACACTATTTAGTAATTTATTCTAAACTGAACAGGTAGCCAATGCAGGGATGATAATATTGGGGTTATATATTAGTGTTGATACAGAGGGGCTTTCCTGCTGGTGGTATGTCGGGAACTGTTTGGGGAGTTGGTCAATTCAGGATCTCTTAAAAATGTTCCACCCATCTTCTTCTTTGTTCATCACTTGCGATGGTTTTCCCATTCTTGTCCTTGACTGGCTTACTTGTGTTTAAACTTTTACTTTACAAAGTCCGGATGATCTCGTACACTCTCTTCATGTTGTTCTGCTTGGCTGCTGTTTCTGCCTCTTCTGTCATACTGTGCAAAATTTGCCTTTTGTCCCATCTGCCACTCTTATTCACTTCTCGGTTCACTTCCCAATATTGTGTTCTGAGGTCTATTTTCTCATGTTGATCTTGTCATCTGTTGATTTTCTGCTTCACCTTCTTCCTCTTCACTATCTTCTCTCATGTCTCTTTTGTCATCCATTCTTTCTGCTCCCTCTCCTTCTTCCCCAGGACTTTGGTGGAAGCGTCCTTCCAGGTCTTCTGTATTTCTGTCCAGTGATTCTCTATTTCCTCTTCGACCAGATCCCCCAGCACCTCAAACCTATTCCTGACTTCACAGTTGAATCTTGTGCTTGTTTACCGTCTTTCAAAAACTGTATGTTAAACTTGTGATGTGGTCTTCCTGAAGAATCACAGAAGGATCTCAGCTTGGCCTTCAGTGTTGCCACTAGCAACTGATGGTCTAAGGCTGCGTCTGCGCCGCGCCTTACTCTGACATCCAACACACTTCGTCTCCACTTACGATCGATCGTGAATTGGTCGATCTAGTTGTCAGTCTTCCCATCTGGTGAAGTCCAAGTGGTCTTATGGTTCTTCCTGTGTGTGTAGATGGTGCCACCTATGACTAGGTCATTAAAGGAACAGAAGTCTGTGAACAGCTCTCCATTCTCATTGCAGGTACCTATACCATGTCTGCCCATGATGAGATCTCTATCTGTGTTGTCGCTTCCCACCTTGGCGTTCAAGTCGCCCATGGCAATCTTTATGTCTCTTTGTCGAGTCTGGTTGAAAAGGGATTGCAAGGAACTGTAAAAATCTTCTTTTTCTTCTGCTTGCACTGCGTTAGTAGGTGCATATCATTGGGTGATGCAAGTAATTGCACTATTATTGGGTGATAGTATATAGGTATATACTATCTATGCGTCATTCACTGCGTATATGTAACTATCTCAGGTTTCATTCTATATATGCAGTTTTTATATATATATATATCTACTCCTGCACCATAGAAAACATTCTGACGGGAAACATCATGACCTGGTTTGGAAACAGCACCATGCAGGACTGATAAGCTCTACAGAGGGTGGTGCAATCAAAAGGGGACATCATCCGCACCAAGCTTCCCGACCTGCAATCAATTTACGGAAAGCGGTGCTGGGCCAGTGAGCGAATGGAGACGTCGCGCAGGTTGGTGGCTGGTTTCATTAAGCTTTCTCGTGGTCGGGGGCGAGCAGAGTTCAGTGCCAGAAAGACGAGGGAAAGTCCGTGATCCGAGTTCGAAGTCGTTCAAACAAATCCAGTGGTCAATAACAAAATCCGTGAGCGTGGAAATCCAAAACATGAGACAATAGCGAGAAAAACAAAGCATGGTCGGTAACAGAGAGTCAATGCATGAAACAAACGCTGGAGAATTGGGCTATGGAAGGCACACAATAATCTGGCGATGAGGTGGTGTTAGTGGTTTAAATAGGTAAGGGGAATGATTACAGATAGTGCACAGGTGTGTGGAGGACGGGAGATGTAAGGAGATGTAAAGAGTGGTTGGGAACGTGGAACAGGAATGCTTCTGAAATCATGGTGGAGCTGTGGCTTGGCGGGTCGTGACACCTCCGGCCATTCCTATTTAAATTCTTACTTCATCTCCACACTAAAATTTCTATATATTGTACAGACATTATCTCTTCTTTATATTTGTACAGATAGGTTTTTTAAAAATATATTTTTCTTATAATGTATATTTTGTCTTCAATAGATATATTATTCTGATCATAGCTAAATTAATTTTCTATTTTATTTCTTTTTATTCATATTCATTTCCTATAAATATTTTTTTATTTTTAAGGTTATATGCAGTCGTTTAAGCATTCCACTGCATATCGTACTGTGTATGACTCTGTATGTGACAAATAAAATTAAAATTTTAACTCACAGCTAGGGATACTTGTTTTTCTGGGTTGATGCGAACTGCAATAGTGACATCTACAGTAGTGATCAATTCTACTTACATGAATGCAAGATTTGCATTTTGCAATTAACATTACATTATCCTACTACTAACCTGCGGAAAGGCTGCTATCGTCATCATAATCTGTGGACTCCTTTTTACTATGGTTGGTGTGACTGGAACTGGGGTCGTCCACACCAATAGTGCCAGCTGTTGTCCGCAAGCTGATAAACATGGTGCCTCCCTCTGCTTTTAACTTTATTCCGTGTGTTTATTCTGCTTTTTACTTTATTCCATATGCCCTCAAATGTTTCATTTGATTTGACTTGTTTCCCCCTTTACATGCAACTGCTGTAAAACATTTGCTGAACGTCGCAGTGCCGGACTCCTTTCCTGTGAAATATAGCCACACTTTTGGCCATTTAGTTTTAGGCATTTTAATGAAAGTTGTTTAATTTATCAAGCTAAGATAGTGGTAGACCACCTGTTGCCTTCAGAGCGAGTGTAACGTTAATTGCTGCATTCACGCATATGTCGGATGGTCTCATTTCGTGATGATTTGTGCTTTAAATTTTTTTATTGAATCTAATAAACTATTAATCTACAAAAATATATGAATCTAAAGAAAAAATATTTCAATCGATAGTTCAGGCATTGTGGCAAAGAAATGAGGCACCGAAATTCGCGTTCTGTTTCGGTCCGGTACATATATGTCCGGTTATATAGGTAACGGTGCCGTATTAGCACCGGTTATTTGGTACCCAACCCTAGTCCTGACGTCACATCAAAGAAGTCAAAAGGCTCAAACTTTTATAAAGATTTGACCAAAAAAGGCTAGATTCGTGAATGGAATCTGCATTGGATCTGGGCCAAATCATTTTTATTTACTGCGATGAATGAAAATGTCACTTTGCGCCACCTGGCGGCCATTTTACAAATGACTTTGAAATGCAACTGATTTATTTTGGCCGCTGTTGCCTTTAAACAGCGGTATGCGCGGCGGGATGGTTATTCCGATTAAGTAACCACTGTAAGCTGTGATGTGCTATTGGACATCGCTGTGAACAGACTGTGACATAAGCTTCCTCTGTGACACAAGCTTCCCCTGTGACACAAAAGTGGTACAGGTGTTGAATGTTCCAGCATAGTAGTATTATTAAATAATAATTTCTTTAGCTTAGTTATTGAAGCTAAGTTTAAGTAAGATATAAAAGGTACCCTTTAAGTTTTTGTGTAGTTGACGACACAATACTGACGACAGTAAATATAGTGCATAAAATAATAAATGTGCCTAGGTTACACATAAAATAAAATATTAAATATAACAAATAGAGATCAGATGATAAGTGGAGTTAGAGAAATTAACTGGGAGGAGTAGATAAGTGAAGAAGGAGTTTTAACTAAGTGTAAGTGCCATATCGCACTTATTATGAATTTGTTGTTGTGTTTATTTTATTTTATTTTATTTGCTATTATTTCATTTATCTTACCTTGTTCTATTCATTAGTAAAGCATTAAGCATTAAGTTCGTTACATAAGCCATAAGCTTTATATTTCTTAGTCATGCATCATAAGTGGACAATCGTAAGTTGGTCTGTGATGTCATTCTACTATTACATGCATTTGTGTGACTGTCATATGTTAGAAAGCTCAGTATAGATTTGGAAGGCTACGGAAACACAAGCTTTTGACCGTCAGCTAATGAGAGCTCCCGGTAAGCTAGAAATGTAAAATACAACAACTAGGTTGTTGTAACCGTAAGCTAACATAAGCTGGGAATGTAAGAAACAACAAGAGTGTTGTTATATACCCAAGCCAAGATTGTAATCTACAAGATACAGCAAATAGGTTGTTGTAAAAGTCAGAGATTTGCAAGATGCAGCAACTGGTGTCTGTAATAACAGTGGATTTACTCAAGACGACTGTATGAAGTGTTGATTCTTTGATGCTGACAAATAAATGACAAAAGACAAAGAGATCGGACTTCTGTCATGTGAGTGAAACTTTAAGACATTAGCTACGCGTCAAAACTGGTGAAATAATATGATCACACCTACATAAAGTCAAAAGCTTTTCCGCTGTTTGAACGAAAACAAGTGAACACTGAAAGGGAAAGTAAAAGAGAATAGCCGTCGTACTTCGCCATGCCGAACAACGAGGACAACGCTCCCAGCACTTGGCTGGGGAGCCTAACGGCGCTGGATGCAAGAAAAGGCAAGCGAATTCGACTGAATGCAATGTCTACTGCATTAAAGACAACTATGAACTATGCATGTAAGTTAGACATCGTTGAAACTGAGTACAGACCCGAATACGGGAAGCTGAGAGAGGATTTCATGAGAAGTAACGTTGATGTGCTTGTGTACACTCATAAAGATGAACACAATCGCGATCAGGTCGCCTGTGGCGCACCTGAGGCTCAAGGCCGCACAGAATTCATGGCTAAGGTGGGTCGCTGGATAGCGGACACCAAGGACACTAAGAGCCACTCTGTGACGTCGCGAACACGCGAAGATGTCTTGCCGGGCGTCAGCATGTCACTGATAACGGCAGCATCCAAAAGGTCTGTAACATCTACATCATTCTTAGCCCGAATAAAGAGCCAAGCGGAAGCCAACAGAGCAGCCTTGTTGATTAGAGTAGCAGCCTTAGCAGAACGGCGGGCGTTAGAACAGAAGGAAGCACAATTAAAGGCAAAAGAAGCAGAACTAAAGGCTGATAAAGAAAAGTTGGAATTAGAAACTGTGCTCGCAATTGTCGACGCTGAACTACAGGTTTATCGAGATCGCAAATACGACAGCCGATCGCCCAAGAGCAAGAGCGCACTCATTGAAACGAGCAGCGCGCGCCCGAGCAGCGCGCACTTTCAACTTTCCAACTCAACATGCAACAGTCGAGCACAGCCTGCGAACGAGAGCGCAGTCACTGAATCGAGCAACGCGCACCTGAACAGCGCGCACTCTACGGACCTGGACGCCGCAATCAGCGACGGAAAACCCAGTCACACATCCCTTCAAGCACCCAAACAAACGGGCCAAGGAAAACCCAGGGTCAGCGTCGCAACCGAGGACAGATAGGTTGGTAAAATTCACAAAGACTTGATTACAATGAAGAATGCCGGTTTACCTGTCAGCGCTTTCACTAAACCGTGCGCACATTGCAAAGGGGAGCATATCTTAGACGATTGCTTCCAATTTAATGATAAGACACACAAAGACAAAGTAGAATTTTTAAAAAGAAACGGATTCTGTTTCGGATGTTTAACAAAGGGGCATTTGTGGAAAGACTGCACCAGAAAAATTGTATGTTCATTGTGTTCAAAGCCACATCCGCGCATGTTACACAGCGCAGCGCAAGACACGGCGCAGCCAGTTACACGCGCTGACGAGAACGAAACCGAAAGTGACACAAAAAATACACCACCGGCAGAGAGTCACGAATCAAATGCGCTCACTGGGGCTGGAGGTAATTGCATCCTCCCCATTGTGCCCGTTAAAATAAAGTCCAAGAAAAAGGACACAATCGTAGAAGCCACGTACTATCACGTGAAAGTCCCCGAGAAGGACACAGATCTGCTGCGCTTCCTGTGGTGGCCGAATGGAGATGTGAACCAAGACTTAGTTGAATACAAAATGGTAGTTCATCTGTTCGGTGCAAAATCGTCGCCTAGTGTTGCTAACTTCGCCCTCAGAAAGACAGCAGAAGAAAACCGCAGCAATGCATCTGCTGTGGCAGTTAATACAGTGCTTAAAAACTTTCATGTAGACGACTGCCTGAAATCTGTTTCGAGCCATGACCAAGCAGTCGCCCTATACAATGATCTCACAAGTTTCTGTACAAGCGGAGGGTTCATCCTCACTAAATGGGCAAGCAACAGCTGTGCCCTACTGACTGTCATCCCCGAGAGTGAAAGGATCAAAGACATGAGAGACTTAGGCTGAATCCCATTTCTATTTTCTACCCCTTCCCCTACCCCTTCCCCTACCCCTTGCCCCTTCCCCTTGTCCCTTGAAACGAAGTGGAAAGGGGAAGGGTTTAAATTTTTCCCCTAAGAAATGGGACACCACTACAACACTGTTATACGTCATCATACGTTGTCACTAGTTCCTAATGTTACGTTAAAGGACATGCGCCGATGTTTATCACACATTGCAATAAGAGAGAGATTACTCACTCCCAAAGTTTTTTTGCGCCGTATTTCATCCCTATACATAATATAAATTATAAAAATATATAAAAATAAAATATATATTTGTAATATCGTGCAATCGGTGCTAGCCGCTAGCAAACTTTAGCGATTTTTTTGCAAACATTTCTTTACAGAACATCACCATAAACACAAACACAAGACTAGAGGTAATATACATATAATGAAAACTTGTCATAAAAATCTTTATTTATGGCAAAAATTTACATTTATGGGTCTGTTTGCTCGAGTGAGCAGCCATGTTGAAAATTTCACTTAGCCCTTCGTTTGAAGTGAGGTCCTGAAAAATCTTCGTTTGGAGGGCTATCTGGCCCTTCCCCTTCCCCCTCCCCCTCCAACCAAAAGAGAAATGAGACACCCCTACCCCTTCACGTGAACGCGCCAAACGGAGGGGTAGGGCTATGTGAAGGGGTAAGGGGTAGAAATGGGATTCAGCCTTAGACTTGAGTAAAGATGCACTGCCCATAGAGAGAGCTCTGGGGGTGCTGTGGTGCATTGACTCAGACATGTTCAAGTTTAAGATTAGTTTAAAGGAACGCCCTATGACAAGAAGAGGAATTCTGTCAATCACTAGCTCAACATACGACCCGTTAGGCTTTCTCCCACCTGCCATACTGCCAGCTACAATCCCAATGCAACAGTTATGTAAAGAAAAACTTGCCTGGGATGATGACATTCCCGAGCAGTTTGCAACGGCATGGAAAACCTGGCTGCAAGAGCTGCACAGACTGTCCGAGTTCAGCATAGCAAGGTCCATAAACCCAGCCGACTTCGGAGTTACAGCTACAGCACAACTCCATCACTTCTCGGATGCAAGTGAAATGGGATACGGAGCTGTCTCATACCTGTCAGATGGACTAGCCTGAGGTGACCAGAAGACGTAGCTTTAGCGGTTAGCCCAATGTAGCATGGAGGATAAACCCAAACGCGGAAAGAAGCGAGTAGGCAGGATAGCCACGCGATTTAGTTTAAGGACTCTCACAAAAACGGAGCAAGGGAAAAACACAAATTTAACCCGCGTCCTAAAAATACACACACAATAGCAAAAGACAACGGAACCAACATGTGAGTACTCACGGTTTGCTGAAACGATAACTGGAGCTGACATGGGCCGAACTCAATGACTGAGCGGTAAGCTATCGTTTGTTTACCTCTTTTATACTTCCTGGTTTTGCGCCCGTCTTACTTCCGGGTCCTAGTGCCGGGCGCAGATTGGGTGTGTATGACAGTACCCCCCTGTCCAGGACTGGCTCCTGACGGTCCTGGGGTGGAGGATACCCTGTGACGGTAGTCCCGAATTAGCTGAGGGTCGAGAATGAACCGGGCCGGGATCCAAGATCGCTCCTCGGGGCCATAGCCCTCCCAGTCCACCAGGTATTGCGTACCTTTGCCCCGAGGGCGCGAATCGAGGATTCGGCGCACGGTGTAGGCGGGACCGCCGTCGATGATCCGGGGAGGAGGAGCTGGGGGGGGTGGGTGGAATCATTGGCGAGGTGATGAAGGGTTTGAATTGGGACAGGTGGAATACTGGGTGAATCCGGAGCGCCGCAGGCAGCTGGAGCCGGTAGGTGACAGGATTGATTCTGTGGGTGATGCGGTATGGTCCGATGAACCTGGGGGAGAGCTTCTTGGACTCGGTGTGAAGGTGGAGGTTTTTTGAGGAAAGCCATACCTTGTCACCTACGTGGTACAGTCGTCCCGGGGGATGTCGACGGCGGTGTTGGTGGGTGTAACGGATGTTAGTACGTTGAATGGCCCGGTTGGTCGTGATCCAGAGCCGCCGACATCTGCGGACCAACTGTTGGGCCGACGGTACATCAACCTCCGGTTCTGGGTGGTTGAACACGGAAGGTTGGAAACCGTGACATACCTCAAATGGGCTTAGGTTGGTGGCTGAGGAGATGTGTAGGTTATGTGATAACTCAGCCCAGATGAGGTAGCGGGCCCAGGAGCACTGCCGGTCTGCCACGAAACATCTCAGATAGCGCTCCAGTTGTTGGTTGGTTCGCTCCGTCTGACCGTTAGTCTGTGGGTGGTATCCGGAGGACAGACTGCAGGTGGAGTCGATCAGACGGCAGAAGGCCTTCCAGAACCGGGCTGTGAACTGGGGCCCTCTGTCCGAGACGATATCCTTGAGGAACCCATGCAGACGGACTACGTGCTCTAATATCAACTCTGCTGTCTCCTTAGCTGACGGGAGACCGGCGAGAGCCACCAGATGCACGGTTTTAGAGAACCGATCCACGATTGTGAGGATGGTGTCCTTTCCTTCGGAGGCCGGCAGGCCCGTGATGAAGTCGACGGCGATGTGCGTCCAGGGCCGTCGAGGAACTGGGAGTGGTTGTAGTTCTCCTGGAGTCGGTTGATTGGAGCTTTTGGCCCTGGCGCACACGGGGCATGCCTGAACGAACTCTCGGACGTCCCTCGTCATGGACGGCCACCAGAAGTCGCGCTGAAGGAATTGGAGGGATCGTCGGGTGCCCGGATGTCCTGAGATGGGTGATGAGTGCCCCCATTGGAGGACCTCTGGTCTTATCACCTCGGGCACGAAGAGTCGTCCAGGTGGCACACCTGCCGGTTCGGTCTCTGTACCTTGTGCCTGGCGGACTCTCGTTTCCAGGTCCAGTTGGAGGGGGGCGATGATCCTGGAGGAGGGAAGAACCGACGCGGGGTCCGTCCGGGGGAGGTCCACCTCTAGCTGTCGTGAGAGGGCGTCTGCTTTGGTGTTTTTGGACCCCGGGCGGTATGAGAGGTGAAAGTTGTAACTTTCAAAAAAGAGGGCCCACCGCTCCTGTCGTGGGTTTAGTTGTTTTATTGTCTTTATGGTGATGAGGTTTTGATGGTCTGTCCAGATTATGAATGGCTCGCTGACGCCCTGGAGCCAGTGACGCCATTCCTCCAGAGCCCACTTTATGGCCAGCAGCTCGCGGTCCCCTGCCCCGTATCGCTGCTGAGTGGGATTAAATTTTCTGGAGAAAAAGCTACATGGGTGTAGCTTTTGATCTGGACCTCGTTGCGAGAGGATAGCTCCAGCGCCCACATCTGAAGCATCCACCTCTACAACGAATGGTTGACTGGCATCTGGATGGTGGAGAATCGGTGCAGTGGTGAAACGGTGACAAAGTGACCGGAAGGCAGAGATGGCGGCCGGGTTGAGGTGAAACGGAAGGGGTGAAGGACGTGTCAGGGCGGTTAGGGGGGCGGCAACTGTACTGTAGCCCCGGATAAAGCGACGATAGAAATTCGCAAACCCGAGAAACCGTTGAAGCTGCTTAAGCGTCTTGGGTAGGGGCCAATGACGCACAACCTCTAGCTTCTGCGGGTCCATGGCCACACCCTGGGGCGAGATGACAAAACCCAGGAACGTGGTGGAGCGCTCGTGAAAAGCGCACTTTTCCAACTTACAGTACAGTTGGTGGGCAAGTAATCACTTGAGAACCGCTCTGACGTGCTGGGTGTGTTCTTCCATAGTTCTTGAGTAGATTAAAATATCATCCAGGTAGGCGAATGCCCACCGGCCGAGCATGTCACGAAGGACATCGTTGATCAGATGTTGAAATGCGGCGGGGGCATTGCACAGTCCAAATGGCATGACAAGGGTTTCATAATGTCCGGTGGGTGTAATGAAGGCCGTCTTCCACTCATCGCCCTCTCTGATGCGCACCAAGTTGTAGGCGCTCCAGAGGTCCAACTTCGTAAAGATGGTGGCGCCAGAGAGGGCGTCCAGGGCTGAGTTGGTAAGAGGCAGAGGATGTCGGTTTTTGACGGTGATGTTGTTGAGCCCCCGATAGTCGACACAGGGGCGAAGTTCACCTCCTTTTTTCTTCACGAAGAAGAACCCTGCGGCTGCAGGTGAGGAGGATGGTCTGATGGTGCCTTGGCGCAGGGCGTTGGTGATGTATTCCTCCATCACCTTAGTCTCGGTGGAGGTGAGCGAATAGAGGTGGCCGCGGGGTGGACCCATACCAGGTTGGAGGTCAATGGCGAGGTCGTAGGGGTGATGAGGAGGAAGATGGGTGGCCCGTCATTTACAGAAAACCTCCGCCAGGTCTCGATATGGCTCGGGGACAGCGTTGGTGTCGACGTCGGGGGCCTCGGACTCCCTAGAGCACGTCCCAGCCGCTGCCCGTAGGCATAGTTCGTTGCAGGTCGCACCCCACTGGAGGATCCGGTTCTGGGTCCAGGAGATTAGAGGGTCATGCTGAAGCAGCCAGGGATGACCAAGGATGATGGGTGGTGACGAGATGGAGGTGACGAAAAATTTTAACTATTCATGGTGTTGGTTGATGGAGACGGTGATGGGTTCGGTTCGGGTGCTGATTGGGCTGGTGGAGAGGGGGCGACCGTCGACAGATGTGATGCGAACGGGCTGGGATAATGCCTCGAGTTTTACCCCCAGTTTTTTGGCGTATGAAGAGTCAATGAAGTTACCTGCTGCCCCGGAGTCGATGAACGCAGCACTTCGGACTCGTTTGTGGCCAACCTGGAGGTGTACCTGAACCGTGAGACGGGAGGAGTTGGTGGTGATGGCGGAGAGACGAAGGGGACCCGGCGAGTATCTCTCTCCTCTCACCGGGCCTGGGCGTTTCCCGGTCTGTGAGGACAGGTTGCCCGGTGATGTGTGGCTGACCCGCAATAGGCACAGAGCCCCTCACGGAAGCGTCTCTCCCGTTCTGCAGCGGTCAAGGAGGCGCGTCCTAGTTGCATGGGTTCCCCGGCTCCGGTGTCAACCACGGCAGGAGGTGGAGAACCGACATATCCCGGGGTGGCGTAGGTGACGGAGTCTGCGGGACGTGGAGTGGTGACGGTGAAGGCGGGTGTGGGTCGTGAAGTGGTGACGGCGAAGGTGGGTGCAGGTGGCAGGGTGCGAGGGGCTGGCCTTGGGCGAGAGAGGAGGCGCTGGTCGATCCGGAGAGCTAGTTGGATCAGGCCCTCTAGGGTCGCAGGAAGCTCTTGCCCGGCTAGTTCGTCCTTGATTCGAGAAGCCAGTCCCTCGTAGTAGGATGTCCGGAGCGCTGCGTCGCCCCACGTGGTTTGAACGGATGATAAAGCCTGGTGTCGGTCTCCACCTCACCCGCTGGATGTTCAAAGGTGAGTTTGAGTTGGTGGGTGAACTCATTGTAAGAGTGGGCGGTGTCCGTATCTGCCTGTAGAACTGCCGTGGCCCACTCTGCTGCCTGCCCTTTTAGCAACGAGACGAGAAGAGCAATGCGAAGGCGATCGGTGGAGTACTTGGTGGCATTGAACTCAAACACCAGATCGAGAGCTGTCAGAAAAACGCTGCACTTCCCGTCCGTGCCGTTCCACTTCTCTGGTAGAAAAAGAAAAACATCAGAAGGAGAGGGGGGGGATGATGCGGCGCCGCGGCCTCCGCGGCATGCGATCGAGCAGTGACGCCATCAACAGCTGCGCGGAGATCCGTATTCTCCCGCCGGAGCTCAGCGACCTCGCGGCGGAGAGAAGCGAGATCCCCGGTTAGCTGATTGATTAGCGCCGCATGCTGATCTACAACGTTGCAGAGACTCGCATAATCCGCTGGGTTTACCGCGGAGGGCTCAGTCATTCTGTCAGATGGACTAACCTGAGGTGACCAGAAGACGTAGCTTTAGCGGTTAGCCCAATGTAGCGTGGAGGATAAGCCCAAACGCGGAAAGAAGCGAGTAGGCAGGATAGCCACGCGATTTAGTTTAAGGACTCTCACAAAAACGGAGCAAGGGAAAAACACAAATTTAACCCGCGTCCTAAAAATACACACACAATAGCAAAAGACAACAGAACCAACATGTGAGTACTCACGGTTTGCTGAAACGATAACTGGAGCTGACATGGGCCGAACTCAATGACTGAGCGGTAAGCTATCGTTTGTTTACCTCTTTTATACTTCCTGGTTTTGCGCCCGTCTTACTTCCAGGTCCTAGTGCTGGGCGCAGATTGGGTGTGTATGACAATACCTCAGGTTAGTAAACGCTCATGGACTTACACATTGTGCATTCATCATGGGGAGTTCCCGTGTAGCACCCCTGAAACAAACCACCATTCCACAAATGGAACTGACTGCGGCAGTGGTCGCTGTAAAAAATTACAAAATGCTGAAAGAACAGCTAAAATTGAAATTGCTTGACTCTATGTTTTGGACTGACAGTACAACTGTTTTGAGATACATTGATAACGAAACACTTCGTTTTAAAACGTTCGTGGCCAACAGAATCGTCATTATAAAAGAGTCAACCAAGTCACATCAATGGAGGTACGTTAATACCTCACAAAATCCAGCTGATTCTGCCTCCAGGGGGGTATCCTGTGAAAAGTTCATGAAAAATGTTAACTGGATCCAAGGTCCCTCCCTTCTCAAAGAAGCAGAGTGCAAATGGCCTAAAAATATTCATGACACATCAATAAAAGAAAATTTTTATGAAAATGCTGATGAAGTTAAGCTCTCAGCTTTAGTGAATATTGTGAGCATTACAAAATGCACAGACACAGACGCAGTGAGTAAACTGATTAATCATCACTCTGACTGGCACAAGTTAAAAAGATCCCCTGCCTGGATCCTTCGCACCAGAGACATGCTGAAACAAAAAACAGAAAGGGTTAAAACACAAGTAGATAACCCAAAGACAGAAAATCACAAGTCTCTAAAAGCACAAGACCTAACAAGAGCAGAAAACGAAATCATTAAGTTCACTCAAAGACAAAATTTTAAGGAAGAACTTCTCACGTTGCAAAAGGGTAAAGCAGCAGCAGAATTCAAACAGGGAATTCGCACACAGCAAAAACGAAAGGCATCTGTGAAAAGAAACAGCTGCTCGCCTAAAATGGAACCTCTGACACGAAACCACCTGCTGCTGCTGAAAAAACAGCCAAACCTGCCACCTGGATTTGTCATCTATGCACGTCGCAGGGAGAAACAGATCCAGCATCGATCAGACCTGCTCTGGAAGCGATGGGTACGTGAATACTTGCCCTTGCTCCAGGGGCGGCAAAAGTGGTTTCAAAACAAAAAAATTCTTTCGATTGGAGACATAGTTTCAATAACTGATGAGTCATCTCCAAGAAATTCATGGGTCATGGGAAGAATCACGAAAGTGTTCCCCGACAAAGGGGGACTGGTGAAACGTGTGTTAGTTAAAACTAAGAGCAACACTCTGGAAAGACCCATCGACAAGCTGTGCCTCACATGTGAAATGGACTGTTAAATGTGTGGTAATATGTTATGAAATTTTATATGCAAATGTGAACATCTGAGATAAATATTACATACTTTAAAGATTTAAAACGTTTAAAAGGGTAAAAATGTTTGATTTCATAGCTTCATCAAAAAAAATAAAAAAAAACACAAAATTGTAATTGTCAGTCTCCATGCCTGTCAATTAGGGGCTGGAATGTAAGTGCCATATCGCACTTGTTATGAATTTGTTGTTGTGTTTATTTTATTTTATTTTATTTGCTGTTATTTCATTTATCTTACCTTGTTCTATTCATTAGTAAAGCATTAAGCATTAAGTTCGTTACATAAGCCATAAGCTTTATATTTCTTAGTCATGCATCATAAGTGGACAATCGTAAGTTGGTCTGTGATGTCATTCTACTATTACATGCATTTGTGTGACTGTCATATGTTAGAAAGCTCAGTATAGATTTGGAAGGCTACGGAAACACAAGCTTTTGACCGTCAGCTAATGAGAGCTCCCGGTAAGCTAGAAATGTAAAATACAACAACTAGGTTGTTGTAACCGTAAGCTAACGTAAGCTGGGAATGTAAGAAACAACAAGAGTGTTGTTATATACCCAAGCCAAGATTGTAATCTACAAGATACAGCAAATAGGTTGTTGTAAAAGTCAGAGATTTGCAAGATGCAGCAACTGGTGTCTGTAATAACAGTGGATTTACTCAAGACGACTGTATGAAGTGTTGATTCTTTGATGCTGACAAATAAACGACAAAAGACAAAGAGATCGGACTTCTGTCATGTGAGTGAAACTTTAAGACATTAGCTACGCGTCAAAACTGGTGAAATAATATGATCGCACCTACACTAAATGTGAACGGGAGTTTAGAATTTCGGAGTCAGATCAGAGTGAAACAAATACAGTGGTGTGAAAAACTATTTGCCCCCTTCCTGATTTCTTATTCTTTTGCATGTTTGTCACACTTAAATGTTAAATGTTAAATGTTTCTGCTCATCAAAAACCGTTAACTATTAGTCAAAGATAACATAATTGAACACAAAATGCAGTTTTTAAATGAAGGTTTACGTTATTAAGGGAGAAAAAAAACTCCAGATCTACATGGCCCTGTGTGAAAAAGTGATTGCCCCCCTTGTTAAAAAATAACTTAACTGTGGTTTATCACACCTGAGTTCAATTTCTGTGGTCACCCACAGGCCTGATTACTGCCACACCTGTTTCAATCAAGAAATCACTTAAATAGGAGCTACCTGACGCAGAGAAGTAGACCAAAAGCACCTCAAAAGCTAGCCATCATGCCAAGATCCAAAGAAATTCAGGAACAAATGAGAACAAAAGTAATTGAGATCTATCAGTCTGGTAAAGGTTATAAAGCCATTTCTAAAGCTTTGGGACTCCAGCGAACCACAGTGAGAGCCATTATCCACAAATGGCAAAAACATGGAACAGTGGTGAACCTTCCCAGGAGTGGCCAGCTGACCAAAATTACCCCAAGAGCGCAGAGACAACTCATCCGAGAGGCCACAAAAGACCCCAGGACAACATCTAAAGAACTGCAGGCCTCACTTGCCTCAATTAAGGTCAGTGTTCACGACTCCACCATAAGAAAGAGACTGGGCAAAAACGGCCTGCATGCCAGATTTCCAAGGCGCAAACCACTTTTAAGCAAAAAGAACATTAAGGCTCGTCTCAATTTTGCTAAAAAACATCTCAATGATTGCCAAGACTTTTGGGAAAATACCTTGTGGACCGACGAGACAAAAGTTGAACTTTTTGGAAGGTGCGTGTCCCGTTACATCTGGCGTAAAAGTCACACAGCATTTCATAAAAAGAACATCATACCAACAATAAAATATGGTGGTGGTAGTGTGATGGTCTGGGGTTGTTTTGCTGCTTCAGGACCTGGAAGTCTTGCTGTGATAGATGGAACCATGAATTCTACTGTCTACCAAAAAATCCTGAAGGAGAATGTCCGGCCATCTGTTCGTCAACTCAAGCTGAAGCTATCTTGGGTGCTGCAGCAGGACAATGACCCAAAACACACCAGCAAATCCACCTCTGAATGGCTGAAGAAAAACAAAATGAAGACTTTGGAGTGGCCTAGTCAAAGTTCTGACCTGAATCCTATTGAGATGTTGTGGCATGACCTTAAAAAGGCGGTTCATGCTAGAAAACCCTCAAATAAAGCTGAATTACAACAATTCTGCAAAGATGAGTGGGTCAAAATTCCTCCAGAGCGCTGTAAAAGACTCGTTGCAAGTTATCGCAAACTCTTGATTGCAGTTATTGCTGCTAAGGGTGGCCCAACCAGTTATTAGGTTCAGGGAGCAATTACTTTTTCACACAGGGCCATGTAGATTTGGAGTTTTTTTTCCCCTTAATAAAGTAAACCTTCATTTGCCATGGGCAGTGGTGGCTCAATCGGTTAAGGCTGTGGGTTTCTGGGTTACTGATCTGAAGGTCGGAGGTTCGAACCCCAGCATCGGCAAGTTGCCACTGTTGAGCCCTTGAGCAAGGCCCTTAACCCTATCTGCTCCAGGGGCGCTGTAAGCTGGCTGACCCTGCGCTCTGACCCCAGTTTCCTAATTGGGATATGCGAAGAAGAAATTTCGCTGTGCTGTAAAAAGTACATGTGACAATAATTGAATATAAATAAAAAAATAAAATAAAATTTTAAAACTGCATTTTGTGTTTATTTGTGTTATCTTTGACTAATAGTTAAATGTGTTTGATGATCAGAAACATTTTGTGTGACAAACATGCAAAAGAATAAGAAATCAGGAGGGGGGGCAAATAGTTTTTCACACCACTGTAAATGGTTGTTGAATAATCCAGGAAAGGATCTACTTTTAGTGAAAGAGTGTGATAAGGGAGAGTGGACACTTAGGCTTTCGTTAATACCTGACGTATTAGAGCTTAACTATGACACGCACACTTTAATTCTTAGATCATATTTTAGAATGAAGATATGAGTTATTTCCTTGGGTTAGTTCCTAAAGAGATTCGTTTAAAAGTAATAAATAGCACATTTGAATTTGGAGGAATAGGTGGACCTCCCCGTTTAACTCCGCTCATTTCGCTACTGCAAACATACCCAGATTTTGATATATTATATTTAGAAGAAGATGCAGAAGGCCGAAAAGTAAAAAGATACAGATTAACAGGAACACAGACAGGTCCGGTAGTGCTGAGTCGTATGTGGATGGTTGATAACAATAGCGAATTCACGATAATACCTTTTTGACCAGATGGAAGAATAATTTTTCAGACCCTTGACAAAATCGTTACGCCTCTGATACTGACACCAGTGGAAAATTAATGTTTAAAAAATATAAAGAGAAAAGACAAATTCGGCAGTGGTCATAAAGTACACAGCAAAAGAACCTTAGTAACAAGGAGAGAGAAGAAACACAAGAATTCACATTATAAATCAGGACAGATGTGTGATGGGAAAGCTATTCTGCCGTAAAGGTGCGTGGCCAAAGCCAGCGACACCTGTAGATGTAATTATAGCCAAACATAAAGAAGATGAAAAGTACATCAGAAAGTGTATGATAAAATGGCATGACAGGACATCAGGAGATTTGCAATGGCCTAAAGAGGGAACCTTTAATGAGAATGTTGTAAGGAAGTAAAAGAAATGCTTAGACACACCACTACGGAAAAGGGTAGCAAGGGAAGAGTCAAATTAGGACAAAAATTTGAAATTGTAGAATGGTTTGAAAATGAAGGAAAGGAACAGGAGAGACAGGAAAAAGTTGAAGAAGGAAAAAAGGATCAGAAGTTAGAAAGAAGTGAACACAGGAAAGAAAAAGTTCAGAAAGCAAGGAAAGAGAAAGCAAACTCAGAATCAGAGAGACCACCACCAACCACTGAGGAACACATGCAACAGAGGGATGGGGGAATGTACCCACAACTGAAGCTGCAGGAACAAGACAAAGGAGCATGGGGATTTGAAGGACGTGTGACGGGACAGATTAAAATGACGTCATGTGACTCTGAGTGGATGGACGGACAACTTGAAGAAACAGAACAAGAATCAATGACTCACAGACAGAGTGATGACGACGAAAGGGAATGGAACAGAGAAAGAAAAACAGAACCACGTGAGTCAAGAGAAACTAAAGAACTGCAAGGTAGAGGAAGAGAAATGAAAAGATTGAAAGAACAAAATGTGAAATTCCTGTCAGAAATACAGGGACTCAGAAATGAACAACAAGTCACGTCTAAAAGAAGGATGATGGAATGCAACAAAAGGAAGCAGTCCCGGGTGAGATGGGAAGAAAAGAACATGGAAAGAGGAAATAGCATAAATCCATATTCTAAACAATCATACACATCATCCCTTCGTGAGTTTGACAGAGATGAAGCAGGAACAGAAGATGAGGTAATCGAGATAGATCGACAAGAATCAGTAAAAAGAAAAGTTAAAGGGCACCTGATTATTGAATCTGAAAAAGAAGCAAGAAAGAGAACAGAAAGCACACCATGACGCAATGACCAATACAGAAGCAAATATCAACAGGAAGATGCCAGTACACAGGAAGAGGATGATGACAGTGAAGCCCTTGATGAAGCAATCAGTCAAATAGAAAATCGAATTGACAGACGCATAAAAAACTCACAAAAGAAAACGAAAAAAGCTACAACAGAACCGTCTGCCTCAGAGATGCCATGAAGCTGGAAGGTCCTCTCGTCCTGGCCTGACAAAGGAGGAAATGAAAAACACACCAGTTTTGACGAACAACACATGCTGCATGATGAAGAAGGAAATGAAAGATACACTAGTTTTAATGAACATATGCCAAACCTAGAAAACCATGATGAAGGTAGACAATGCCCACTTGTTGTTAAAGGAAGTCGGTACCAATATGTGCCATGGTCATTCATGGATATGACAGGCCTGGCCAATCAATTACCAGACTTGTGCAATGGAGACCAAAGATGGATAACACAGTTTGAAGAAAAAACCACTGGACACCTCCTAGCACTGGGAGATGTAAAAGCTATTCTAGCACAATCAATTGGGAAAGTCAAAACCACAGAAATACTAGATGAAGCTAATCTGCACACTGTTACGACCCCCGGTCTAGGGTCAAGGGACGCAACAAAGAAAATAATAAATTGGTTAGAAATAAATATTCTTGAAACCAAGATGTTGTGCGTGGTTTTTATTTGAACACACACGCACATATACATACAGGAAGCTCTGGGCTTCAGGATTGGGCCAAGGCCAAAACAATAAACAAAACCCCCCCTCTATCTCCTCCCTCAAACTAACTAAACTACCAAAAGAAAACTGAAATCAAAATACAAAAACTAAACTAGCTTCCTAACTACTTACAAAAACAGGAGAAAACAGGGGACAACAAAAATGGCACCCAACCCCTACTGCTTCCTTGCAACTATGTACAAACACAAAAAAAAGAACAAAACAATATATATACACAATATTTACAATGAAGAAAACTATGTACAAAAGCGGGAGGAAAACTTCCATCCACGCTAACACAAACAAACAAAAGAATCCAAAAAAAACAAAAGGGAAGGAGAGAGGCAAGGCGCGACACACAGGCTCTCTCTCCAACCAAACAAACCAAAAACACACACACACTCAAAACAAATACAAAATAACAAACAAACACACAGTCACACTCCAACACTTCAACATACAATCAATCACTCAATTAATCACACAATCACAATTCAACAATTCACCAATTAACCAATCAACAACGGAGCACGGAAGTCACACACAAGGCATAAGTCGCGCACTTCCTGCTTCCACTCGCGAGCTTAAGAAGGCACGTAGATCCACCGTCAGCCAATCGCGGCGCACGTCACGGCACGTTCCATCGGGGCGGGTCTTCCTGCGAAAAGGAGAGCGGGAGAGAGAAAGGGGGGAGAGATCGCGCACGCGCCGCCGTCGCGCATGCGCACATACCCGCGCTACACACACACATACGTGCACCACTCCTCTGCACGTAAAACCCCCACCCATAAAAGTCAAAATCTTTATTTTGACAAAAAGACATATAAAGAAATACATAAAATCTATGTATGTCAACAATATTGAGGCTGCACCAACACAGATGAACACAATTAGCCAGGTTAACATAGCCCTCTGTGCCGCCGCCAATTGCGAACGGCCCATCTGTAATGGTGCAACAGCTTCATCAGACACGGTTGGTTCAACATGACATTTTGCTCTGACAGGTGTATTTTGCAGAAAAGATTCAGATAAATTGACAGCATCACACTTTCGTGCTTGTGCACGTGTAACTGCACATGATGGGAACACTGTAGGACAATTGGAAACACCATCATTGTTTACATCAGCTACCGGTTCTACTGTCACAATAGGACGAGGGAAAACAACACCACCTGCCAGATCATTACCCAGGATTACCTGAACTCCTTCAACAGGGAGTTCGGTACAAATACCAACACGTACTTTCCCTTTCACTATTTCTGTCTCAAGATAAATGTCATGAAGTGGGACTGTGATACAGCCTGCTCCTATGCCACGTAAAATCACATCGGTGCCTGTGTAGGTTTTTTGAGACAGCGAAAGTGTACCAGCTAACATCAGAGTCTGTGCTGCACCTGTATCTCGCAGAATGGACACTGGTCTGCGAACACCTTCAGGGCTGTCTGCCACTGACCCTTGTAACATGAATGGTTTATAAGCTTCCACTGTTTGTTCAGGTAAGACATGTTTTAATTGCCTTTCAACAAACCCCACAGATTTTGACATTACAGTTGTATTTTTCTTTTTCCAGGCATCACAGTCTGAGATCAGATGATCAGCACTCAAACAGTAAAAACACACTCTACCTCCCCCTGAGCGATACTGAGAAGTTCTAAACATACTCCCTCTTGCAGGTTTCACACTGCTTGCTGAAGGTTTCCCCTGCCCTTCAACCCCACGGACAGCGAATTTATCCGTTCTCACAGTAGGAGAAAATACAGTACGGTGCGTCAACTCAAATTCATCAGCCAATACCGCGGCTGCTGATAATGACATGACTTTTTGCTCATTCAAGTGCAATACAATATTTTCAAAGACACAATCCTTAAAGTCCTCCAACAGAATTAACTCTTTAAGAGCTTCAAAAGTGGTAGCTTTAGTTGCAGCACACCACTTTTCAAACAGTGTTTGCTTTTCACGGGCAAACTCCACAAATGTTTGTCTGTCTGTCTTTTTATAGGACCTACATTTTTGTCTATAAGCCTCTGGCACTAATTCATACGCACGCAGAACAGTTTGTTTAACCGTGTCGTAATCCAGGCTTTGTTCAACAGGCAACGCAGAGCACACATCCTGCGCTTTACCAGTCAATTTACATTGTAACAAGAGAGCCCACATTGCTCTCGGCCACTGTAACGTAGCTGCCACACGTTCAAAAGCTATGAAATAGCTATCCACCTCGGTCTCTCTAAAAGGAGGTACTAAAACAATATGCTTGCTTACGTCGAAATGGGTTGGGGAGGTAGTCACTGGGGAAGAAACTAGAGAAGAGGAGCCCGGCGCAGCCGTTGCAGGTAGCTGTGCAAAAGATGGAAAAGCAGGTGAACTCTCCGGCGCGATCTCAGCCCGGTGTAGCCGGCTGAAATCTCGCCGAAAATGCTCCCTCTCCATCTCAAGCTCCAGCTCTCGCAACCGTAACCTTTGAGCTTCTGTTTCCTCTCGTTTAATTTCCAGCTCCACCTCCCTCATTTTTAGAACCAAAAGCTGGTTTGATTCCCCAATTGGTGGTGTGGTTACCTTATGCTTGGGGGGCGTGGAAGGTGACTGTGGCGCAGGTACTGGCCTACCGTCGACCTCCGTCGGCGTTGAAGCGTCCTCGCTCTTAGCACACTCTCCAGGCACTCCAGGCAAAATCTGCTGTTCAATTAAATTGTCAAGCAATATTTTTTTTATTTCTCTTTTCAGACTTCTTCGTGGCACCTCAACTTCAAAAAAGTCAGCAATGCTGAACAAATCGTCCTTACGACACTGGTCAAACTGCTGTCGGCTAGGAGCCAGTGTAAAGGCAATTAAGTCAAATGCCATTGTTCTATCACTACTGTCCAACCTAAGAAGACAGCCAAACAAACAAAAAGGGCGAATATCTTCCACAATAGACAAGCCACCACTTGTTAGCCAGTAACTGGCAATGGACGAGTTCCCACTTTTTAACCAGTGACTGGCAAAGGACGAGCCCCCACTTTTTAGCCAGTGACTTGCAAAGGACGAGCCCCCACTTTTTAACCAGGGACTTGCAAAGGACGAGCCCCCACTTGTTACGACCCCCGGTCTAGGGTCAAGGGACGCAACAAAGAAAATAATAAATTGGTTAGAAATAAATATTCTTGAAACCAAGATGTTGTGCGTGGTTTTTATTTGAACACACACGCACATATACATACAGGAAGCTCTGGGCTTCAGGATTGGGCCAAGGCCAAAACAATAAACAAAACCCCCCCTCTATCTCCTCCCTCAAACTAACTAAACTACCAAAAGAAAACTGAAATCAAAATACAAAAACTAAACTAGCTTCCTAACTACTTACAAAAACAGGAGAAAACAGGGGACAACAAAAATGGCACCCAACCCCTACTGCTTCCTTGCAACTATGTACAAACACAAAAAAAAGAACAAAACAATATATATACACAATATTTACAATGAAGAAAACTATGTACAAAAGCGGAAGGAAAACTTCCATCCACGCTAACACAAACAAACAAAAGAATCCAAAAACAACAAAAGGGAAGGAGAAAGGCAAGGCGCGACACACAGGCTCTCTCTCCAACCAAACAAACCAAAAACACACACACACTCAAAACAAATACAAAATAACAAACAAACACACAGTCACACTCCAACACTTCAACATACAATCAATCACTCAATTAATCACACAATCACAATTCGACAATTCACCAATTAACCAATCAACAACGGAGCACGGAAGTCACACACAAGGCATAAGTCGCGCACTTCCTGCTTCCACTCGCGAGCTTAAGAAGGCACGTAGATCCACCGTCAGCCAATCGCGGCGCACGTCACGGCACGTTCCATCGGGGCGGGTCTTCCTGCGAAAAGGAGAGCGGGAGAGAGAAAGGGGGGAGAGATCGCGCACGCGCCGCCGTCGCGCATGCGCACATACCCGCGCTACACACACACATACGTGCACCACTCCTCTGCACATAACAACACATTAACAGGACAGAACAGAGGAGACACCCTAGCATTTGGGCCTTTCAGAAACAGGATATGGGATGCCCTGCGAAAAGCCTATCCCACCAAAATGGATCCAGGAAAACTGGAATCAGTGGCAATGAGAGAAGATGGCAATGTTGTAAAATTCATCAATAATTTCCAGACAAAATGGAGAGAGGAAACTGGAGGATCCTGGGACCAAATAGATATAAGTAACAGCCTGTTCCGTATGATGCTGAAAAAGTGCATGCCTCAGGAAGTCCAAACAGCCCTGGAAGGGATAGTGGGACTGAACACATTGCCATGGGAAACATTTCAAGCACACATTGTACACTATGTGGACCAACATCGAAAGAAGAAGAGGGAAGCCAAAGAAACTGCTGAGTCAATCGCAACCCAGTTACACAAAATACAACTGGGGTAATTCACAGCTGCAAAGAAAAAGGAAAGAGAAAAAGGTAAAGGTCAAGTCCAAGCAGCAGTAATTCAATTTTTTCAATTCAATTCAATTTTATTTATATAGCGCTTTTAACAATGGTCATTGTCTCAAAGCAGCTTCACAAAAATTAAAGAAATTTAACAAAAAAAAAAAAAAAAAAAAAACTGTATATAGAATAATTATATTTAAAATAATAAATAAATAAATAAAATTATAATAGAAAATAAATAAATAAAAACAAATAATAATAATAATTATAGAAAAGAAAATAATTGGAAGTGTGGATGTGTGAGAAAAATGTGCAGATAATAATGAGACGAATGAATGAAATTTCTCTGATGAGCAAGCCAAGGGTGACGGCGACGGTGGCAAGGAAAAACTCCCTGAGATGGCAATAGGAAGAAACCTTGAGAGGAACCAGACTCAACAGGGAACCCATCCTCATTTGGGCGATAACAGATAGAAATATAACATCTTGTGTGTTGTGCAGGTGAAAATTCAATATGACAGAAATTATTTAAATTGACATGAAGACCAGTTCAGCATAGGGACGAGTCAGTAGGTGCAGAGGGCAGATGAGGTCTGGATCACTGGAAGCACAGGAGCAGCATGTGTAGCTCCAACCATCATAAAGCTGAATCCAGCTGGAGCTGGTCCTTCTCTGGATGCCTCAGGAACCTCGCAGGGTCGGCCATTGTCTACTGAAGCTGGCAAAATCTCCCGATGCCTCGGGATGGGTAGAGAAATACAGAACAGATGGGGAGAATTAGCGTAGTTGCCATTCGGTATAGGTGTACTGGAGTATGAGTACTGGGATGAGTTATGTGTATGCCAGATTAAAAAGATGCGTCTTGAGTCTACTTTTGAACTGAGAAACCGTGTCTGCTCCCCGAACACTGTCTGGAAGGCTATTCCAAAGCTTTGGAGCTAAATATGAAAAAGCCCTACCCCCTTTTGTAGATTTTGAAATTAATGGTGCCTGAAAATCCGACAACACCGCCTCCTGCTGGACAAGTGCAGCAAACATCACAACCCGCAGCAGCCAATGCCCCTCCAACATATGTGGACCCTGGAAACCAACAAGGACAAAATCCACCCATGAGGTGGCAAGGACAGGGCCCCAGGCCTTATGGAGGCAGGGGACAAAGGGGACCATAACAACAGCAACCAAGGAGACAGCCATTCAAAATGAATGCCCCAGGGCAAATGGGCCCAAATACTCAAGACATGCAGTGCTGGAAGTGTGGAGGAGCAGGACACATTAGAAGAAATTGTCCACAAATGTCATGGGCTCAAAATGGACCCCACCTCAGGGGCCATATGGAGCAGCACAAGCACCTCGAGGGAATATGGGACCTCCTGGCCCCAGACAACCTCCTGGACCATGGACACAAGGACAGCCCCAAAATCAGTGGGCAGGTCCCTGGATGGGACCACAGAACTGGAATTGACAAGGCCCAGAGGAGCCAGAGGGGGAGCAGATGCAGTACGTCTCAACACTGCATCCACAACAAGAACCAACTGTAATGGTGTCTATAAATAATTCACAACCAATTCCATTTATGATTGACACAGGTGCTACATACTCATGTATAGGACGTGAAGGCTCACAGCTCCCTCTCTCAAGCAATACGATAAAAACCACAGACTTCTCGGGACATTCACAGATATTGCATTTTACAGAGCCCCAAATAATAACATTAGAAGACACCACTATAACAGCACCTTTACTATTCTCACCTATTACTCCAGTCAATTTGCTGGGAAGAGATTTGTTGTGCAAACTTAAAGCAAAAATTCAATGTAATACTAAAGGACTCTATGTAACAATGGGACAGTTCTTACAGATTGGTAAAAAACCCGACAACAAACAAGATACAGTGTACTGGCTATTGTGTTCTGGTAAAGGAGCTCAACAAGCAGAGTTTATGGGAAGAATGGATTATGCAACGACAACCAGATTACAAAAGAGTAACCTTACTGCTACACTGTACTATGTACTATGACCAAGGAAGTCAAGATGAAGAATATGCACAATTGTGGTCAGATGTGATTGAAAACACAGTCACTGATGTGGCACTAGGAGATATAATTGTAGGTGCTCCAGGAGCAGCCATCATTGTGCACCTGGCTGAACGAATGGATTGGTATCAAGTACCTAACATAGCACCTCACATTTCTTTGTCAGTGGGAGAAAATGCACAATCCAAAGAATTAGGACTGATGGTCAAACAAGCAGCTGAAGTAACTGATTGGGAACAAATCTCTGACCCTTCTGTACATATTTCACAAGATCAGAGATTTTTGAAAATAACATTTTCAGGAACAGATATAATGAGGGCAACACACACAGAGATAGATGGGAACATAATGTTGTCAACACACCCTCAGAGGGGGAAGTGTAACATGCCGTTGTCATCGCACACACAAATGCCAGTTAAGATGTTAGGGCAGATAGATGAAAAATAATTAGCATTAGAGGAAGAATTACTAAAAACAATCCCAGAGAAACTATGGACAAGACACTCCACAGATGTAGGATTAGTTAGGTCTGGAGGACAAGCCTTAGTAAAAATCCTGTCAGGAAGCCCAACTCAGATAAATGGAGACTGGTGCATGATTTACGAGCCATAAACCAAATTGTAGAAGCAGAATTATTCTCGCAGTTATTCATGATGATAATCTGTCTATCGTACAAAAACACGGACACAAATTTAACTCATTTGAAATTCTTTATAGTAACATAAGTATACTTAAGTATATTAAGTCAGCTCAGTCGATTCCACTAATTATAATTTACAGACCTCCAGGGCCGTATTCTGAATTTCTTAGTGAATTTGCGGATTTCATCTCAGACCTGGTCGTTTCTGTAGACAAAGCGTTAATTGCCGGAGATTTTAACATTCATTTTGAGAATACAGAAGACCCTCTGAGAACAGCATTTATGTCCATACTGGACTCTGTAGGAGTAAATCAGTCTGTAGTAGGACCCACTCATAAAGCAGGTCACACTTTAGACTTAATAATATTTTTCGGATTAAGTATAAGAAATGTATTCTCAATTCCACTGTCTGAAATTATCTCAGATCACTATCTTGTCTCCATTCAATTGTGTCACAGTGATAATGTATGCACAGCACCGCGCTACCGTATTAAACGTACTTTCACATCAACTACCACACAGAGTTTTATCAGTAATCTCCCAGCGTTACCAACTTCGATTAGGTCACCATCTGACCGCACAGAACTCGATCAGGCGACTGAATATTTAGAGTCGACATTTCGTTGTACCTTAGATAATGTAGCTCCAGCTAAAAGAAAAATAATTAGAGATAAGAAACTCGCTCCCTGGTATAACGATCACACGCGCACTTTAAAACAGACCGCTCGGAAATTAGAGCGTAAATGGCGTCAAACTAAATTGTTAGTATTTCAAATAGCATGGAAAGAGAGCATCCTGAACTATAGGAAAGCTCTTAGTGTAGCTAGATCAACATATCTCTCCACTCTTATAGAAGAAAATAAAAATAATCCTAGATTTTTATTTAATACCGTAGCCAAATTAACCAGAAATAAGACCACTACAGAAATCTCCACAACAACATCATGCAATAGCGAGGACTTCATGAACTTTTTTAATAATAAAATTGTAAATATCAGGCATAAAATTGAGGCTTTGAAACCGAACAATGTAATTGATACAGATGTTAACCTAGCCATGTCAGATTCAAACCTGGAATACTTTACTCCCCTTGAAGAGAATGAACTAATTTCACTCATCTCTTCTGCAAATTCATCAACCTGTATATTAGATCCTATACCGACACATTTTCTTAAACAGATAGTACCAGTAATAACAGAACCGCTGTTGAGAATAATTAATTCTTCACTCAGCATTGGTTATGTTCCAAAATCTTTTAAATTAGCAGTTATCAAACCAATAATTAAGAAACCTGACCTCGACCCCTGTCAGCTGTCCAATTACAGGCCAATATCAAACCTCCCTTTTATCTCTAAGATTCTGGAAAAGATAGTAGCGGAGCAGCTATGCTCATATCTACATAGAAATGGCATACATGAACTGTATCAGTCAGGATTTAGGCCTCATCACAGCACAGAAACAGCACTCGTTAAAGTAGTAAATGACCTCCTATTGGCCTCTGATCAGGGTTGTGTAACTATGCTTGTATTACTCGACCTCAGTGCAGCTTGACACCATTGATCATGCTATTTTTCTTCACAGATTAGAAAATGTAGTAGGAATTAAGTGTACAGCCCTCTCCTGGCTCAGATCCTATTTGACCGATCGTTATCAGTATGTAGACTTAAATGGTGATTATTCTGCATGTTCTCTAGTGGAGTTTGGCGTTCCACAGGGTTCAGTTTTAGGCCCACTGCTTTTTTCCCTTTACATGCTTCCTCTGGGCAACATAATCCATAAGCATGGTATTAGTTTTCATTGTTATGCTGACGACACACAGCTATACGTCTCAACAAAACCTGATAAAACCATCTTACTAAAGTTGAGCAATGTGTGCAGGACATAAGAAATTGGATGCTAATTAACTTCCTTCTGCTTAATCCGGATAAGACAGAAGTTCTAGTCATAGGACCGCATACAGCTAGAAGTAAAATCTTAAATCACACCGTAACTTTAGATGGCCTTTCTGTTCCATCAAGTGCAACAGTAAAAGACCTCGGTGTAATTATAGATTCCAGCCTTTCATTTGAAGCTCATGTAGATAATATCACCAGGATAGCATTCTTTCACCTGTCTGGTTGTTCAGTTAGGTGCATAAACAAGCTTCAGCTAGTCCAGAATGCAGCATCGAGAGCCCTCACTAGAACCAGAAGATATGAGCACATCACCCCTATCCTATCTTCACTACATTGGCTCCCTGTGAAATTTCGCATTGATTTTAAAATACTACTCTTGACATATAAAGCATTAAATGGTATCTGAGCGAACTGCTAGTGTCTTACGATCCGCCACGCCTACTTCGGTCAAAGGATGCAGGCTGCTTGTCAGTACCACGTATTATGAAAACTACAGCTGGGGGCAGAGCTTTTTCTTACAAAGCCCCAAAATTATGGAATAGTCTTCCAAATAGTGTTCGGGACTCAGACACAGTCTCAGTGTTTAAGTCTAGGCTCAAAACCTATTTATTTAGCCAATCATTTTTATAAATAGATTTGCCATAAGGTAAAGGAGCAGATCTGGGGGACTCATGGACGTAGAGTATTATGGAGAACTGGTATGTTTAGATGCTGTCTTCCTCAGTCTCATTTGATCACTCAAGTTTGTTGACGGTGAGGTGATTGTTTGCTTTACATCTCAGGGAGCCCTCATGTTTGTGTTTCCTTCTGGCTCTCCCTTTTAGTTATGCTGTCATAGTTAGTCCTGCCGGAGTCCCTGCTTGCACTCTACAGTAAATATACATTCACATTAGACATTGTGACTGTGACCATACCTAATTGCAAACTCTCCTCCTCTTCTCTTCCTCCCCCTCTTTCCTCTCTCCCCCTGTCTCCCCCTTTCACTCTTTCTCTCTCTCTCTCTGTCGAGCTACACATGTGGTTCCTGAGCTGCCAGTGATCCAGACTCCCTCTGCCCTCCGGACCTGTCTGATCCATCCTGGTGCCCTGTTTCTGGTTGGAGGTCTCGTTGCATCGATGCCCCGTGTGTCTCTTTAGGATGCGTCTGTTGTCTGGGGATGATTCTATCTACTTATAAGATGGTTCTGGCCTCGACTGGTGTTGTCAGCTGTTTCTCTGAGGAGTTGACAATTCGATAGTTCAGGACTGGAACTTTCTACAAGTCTATCTGAGTCTCCAATAACTACTGGACTCCATTTTACATCAACTATTATAACATCAATTAACATCAACTATTATAGCTGAACCTAACACTTAACACTGTATAAATGCAGATCATTTCCTGCTATCTGTTTCACCCAGATGAGGATGGGTTCCCTGTTGAGTCTGGTTCCTCTCAAGGTTTCGTCCTATTACCATCTCAGGGAGTTTTTCCTTGCCCCTGTCGCCCTCGGGCTTGCTCACCAGGGAGCTGAACATTTTGAACATTTTGATTCATACACGTTCACATTCCACACAAACTTAAATAGTTCTTTTGATTGTGTAAAGCTGTTTTGAGACAATGTCAATTGTTAAAAGCGCTACACAAATAAAACTGAATTGAATTGAATTGCCTATAGTGCCTGATCCACACACACTACTGTCTAATTTACCAGAAGACACTCAGTGGTGCACTGTCATAGATCTATGTTCAGCATTTTTTAGTATTCCACTACATCCAGAATCACAACACTTGTTTGCTTTTACTTACGAGGGACAGCAGCTGTCTTACAGTCGCTTACCGCAGGGATACTGCGAAAGCCCATCAATATTTAACCGATAAATATTAAAAGTACTTAGATTCAGTACTGTGACGATTTGCTGATTTGTAGTCCAACTAGAGAACAATGTGAAGCAGATTCGTTAAGAGTCTTGACAGTACTAGCAGAAAATTGCAGATGGGTAGAAGCTGTAGCGACGGCCAAGGAAGATGAGACGGCAGTAGCAAAATTCTTGTGTAGAGAAGTGATACCAAGATTTGGAATTCCAGATACAATCAGTTCAGACAATGGGAAACACTTCACAAATAAGATAGTACAAAAGGTAACTCAGTGGTTGAACATCAAGCACAGATTTGGATGTGTGTATCATCCCCAATCTCAGGGGATGGTAGAGAGAGCAAATGGAGTTCTAAAAATGAAATTGGCTAAAATATGTGCAGATACAAGTATGGATTGCTTTCAAGCCTTGTCGTTAGCCTTAATGGGCATGGGATCACAAACTAACTGCAACACGCATCTAACCCCGCATGAAATGCTTACTGGCAGACCTATGCTTACTTCCTTTACCCGTGGGCCCTATAAAGGCCCCACACTTGAACAACTGCAAAGTGAACTTGATCATTATGTGAAACACTTATTTGAAATGCACAAAGTTATTTTCCAACAGGTTAAGGGAGCTACAATACATGACAACACCAGACAGAGAGCAGCTGATCAAGCTGAGGACACTGAGGCAGAGGACATAGACGAAAGAACTGTACTGCCTGGTGATTGGGTGTTTATCCGAGTGTTCAAAAGAAGGTGGAACCAAGCTAGAAGGGAAGGACCATACAAGGTGGTGTTGGCAACTCCAACTGCAGTAAAAGTTCAAGGTAAAGACGTATGGTACCATTTAAATCATTGCTGCAAGGCACCAAATCCGGACCAGGTAAGAGACAGGTTTCCACAGGAGGACACCGAGTCTCCAAGAGCAGGACCCTCAGGTCTGCAATCAGATCCTCAGAGAGATGACGAAAGACCCAGACAACAAGCACCAGATCCATATGAACGCACTGAAGGGTTGCCGTGGATAGAACAGGAAGAAGAACAAGGCTACTGGCCAGAGTGGCCTCAAGAAGATATACAAGACTGGGAAGCTGAACTTGAAGAAGCAGAAGCAGAACAAGCCGGACCATCTCATAGAACAAGAGCCCAAGTTAGACAGCGAGAAGACAAACGTACTAAAATAGAAACAGCACGGAGACAGTTAGAAGCTGATACTGGCTCAGATACTGATTAAATTTTTTAAACCAACTACAGTAGAAAGAACATACAGATGTCGCCCTTAAAACCCTGCGTGTTTTCCCGCGGGATGCCGCAATTTAGCGCGCGGCGTGCCGCGACTTGCCGGAGGCAACATTCGGGAATTTTAAATAAATGTGTTGCGCTTCACTGAATATCCGCCAGATGGCGCATAGAAGGACTTTATCTAAAAGCCGGACCAAGTACAACAATGAATGTAAGGACACGGATGAACAGTGCTGAAGCGAACATGAATTTTATTTTGTTTTATAATAGATCTTTCATGATGAATGAGTGTACAGTGGTTACAAAATTGGAATGGCGATCTCGCCGCGTATACCGCCGTTTAAAGGCAACAGCGGCCAAAATAAATCAGTTGCATTTCAAAGTCATTCGTAAAATGGCCGCCAGGTGGCGCAAAGTGACATTTTCATTCATCGCAGTAAATACAACAGTGATGGTAATTTCCACAACAAACATGACAAATCTGAACCAGAGCTATTAATGTGTACTGTACAATAATGAGTAAAAAGAAAAATTATAGTAGATTTATTAACTGAAATAAATGACCATATTTTTCAAGAGAATTTTCAAGCCCCACTCATCAAACAAAATTATAACGAAATCGGCCAAGTTTACTATTTATTTAAATATAAATTTATAAACCAATAAGATCAAATAACACCAAGTTATTATTATAACAGGCTTACTTCGTTACTTATCCAGCGCTTGCTTTATTAACCTTGCCTTATTTAACGTTACTTGGGTGCATTGTCTTTAAGTGCCCGCTTGGTGTAGCGGTTAGAGCCCACGGTCAGTGTTATATAAAGTGCCGGTTCGAATCCCGAGGGATGATGTTTTAAATTTTTTTATTTTAATTATAGCAAAATTAAAATAAAAAAAATTTGTTGCATTTTGATTTTGCTTCAGTATACTATAGAAAAAACAGCAAACTCGCACGCAACCAGTTTGTATTCTTTAAATTTAGGGGAGTGACGGATCGGTCTGCTGCTGCTGCGTGTGTGTGTGTCATTATACTGATGAAAAGTGGTGGCCATTTTGATTTACGACAGCTGTTTACGGCAGTGTAGTCCAGTGCGGGAGATGCATTGTGGGTAATGAGGTCCGGTGTTACATCTGTTACATTTTTGATAACAATAATTTTTTTTCAGCCTGTCACGGCGTGTGCCCAATTCATCTTTTTTTATCCTTGGCTGGCAAGCTCTCCGGTTTGCACCCCGCGCTATAAAATACTCGGGGTTTGTTGGTTTACAGGGGATTTTTACTACCCGGTGTGATTGCGATGCCCGCGCAACAACGCGGAAGTGCGGCATTTCTAAACAAGATCAAATGACACCAAGTTTAAAACAGATAAAATACACGTGCAAATAGTATAATTGTATAACAGGCTTACTTCGTTACTTATTTAACGCTTGCTTTCAAAGAAGTCGAGTGGCTTATTAACATCACGGAGGTGTGTTGTCTCTTAGTGCCTGGTTGGCGTAGCGGCTAGAGCGCTCGGTCAGGGATTTACAAAGTGTCGGTTCGAATCCTGGATGATGCTTTTTTAAAAAAATTGTTCTATTTTAATTTTGCTCAGCAAACAAACAGCAAACAAAAAAAATTATTATTCAGAGCACGATATACAACCGTAATGAGTCCCGTAACCGGCTTATACAGCTGGCATGTGACCAACGTATTTAACCGTGAGGAGTCCATAAAATCAGTAGCAGCTAATAATTACTAATTACTTTAGTTAATGCTGCTACTGATTTTATTCCAGCTTACCTGTTCAGGTTGATTGCGATTCTTTTTAAAATATTGTCTCAGTTTTATACGTATGTTGTTCGTCTTGATGTTTGTCTTCTTTTCACTTGGCAACACTCAAATGCAAATTATTCACCGTGAATCAGCTGTTCTCACCTATCCATTCAGAGAAACTGAATGAGCTGAAATGAGCCTTTGTTTCACGACCGCGACACCCCTCTCTCTCACGCACATACAGTACAGAGTAGACCAAATCATTACAGTACATACTTTATCCAACGAACATGAAAAATATCCACATAATGATGAGTTAAGAAGCATTGCTTAATTCTCGTTTAGACAGACTGTTTGTATCTGATTATTGGTATTATTAAAGAACAGCAGCACAAACAACAACACAAGGGCTTGTACAGCAAGACACATTTTTATTATTTTGCAAAGAGTTAAATTTGTAACATTAAAAGGCATCCGAATTTAAATATATAAATTACTAGAAACAAATTGAGCACACTATCAGAATAAAAAATATAACAAATCAAATGGACACATACACAAGGAGGATAATGATACCGAGTTTATATTAAAATAACAAATATTGTAATATTGTTTTTGTGTTATTATAAATAATGAAATGCAGTAGGCTGTTATGGTCATCATAATTTTCTTTAATAAATAAGAGAAAACATTGTAACAACATATTTACATCCCAGTAGCACACCCGTTGCGCTCTACCACCATCGGCAAAACCTTCTGAAGATGATCAATATATTTATTGCACGAAATTAAGGTCAAGCGGTCTCTCCAGAAAGTCACAATGGCTTGAATAAGCTCATCTTTGTTCCGTGGTTTGGCCTCACGTCTAACGAACTCCTTCAGCGCATGCCAAACCATCTCGATCGGGTTGAGATCAGGAGACCTGCATGTAAGGAATACAGGTTAGAGAAAATTGTCATGTGCACATTTCATAATCCAGTTCATCTAATGGAACGGAATGTAAGAAACATACTCGGCTGGTGTTTTCACCCAGTTGATCCCCGCCTCAGCAATACAATGTCTCGCCGCTGTATGTTTTGGGTCATTGTCTATTAAAAGAAACGTTTTTAAACACATAGAATATTTAGAAACCTTAAAGCTATTTTTGCTAGCATAAATGACAAAATATCACATGCTTGTTATTTTTTACCTTGGAAGAAGCGATGAGGTCCTTTAAAGTCTTGTTGAATGTATGGCGCCAACGAAGATTTTATTATGCTTTCTTCGTAATAAAGCCGATCCATAATTCCTGTAAATTTTAAAGTCATGTTCAGTCATATTAATCAATTTTTCCGCTATTCTATTTTGTTAAGTAGAAACGTGCTCTACAATATATAGAACTAACCTTCAAAGACAACTATTGGTCCTGGTCCCTGACGGGATATGGTCCCCCAAACATGAACTTTTATGGGATGTTTGGCCTTAGGTTTCTCTACGTGCCGACCCCTTTTTCTGTAGCACATCAATGCAAAGCGTTCCAAAGCCACAGTTGTTTCGTCAGCAAAGATTACATTGTCAAAGGTCTCTTTGACAGCCATCCACTGTTGAGCTTGGCTAAGACGCAAGGCCTTGTTGGCGTCCCGAATCATAGGGCCGGTTCTAAAAGAGAGAAAAAAAACACAAAAAAATAATTAATTAACAAGTCTCTCTCTCTCTCTCTCTCTCTCTATGTGTGTGTGTGTGTGTGTGCGTGCGTGTGTGTGTGTGTCAAAGGTAAATATAAATGAATAGTCGCTAAAATTATCATAGTCGCTTACCGGGCTTTGCCATAGTTCCATTTAAGTTTCTTTATGGATGTTCTAATGGTGTTAAGTGATAGTTTACACTGCAGTCGAGGCTGAAGCTCGTCTTGAATCTGTTTAGCAGACCGTTCATCATTCTCTTGCAGCATTTCTTCAATGCACTGAAGTACAGGACTATACAAATAAAAAGTACATTTTATTCGATGTTAGATTAATGTAAAAAATTTATTTTATACAAAACAATTAATAACATACCACAATTAGTAACATACCTGGTCACTTTCAATGCATTTGGTGGTTTAGTTGCCGGAATCAGGCCACGAGAACGACAATGCCGTCTGATTGTGTTGTCGGAGACACGAACACCTGACAGTTCCAAGAATGTCCTGATACTAGTGATGACGTGTCCTGCTATCCATAGAGACCTGATTTTCATGCTCATCTCAGGGGAAATCTTCGTCATGGTCGATAGTGCGGCAGAAAGCGTGAGTTCAAAAAAATTATGGACTAGCATTTAAAAAGAGACCACGCAGCAGTTAAACCAATGCCTGTGGGTGGGACGGGGGACAGGACCCACCCACTTTTTAGGACCAGTGATACAGTATTGGATCCAGTCACTTTTCAAATTCTAAAATTACAATTCAGCAAGAAAGTTCACATTTTAACTTTCTTTATCTTTTTTTTCTATGATTAATACTTATTTGTGGTGATTTATGTTCTGTACATCTTTTCAAATTGAGATCTCATTTGTAAGTTGCTGCTGGTGTAAAACAGTGTTTTTTATTAAATATAAAATACAAATCTCCGTTTTATCCCCTTTGTCTTATGTCTTATCAAATAAAATTTGTTGTCCCAACCCTATTAATTCATCTTAACAGTATTAAATAGGTTGGACGCAGCTGTAGTACACTGTAAAAAATAAATCCTGAAAATAGTTGTTGGAAAAAAGAAATATATGTTGGGCTAATATAAATTTCATTACTCAACTACGAAAGTTTCATCAAGGCAACATTGGAACATTTAATTGACACAACATTATATTTCAATTTGAGGTAATCAGCACAGCAAAAACAAAATAGTTTATACAACTTAAATTGAGCCAACTAAAAATTTTAGATGCAACAGGTCACTAGAAATTTTTTAGTTGGAGTAGCAAGAATTTTTTTACAGTGTAAGTGAGTTAAATGAACATAATACAATTAATTTGACTGAACCTACTGTAAGAACATTAAGTTGGGCCAACATAATTGCTTAATGCTATTAAGTTCTTATATTATATATAAGAACTTATACTATCTTATATTTATATTAAGTATAAATTCTTTCCATGATTCAATTATGTTCTTTCAACAAGTAATTTTTGGGAGTGTATATGCAATCTATTGCTTATTCCAGTTTTATTTTATTTCATATATTACCTTCTCTGCTTTTCTTCTTCCTCCTCCTCCTTTTTTGGATGGGTGTTAACAATATGGCGATTACACCCTGGCAGAATGCATGGGGAGTAAAACGAACTATAAATGGGTGTTAATATTAGGGCGATTAAACCCTGGCAGAATGAATGGGGATTAAAACACACTATAAATTGTGTGATTACTAGGGCGATTACAACGAAGAATAGATTATCAAGTATGGATTAATGCTTAACAGTCGCGCAATTACGTAGTTCTTGAATGTTTAAAAACCACAAAATAAACAAATAAAATGTTTTACACACATACACAAGGAGGACAACGAGTTTATATTAAAATAACAAATATTGTAATATTGTTTTTGCGTTATTATAAATAATGAAATGTGCACATTTCATAATCCAGCAGTGATGTCAGTAGAAGTATAGATACTAGGGTTCAAAAATACTTCTTTACTTCTTTTTTTGGGGATTAAAACACACTGTATGGATTAATGCTTAACAGTCGCGCACTTACAGTACAGTACGTAGTTCTTGAATGTTTAAAAAACACAATTTTAATAATTTGAAAAAAAAACCCGTTTTTTGATTACCGATCAGGTAATAGCCCAATTAACATTTTTGTATTGTGAAATATTTTTATACTACTGTGTGGTTTTAAAACTTAATTTCCACTTTATACACGTAATTAGTCTCACGCTATGATCATTCATTTATGTGCTTCAACGTTCATTTTAAAAGAATCATACATTGCCATCAGTGGCGGTTTTAGGGGAGGGCGATTTTTTTTTTTATGCTGCATAAATACTGCATAAATATTATTGAGTACAACAAAACACACCCCAACCCCAGACTTTCTAACACCGACCAGGAGTACTGCAGAAACGATGTCTCCAGCCACAGCGTACATTGCAGGCGACCACCCAGAACTTCCTTTTACTCCTCCCACTACGGAGCTTCTTGAGTCGCTGATGATTCAGTGTCAAGGGCGTCCAGATCGGCTTGGTTGCTTGTTGTTCCGCAATGTGGTGCCGCAGGAGATCTATGCAAACTGGGCGTCCACAACAAACTGGGATGGTTCCAGAGGCAAACGTGGACTGCCAGTAAACGTGAGATATTTTTTGATGAGGACAGTGGCCCAGAAGTTTCCCACCATGACTAGCAGTGACAGCAAGCGGATCAAGGACCGAATAAATGAATTTTTACGCTCACCGAGGGTCACTGTCTCAAGTAGACGTTTAAACTACTAAAAGTTGTTGTTTGCTGTTTGGGATTGCCACCTTATTGTGGTCAGGGGATTTGCGTGCCTCAGTGCTTGGATGTTTACCGAGGGCTCAAGGGAGGTGTGTCTGTGTGTGTGTGTCTGTGTGCGCCTGTCCTTTTTTCAGCGGATTTTTCCGCTACCGCAGATCAGTTTATCAACTTGTAATATATAAATTTTAGGAATATATTAACATGTGGAGACATCATTATATGTTGAATGGAACTTGTAAGCCTTTGAATGGTGTTAAAAATACTTGCAAAACAAGTATTGCAGCCATACATTGGAGGGAACTTCTGAGGTGGTCAGTGATTGATGGCACGGTCGGTCGGAGGGGGTTGTGATCACACCTATAGATCTTTTGTTCTAGGCTATCGGTCAAATATCTCTCCACTTGGAAGCAAAAACATGCAAGGGATTTCAGCATCTCGACGCACATACTAAGCTGTTTATAAAGTAGACACTGTTTTTTTTTTTTTCATTTTGTAATCTTTCCCGTGTTTACCGTGTACTGTACAATGTATATTCATTTTTTAATGAATTACTGTAAATAAACTACACATTCCGTTGATTTACCAGAAATGACTTTTCTGTTTTTTGTGTGTGCTAAACTAAACTTCAGGGTCAAAGTAATAGCGATTTTATTTGAAAAGTATTATATATTTACAATGCTGATAAGTTCAAGCTTAGATTCATATATAAACTGCTTCAAAGTCTTTCCACCCCGTGACAGCTGAAATCCGACAGACGCAGGGCTCAAGGGAGGTGTGTCTGTGTGTGTGTGTGTGTGTGTGTGTGTGCGCGCGCGTGTGTATGTGTGTGTGTGTGTGTGCGCTGCAGCCTGTCATTTTCAGCGGATTTTTCCGCTACCGCAGATCAGTTTATCAACTTGTAATATATACATTTTAGGAATATATTAACATGTGCAGACATTTAAGGGTGCGCTGCCCTCTCTTGCCCCTGCGTAGAGCCCACACACACACACACACACATCTATCTATCTATTTATTATATAAATACACATTTGGAATCTGCATCTACATTTTCTGTTACAAGTATAGAATTAGGTTCAGCTGAGACTCATGATCAATGGTGTTAGGGTACTTATGTAGTGATAATTAGTTTCAGCCAAATCATTAAAACTAACAATGGACTATGACACTCTTGTTTTACACACATTGTTTTAGCGATAGTTTCACGGAAGCGAGTTCAGAACTAATCTAACCAAACCAAGAAAAAAACAAACATCCGAAGCTTCAAATAGAATGAACGAACTAATGAAATTGATATATATGTAATTGATACACACACGTCTGTATATACAGTATGTCATTTTAATTCAAATGAACATTTTAATGCTTTCTGATACACTTATCAACTTATCGACATACACTTATCAACACAAACTCTCCGTGCACGCACACACACAATCTCTAAAAAATTAATATTAATAACATACATATACAAATAAACAAAAATATAAACGTCTATATTGAAGTCTACGGTGAACGCAGAGTCGGCTAAGCACACGTGATGACGCGCGCGCCCTCACCTCTGTTACGGCTGCCTACAGTATTTGGCCAAAAGAATTATAATAATTGAACGATATGCCTGGTCCTGGAAAGAGACATCAACAGTCCGGCGCTGAGAAACGAAAGAACCGAAAGAAAAAAAAGCCTAAGATGAAGCCCGTGCATCAATTCCAGAAATAAAACTTTACTTTATTCTGTCGACGTTAATAATGTAATAACGTAACATTAACGTAAAATAACGCAAATTTCATTTAACAGCAGGGGGGACAATAAATATATATTTTTATAAATTTATTGCATTGTTTATGTTGTTTACAGTCAAGCCATCAACATACAATAAAATGTAAACATGAGATCTAAACTAAAAACTGTGCTCCCTGTGCTGGTGCTGGCAATATCATCTCTTTGTTCTGCTGTCTCCGGCTCCCTCCCTGGTCCTGAATCTGCCCCTTCCTCTACCCTCACTGTCTCAGAACAGACTGACTCCTGAAGCAGAAAAAAATGCAGGAAATTTTGTTTTCTAACATGCGTTAGATAGTTTTTTTTAATCACTCTATACACAATACTTTGCTATTTTTATAGATGTTGAGCATCGTGAGCAAGCCCGAGATCATATTAACGTTAATTATCACCAGCCGGCATGAATAGCAAACGAGTAACGTGAGTTGGACGCACACCAATCGATTCGACTATGGTTAATCGCTCACTCCGTAGGCTCCCTGAATAGGCGGGAAAGGGATGGAACCGCGCATTCGTCCCGGCAGGAAAAAAAAACTAAACAGATCTAACAGATGAGGACTCAGATTAATGTGCAAAAATATATAATAAAACTATATAAGTCTACATAGCCTTTATAAGACTCTACCTTAAGCGCACTTAAAACATTTTATTTAGTTTTAAAATAAAACAATTTTAAAACATCACTCGGGATTCGAACTGGCGCTTTGTAGATCACTAGTCGAGTGTTCTACCCGCTACACCAAGCGGCCACTTAGAGACAATGCACACCAGAGACGTTAATAAGCCACTCGACCTCTTTGAAAGCAAGTGTACGTCTTTGATAAGTGACGAAGTAAGCCTGTTATAATAATAACTTGGTGTTATTTGATCTTATTGGTTTAGAAATTTATATTTAAATAAAACCCTACACACTTATTTTCTAATTACACGTGATAAAATCTAAAGGCTCACTGTGTTAATATTTATTGTGCTTAAATTTGATCTTAATAAGATTTGATTTAATTTGAATTCTACATTTGTACTGTGATTATGAATTCGATCAACTACAGTGTTTCACTTGATGTTTTGGGCTACTACGTGTATTATTTAATGGGACGCGTCTCATTAATGAGACAGAGAATGTAAGGCATGATGCGTCAGTCTGTAGTTATATAGCGCCACTCAGTGGTAAAAGCAAGCAAATGCACAGCAAATGCACATGCCGTAATGCGGCGGCGACGTTAAATACGATGCTCCGATTTTGTAACAACTGTATATGTGCTTCACATTATCAAACACAGGCAAAGGAGACAGAAATTATTGAGGGATCCACTGAAAAAAGTAAACCTAGTTTAATGTGTTTTTTTTCTCATTCCATTAGTAAAAAAAATAATTTGCTCTTTTTAACTGAAGTGTCTAATTTATGCTTATGGGTGAATCTTTTTTTTTTTTTTTTTTTTTTTAGTATAATGCTGTTTACAGCAGGAAACCAAAGTGAAATATTTCATTTTGATCAAGGTACTCTTATTAGGTTGAGTGTGATTTGCGCATGCGCAGTCTTTAGACCATAGTTTTGCCGGTATAATTTTATTTCCGCCTCAAACCGGAGCATGACATTGAAACAAGTAAGGAAGGATATCAGAACCTGTATTCCAGTTACTGTTAGTTAAAGCCCCTGATTAAACTTAAATCTAATCCATTCACAAAGGACATTTCTGCTTCAAACCGTGTCTCATGACCTCATGACGCAGCATTTTCACGGTCTGAATCACATGCGGGTGGAGATTCTCAAAGAAAACTCCTTTAAACCAGGTAAGAAAGCAAACTCATGTCATTTCTATGTTAAATGTATCTCTTCTATGAGCAAATTCATGATTTATGTCAGGAACAACTACTTTGTAGATTGAGTTTTGTGTCCGTGTTTGCTACTGTAGCTAAAACCACCTATATTACCTGCATTAGCATTAGCTAACTAACGTGGTGATTTTCAAAAACACCGGAGTTTATATTCAATTCAATTCAATTCAATTCAATTCAATTTTATTTATATAGCGCTTTTAACAATGGTCATTGTCTCAAAGCAGCTTCACAAAAATTAAAGAAATTTAACAAAAAAAAAAATAATAATAATAAAATATTATATATTATATATATATAGAATAATTATATATAAAGTAATAAATAAATAAATAAAATTATAATAGAAAATAAATAAATAAAAACAAATAATAATAATAATTATAGAAAAGAAAATAATTGGAAGTGTGGATGTGTGAGAAAAATGTGCAGATAATAATGAGACGAATGAATGAAATGTCTCTGATGAGCAAGCCAAGGGCGACGGTGGCAAGGAAAAACTCCCTGAGATGGCATTAGGAAGAAACCTTGAGAGGAACCAGACTCAACAGGGAACCCATCCTCATTTGGGCGATAACAGATAGAAATGATATAACATCTTGTGTGTTGTGCAGGTGAAAATTCAATATGACAGAAATTATTTAAATTGTCATGAAGACCAGTTCAGCATAGGGACGAGTCAGTAGGTGCAGAGGGCAGATGAGGTCTGGATCACTGGAAGCACAGGAGCAGCATGTGTAGCTCCAACCATCATAAAGCTGAATCCAGTTGGAGCTGGTCCTTCTCTGGATGCCTCAGGAACCTCGCAGGGTCGGCTTTTGTCTACTGAAGCTGGCAAAATCTCCCGATGCCTCGGGATGGGTAGAGAAATACAGAACAGATGGGGAGAATTAGCGTAGTTGCCATTCGGTATAGGTGTACTGGAGTATGAGTACTGGGATGAGTTATGTGTATGCCAGATTAAAAAGATGCGTCTTGAGTCTACTTTTGAACTGAGAAACCGTGTCTGCTCCCCGAACACTGTCTGGAAGGCTATTCCAAAGCTTTGGAGCTAAATATGAAAAAGCCCTACCCCCTTTTGTAGATTTTGAAATTCTGGGAACTACCAGAAGTCCGGAGTTTTGTGATCTTAAGGCGCGTGGTGGATTGTAGCGTATCAGAAGACTGGTTAGGTATGTGGGAGCTAAACCATTTAAGGCCTTGTATGTAAGTAATACTATTTTGTAATTTATTCTAAACTGAACAGGTAGCCAGTGCAGGGATGATAATATTGGGGTTATATGATCATATTTTCTGGATCTAGTGAGAACCCTGGCAGCTGCATTTTGGATTAACTGAAGCTTGTTTATTGAGGATGCAGGACAACCACCTAGTAATGCATTACAATAGTCCAGTCTGGAGGTCATGAATGCATGAACTAGTTTTTCTGCATCAGATACGGATAAGATGTTCCTAAGTTTAGCAATATTTCGAAGATGGAAAAAGGCTGTTTTTGTGATATTTGAAATGTGATTTTCAAAAGACAAGTTACTGTCTAATATTACTCCCAGATCTTTTACTGCTGAGCTGGTAATAACAGTACATCCTTCTAAGCGCAAGCTGAATTGTGAAAGCTGTTGTGTGCTGGTTTTTGGGCCAATAAGTAATATCTCTGTCTTATCTGAATTTAATAAAAGAAAGTTATTGGTCATCCAATCTTTTATGTCCTGGACACACTCAGTTAATCTAGACAACTTAGGTATTTCGTCTGGTTTAGTTGAGATATATAATTGGGTATCATCATCATAACAATGGAAACTAATCCCATGTCTTCTAATGATGTTACCCAAGGGAAGCATGTATATTGAGAACAACAGAGGTCCTAAAACTGACCCTTGTGGGACCCCATATTTCACTGGCATTATACCAGACGGTTCTCCATTTAGATCTACAAAATGGTAGCGATCAGACAGGTAAGATCTAAACCATTTTAGTGCCTGTCCCTGAATGCCTATATAATTTTGTAAGCGATCTATGAGAATATTATGATCTATAGTGTCGAATGCAGCACTAAGATCGAGCAGGACTAGCAATGAGATGCAGCCTTGGTCTGAAGCTAAAAACAAGTCATTTGTAATCTTAACTAGTGCAGTTTCTGTGCTATGATGGGGCCTGAAACCTGACTGAAATTCTTCAAGGATGTTGTTATCCTGCAAGAATGTGCAAATTTGAGCTGATACTACTTTTTCTAGTATTTTTGATATGAACGGGAGGTTTGAGATCGGTCTGTAATTTTTTATTTCATTCGCGTCCAAATTAGATTTTTTAAGAAGCGGCTTAATAACTGCTAACTTGAAAGGTTTAGGGACGTGACCTAGATGTAATGAAGAATTAATAATGTTTAGGAGTGGCTCTCCAACCGTAAGCATCACTTCTTTTAAAAATCTGGTTGGGATTGGGTCTAACAGGCACGTTGTTGATTTAGCCGAGGTGGTAAGTTTATACATCTCTTCCTGTCCTATACCTGTAAAGCAGTGAAAATCTAAATGTGAAGCTATAGGCTGAACTGGATCGTGAGATACTATTAGAGGTTGAACCTCCATTATTTTCTTCCTGATATTATTGATTTTTTCATTAAAGAAGTCCATAAAGTCTTCACTTCTAAACTGTGATGGGATACTCTCTGCGGGCATCTTAGGTTTTGTTAGGCGAGCCACTGTACTAAATAAGAACCTGGGATTGTTTTGGTTTCTTGCTATCAGTTGGCTAAGATGCTCGGTCCTAGCAGTTTTTAGAGCCTGTCTATAGCTGCACATACTGTCTTTATACGCAATTCGAAAAACTTCTAATTTAGTTTTCCTCCATTTTCGCTCGAGGTTACGGGTTGCTCTCTTTAGGGCGCGAGTATGACTGTTGTACCACGGTGCCAATGTTTTATCTCTGACTTTTTTTAATCTGATGGGAGCAACAGTGTCTAATGTACTGGTAAAAATAGTGCCCATGCTGCTAGTCACTTCATCTAGATCATCTGCATTTAGGGGTCTAATAAGAAATTGGGACAGATCCGGCAGATTACTTGTGAATCTGTCTTTAGTGGTGGGATTCATATTTCTAACAGATTGATAGCGTGGGGAGACACAGCTAATCTGTTCTACGGGTAGAGTATATGTCAGGAGGTGATGATCTGTGATATCATCACTTTGAGGTATGATCTCTATATTAGACACATCTATACCATGGGATATAATTAAATCTAGCGTATGATTAAAGCGGTGAGTTGCTCCAATTATATTTTGTTTAACCCCAAAGGAATTTAGTAAATCCATAAATGTGAGTGCTAAAGCGTCGTTAGCATCATCTACATGAATGTTAAAGTCTCCTACTATCAACACTTTGTCAGAGTTAACCAATAGGTCTGATAGCAGATGTCCAAATTCTTTAAGAAAATCGCCATATGGCCCCGGGGGTCTGTACACGGTGGCCAAGGTAAAATATAGCAAGGGTTTATTACGTATTTCATTTAGTGCAACATTAATGATAAGCACTTCAAATGAATTAAACCTGCGCCTTATTTTCTGGGTAACAGTGAGTACATCATTGTAGATAGTGGCGACACCACCACCGCGACCAATTAGACGGGGCTCGTGCTTATAGAAATATCCTGACGGAGTAGACTCATTCAGACAAAAATATTCATTTGGTTTAAGCCAGGTTTCAGTGAGACAGAGTGCGTCAAGGCAATAATCTGAGATAATTTCATTAACAATAAGTGCTTTAGGCGCAAGGGATCTAATGTTGAGTAGTCCAAACTTTAGAGGTGGATTTTGACTACTTATTTTGCCTTTTTCTGGTTTTATGGTTATCAGATTGTTTCGGGCAAATTTAACAAATTTATTCTTTTTTCTCAGTATTCGGGGAACAGACACAGTTTCTATAGGACAAGCTATGTGTGTGCGTCTATCACTACGGTGAGTTGTGATGTGTCTAATATGTTTGGAATCTACGGTATGACTTACCGCCAGTCAGATGGTTCGTAGTGTTCTGGAGATGTTGTCAGAGAGGACCGCTGCTCCAGCTCTGCTAGGGTGTAGGCCATCGGTGTGATAGAGCCTAGGACGCTCCCAGAAAACATTCCAGTTATCAACAAAGCGTAATTTCTGTTGTTGACACCAAGATTGTAACCATTCATTAAAAGCAAATAATCTACTGAACTTCTCGATTCCTCGCTGAAATGTGGGAAGCGGTCCAGATACGATGATCATTGTCGTGGGTGATGTGCTGCGGACCTTCTCAACCAGGCTCCTGAAGTCCTTCTTTAGGATCTCCGTCTGCCTCAGCCTGGTGTCGTTCGTGCCGGCATGAAGAACCACAGCTCCAATGTTCCTCCTCAGGGCAGCAGGCACCTGTGCAGCAACATCAAGAACACGTGCACCAGGTAAACAGCGTGTGTGCACCTTACCTTTAGCCGTGGTAGCACGCACGTGACGAACGATGGAGTCTCCGATGACCAGGACGTCGTGTGCCATCTCGCGGAGAGGAGCGAAGCGGTTTTGGGTCGAGATGTCGAAGACGGGTGGTGGTGGTGGAGAGGTCCTCGCCCGGGGCTTGGCGTGCTTCTTCCGCTGCTGCGGTATCCAGGGTCCGTGATGTCCCGGCGCCGGGGTGTAGGAACACTGGGCGGGATGCGTCCTTGGTGTGTTGGACCTGGGCAGAGAAACACGCGGGGTTGAGGTTGTAGGAGAATTCTCACGCCGAGAATTTACCTGGGACAGGTGAGTGTCGGTCCGCGTCGATTCCAGCGTGGCTTTCCGCTGCTGTAACCGGGCCAGCTTCACCTGTAGCTCACGGATCAGCTTCTCCACGGCCTCCACCTCCAAATCCACCGAGTGCAGCTCCAATGTCTCCTCACCTGCACTCAGAGGCAGAATCACAACCGACATGGTGTCTAAACACGGAAAATAATCGGTGTGAGGAAGCGAAAACAAACTTTACAAACAAACAAACAAACGTGATAGCCGGGCTAGCGATGCTAATGCTAATTAGCGATGCTAATGCCGGCTAAAAGCGGTGTGCTGCAAAACAATTAAAACTTAACGATATAACACGCGTTTCGAGTAAATATATTATAAAATACTTATCCGTTTTATGTACACTCTTCGTAAGGGGACGAAAAAGTTTAAAAGTTGCTCAGTATGGTGGAGCTCGGAAAAAAGCAGCTTCTCAGTGTCCTCGTACGGAGGAAGTGACGTCAGCCGAGTCATTAATGTGCCATCTTATGTGTTTATACAGTAAGTCAGCGGCGCCGAAGAAAATAATTATATTTAAGTACCGTTGGTTAACGATGTAAAAATTAATAGGAAAGTGACGTAAACAGAACAAGCTAATTTGGAGTGAGTGCTGTTTGTAGTGTACTGCTTTCTATACTTTATACACACTGTAATTAAGATTTGCTAACATAAGAACTTGAGCCAGTCCAATTTTTGTTTTTACCTTTTTTTTTTTTTTTTTTTTAAGATCAGTAATGAGTTTCTGAGAATTATATCTGCTCCACTTCAAGCAAGATTACTGGTTTCCTTGGACAAGCAACACTACAAACTAATTGAGATCATCAGAAACTACACTCTAAAAAATTTGACCATTGGTTACTCAAAAAAATTGTGGCAACAAAGTGACACTTAAAATAATTAGTAGATTTTAAGTGCCGAAAATTTGAGTTAAATGTATTAAATAAATTGTTTAAATTTAATCAAAATATTCAGTGATTTGTAATAAAAGCAATACCTAAATTGTGTTGCATTTAGTAATATTATAGTAAATTATGAGTTGATGTAATCAAATGCATTAAGTAAATATAAAGCAATTTAAACAAAAACAAGCTTTACACTAACTCATTATCTGGCCTAAAATTGATTTCAATCTACTAATAATTTTGTTCATATTTAATTGATATTTACTAAATATCTATCTTAAACAAATATTTATATATTTATTTTTTAAAATAAATATATTTACTAAAAATATATGTAAAATTAATAAATATTTATAAAATATCCAAGTGTAAATGATTTAAGATGACTAAATAAATTAAATATAAATAAATGGAACTCATTTTTCCTGCTTACTTTTTACTGCATTAACTACAATTTACTGAAATTACGGTACCAAGAAACTGACATTATAAATATAAGTAAAGTCACAAGATGGTATTGCAAGATATGTAACAATTTATTTTTGCAACTTGGAAACAAAAATGTTTACCTGCAAAATGCCAAAACACATTCTGAGACCACTTGGTTAGCATCGCTCAGATACATACTGTACAGTACAGGCAGAATGCACAAGATTAATACTTACAACAAGTGCTTACTGTATGTAGACACATGTTGCTTTACAACATTTTTAATTGTAAACAGGTTTGGTGAGGCTTAAAACAAAATTATATACATATATATATGTTTGAAAAAATTTTTTTTACAAAAATATGACATTTCTTAAAGAAAAGTTAAAGAGTCACTTGACTTAAGCAAGAAGCTTATTTTAAAGAACTTTTTAAGCTTTTGAGAACTTTTGGAGACATCCTCCCACAGTCCAGCTATAAGAACAGATTCTTAAAAGGGCAAGATCCAGTGCATACGTCAGTGCATGATCCAGTGCATACCAGCACGCAGCAAGACTTTCAGAACTTTTACCCCCCTCAATTATGATCCCAGTGTCCTCTGGTTCTTCTGACACAATGTTCTTGATCATAGATTTTCATCATTTGTGTTGTGAGGAGACAACACTCTGTCTCCATCAGCATTCTGGTGAAACAAAAACAAAAAACATATTTGAGATTGGAAACCTCTATTCAAAAAGATCCATTCATGTAGACATAACCCACATTCCCCTGGTGTTCTTATGTCCTGGTGAATAGTTTACTATATCTTAACTTATATCACATCATTTAGACCTCCTACATAAATTATCCATGAAACATGATCTTTATCATAATTAAGTATGCATCTTGTCCTAATTAAGTGTTAGAAATGTTCAGTGTAAAATCTCATACAAATATTTGTCAACTTGGCAACTAATGAAATATGCATAGAAAAATAAAGCCATTTTTTTTACAAAGTAAGAGAGAGAGAGAGTAAAAGAGAAATATAAGTTTCAGAGCTTAAACATTTTGTAGGTAACATATTACTGCAGTCATCCTTAGCATCCCGTGAAAACGCCAAACTTTTGAGGCAATAGACAATTTTTTTTTTTTTACTGATTTTACATTTGTATTCACTTACGTCTTTCATACTGTAAGTTGATCTAGTTCCCCTACGTACTCCATCAAGCAGCATTGTTTGGGACCTGAAATGGCAAAACAAAACAAAAAAAAACATTATAAACCAATATCATGTTACTGTAATTAATACTGTAGTTACTGTAACTCTCCAAGAAAATAGATTGCAGAATGAGCTTTGCACTGAAGCAGTAAGTAAAGATAGGACCAGAAGTATCTGGACAGTAACAATATCGTTTGTGCTGTGTACACCACCATGGATTTGGAATGAAATGAAGAGATGTGCTTAAAGTGGAGACTGTCGGCATTAATTTTTTAATTTTTTTTTTGGTCGAGAGAGAGAGGGAGAGAGAGAGAGAAAAAAAAAGGTTGAACTGTGTAGGCATTACAGACATTTTCGTACAAAGACACCTATTTTTGGTGGCACAAAAATATTGGGATAGCTTGCTCCTCAGCAGTTCCATGGCCAGGGGTGTATTTTCTCTTGAGTTCATTTACAAGTCAGCAGATAAAAGGTCTAGAGTTTATTCTAAGTGTTGCATTAGGAACCTGTTGCTGTTAACAATGTGAAGTCTAAAGACCTGTTACTGCCAGGGAACAAGCATCATTAGGCTAAAAAACTAAAATGAATCCATCAGAGAAATAAAAACATTAGGTGTGCGCAAATGAACTATTTGGTGCATTCTTAAAAAAGACAGAAGAGACTGGTGAGGTCAGGAACATCAAAAGTCTGGAAGACCATGGAAAACAACTGTGATGGATTACAGAAGAATTCTTCTCTGCTAAAGAAAAACTCCTTTAGAACAGCTGTCAAGAACAAAAACACCTTCCCAGAGGTAGGGACATCTGTGACAGTGACAACAATCAACAAAAGACTTAACAAAAGAGCAAATACAGAGGTTTTGTAAACATAAAAAATAGGAAGGCCAAGCCCTTAAATTAAAGCTATTGATCGTGCTTAAAGCTATTACACGATAAGCAGGACCTTTCATTCCAAATCCATTGCAGTGGTGTCCAGAGCCAAAATGATCTGTCCAAATACTTCTGGTCCTCACTGTGAATATCATCATACAGTCCAGTTTGATTATGAAATCCCTGACACTGCATATAGGCAAACAGAACCCTTGTTGAATGATACAGAGTAGGACTGTCTGCAATCCATGGTTTATTTTTCAAGCAAAATGACTTGCAGGAAAAAAACATGACTGTCTATAATTGTTTATGTTCATGGCTTCGAGGTGTGTAAACCACTTGGAACTTCAAGGAAAAAGCACAAAATAACAGCTGTTTATTGGGTTTTGGCAAATCTGCCATCCAAGATGTGATCTGCATTAACATCAATACCCCTAGCTTTACTTTGAAATCTATACAATAATGTTCATGAACCTTTTCCTGTATTACATGATAGACATTCTGTGCCTTTTCACAAAAAATATATAGTCTTTATCACATTGTATGTATGGTGTATATAAATACCTGTAGATAAGAGACAGTCAGACACTGCATATGCACCTGTAAAAGAAATAAATATACATTTCTGTTCATACATTCAAATTACAGTCACTGACAGTATAAAAAAATCTAAAACAGGGAACTTATCAGAAGTAACTCAGTCAAATGTTAAAGACTTTATGACAAAAGATATTTAGAACATGTGAGATTCAGATAGAGTACAGTACCAGTCAAAAGTTAGCACACACTTTCACATTCAGTTAAATGGTGTCCAAACTTTTGACTGTTACTGTACATCATGTAGACATTTTAGAAAATTTGTCATGTTGGCAAATGTCAGTCAGATAAGTTCCCACTTGTGGCATCCAACACACAACACAAGAACAGCGCCTACGCAAATTACTACCGAGAGGTCTGGAGTGGCTAATATTCCCTGTAACTAACATTAACCGGACACACAGTGATAGACCCGCTATGAGGTGATTATCGCTGGTTTCACTAAAACACGATAACATTTACCTAACATTATATACACAACGTTAGCTTATATTTTATCTACCTTGCCATACACTGTAGGGTGGCGTGTCTTGCGGTGTTTTTTTTCCCCACCCGCATCATGTCTCCTCTTTCTTCCCACCTGACAGGCCACTGGTGAGCTTGCGGCTGCCATGTCGTTCATTATCGTGTCTTTAAGCTAAGCTCGTGACTTTAAGCTAACAGCACCGTTGAGTTGGTTAGCAGCATGCTAACAGGTGCCCGGCTTTACGATACCTGACTTGCTGGATAGATTCTCGTCCAATGAGAGAGAGGATTTGCACGTTCAAACGGATACATGCAAACGATTGGTTTAAAAAAAGGGAAAACTTCGGCGCGTTGAGATGGGAATATTAATGTTATATTATTATAAAAATAAAAATCGTTTTCGATTTTTTCGTCATTAATTAAAACGTCGTCACTGAATACTTGTGAACAAATTAACACTGATTTATTTACGTTTATTTGCCCTGTAATGTGCATTTTGTGCTCTCATGTGGTAACTTTGCTAATACTTTGACGTGGTGTAGGAAAAGAGATGCAATGCTGCCACTACTATCGGTAACATATAGAAGGTGACATTAGTGTCATGTTTTATGCAGATAATTTTGTATGTTATTATGGTATGTTAGGTATGTTATTAACAGTTTTATAAAGTTAGACGGCCTTCCTCAGTCCTATCCTTGACCTGAAGCAAATTAAGATGTCCGTCACCTGTTACACCACAAACTAAATGCAAAGACTTTGTTTTTCACAGATTCAGCAGCAGTAATTTAACCTAACTTTAGCATTAACATGACTTCAGTTAATTAAATATACTTTGAGCACTTGTTAACCATATTAGCTTCGGCAGCTCATGTGCAATGAAATGAACTAATGTTAGTCTGTCAAATTGCATTAACACCAACATTGCTACTAGACATTTATTCATTAAAAATGAGAGAAAACATCTTACCTTGAGGTCTTTATTTGATATGTGACAAAGCAATCCAACAAGCTTCTGCTTGGTTCATGTCCATGTGGCGTGATTCAGGCGGAAGTGGATGTTGATTAAAATTAGAGTGTGTTTTGAGTTAAATCCACCTTTTTTTTTGAGACTTTAATTTTCCTCACTTAATTTCTACTCAGTTTATTTAGTCTAAGTATTTTCAACAAAAATTGAGTAAAGTAAATTAAATGTTTATCAAAATTTGCTGAAGTAAGCTTAATGTTGTTTAAAACTAGCTGTACTCTTTTTAATAGTGTAAAGGTTAATCAAATTTTCTATTAAATATTACTTCACCCCAGTCCCAGTTTTTACAGTGTAGGGAGGAACCCGTCAGAGAGAAGACCAGAGATATAATCTTCATCTTCAAGTTCTTGATCTGGTATGTACTCGCTCAAAAGCAGAAATTAGCTTGGTGTCAAATGTAATCTTGTGAATGGAAGCCACAGGACCTGAGCAAGGCATCCACATCAAGTTGGCTGTGATGCTCTAAATTAAAACATAACTAGCAGAATAAAACTTTAGTTTAACTTGTTCACAGGTTAGTGTATGCTGTCTGAATACAGGTTTCAATGTCTGCCATGTTCATTTTTTCACGCTTTACAAGCCTAACATAACCAACAATACTATGTTTGTTTTTATGACCCTAGAGCCTGGAGGTGATTACCTCCTGAAATTAATACTTAAAATGATAAACTTTATCATTAATACATAGTGTGTATATGTATGTCAGTTATTTTGGCGTATTCATTGAGCTAATTACATTTATCATGCTGCACCATAATCCTAGGTGTTTTTTTCACTCATAGGGAGCATTAAGTGATTTTACATGCATACATCAGACACTGTTTTGCCAAATAGAGCAATTGTCTAACAAATGTCCTTTCTTTTATTAGGTTGTTCAGAAAGATGAAGCTCAGGCAGAACTTGTGAGGTGCACAATGGCCCTGTTTGTCCTCAGGTAGGAAGAGGACTGTCTTCAGCCTCCACAGGAAATCGGGATTGTGACTTTTTGAGTTTCCATCAGTCGCACATGAATGTTTTACCTCTGCTGATTTTGTTTCAAGAACATTTTCTAATTTTCTTTTCAGTCCAATTAATAAATGTGTGTTGCAAAGTTGAGTGTTACTATTTGTAATTTTATGGAGTAATGTTAACATTTTGGATGAAAATATGTTCATTCCACAATAAATGTTTATATAAAGAAATGTGCTTTGAGTCTAAATCAATATGTAATTAAGTTTTTTATGCTTATTTTTATGCTTATGCTTTTTTATATTTAAATTATGAATGCCTTAAATCTTAGAGTAAAAGGTTTATTTACATTACGTCACTTCCCAAATATTAGGTGTGACAGATTACTTCAATTGTTTTAAGTTTAGCCAGTGCTATTTTTTTTTTTCAGTAGGGTCAATCAGATGTACAGTGTGGGTAAGTGTGGTGCTTTTATTGAAGGGATAATGACTGATAATTATTATTATTATTTTTTTCGGGTGAACAATTTCTTTAATGTTTTCTGAGTTGGGGCTGTTCAGTAGAAAGTAATAGGCTCACCAATTTACAGTATGATCTTTCAATTTAACAAGTGTAATGTAAACAAGTTAGTTATTATGAGTATGGAAAACATCTTTTCCTGCATTGTTTTTTTCTGCTTCAGGAGTCAGTCTGTTCTGAGACAGTGAGAGTAGAGGAAGGGCCAGGTATGGTTCAGGACCAGGGAGGGAGCCGGAGACAGCAGAACAAAGAGAGGATATTGCCAGCACCAGCACAGGGAGCACAGTTTTTAGTTTAGATCTCATGTTTACATTTTATTGTATGTTGATGGCTTGACTGTAAACAACAAACAATGCAATAAATGTATAAAAATATATATATTTATTGTCTCTTTCCAGGACCAGGCATATCGTTCAATTATTTTTTGGCCAAATAGGCAGCCGTAACAAGAGGTGAGGGCGCGCGCGTCATCACATGTGCTTACCCGACTCTGCGTTCACCGTAAACTTCAATATACATAGACGTTTATATTTTTGTTTATTTGTATATGTATGTTATTAATTTTACTTTTTTAGAGATTGTATGTGCGTGCACGGAGAGTATGTGTTAATAAGTTTATGTGGATAAGTTGATAAGTGTATCAGAAAGCATTAAAATGTTCATTTGAATTAAAATGACACACACACGTCTGTATATACAGTATATCAATTACATATATATCAATTTCATTAGTTCGTTCATTCTATTTGAAGCTTCGGATGTTTTTTTTTTTTTTGGTTTGGTTAGATTAGTTCTGAACTCGCTTCCGTGAAACTATCGCTAAAACAATGTACTGAGCCCTCCTGAGGATATAAAGCTTTATTATTGTGTTTGAATAAATATTCAGATCTACCACAGCAGGTAATAAACTATGGTGTGTCATAACCGAAGCAAACACCACGATTATGCCTCGTTTCGTTCGACGGGAACGTGGTTCACTTGGCCGCGGTGTATTATAAACCTGTGGAATGCTTCACTGTTTATGCTCACATAAGAGGAATAAAAGCGAGTGAAATGTGGAAATGATGTGTGGCAACTCAATGAGAACTAAAGCAAAGATTTCGGTAACTCCACTGAGTGTAACATCTGCATAGTGACACTGAACATCTTCACTTTTCCGTTTACCTCTGAAAAAAAAGCTGTATTTTGTTTGTTTATATTTAGAGTTTTTATAACAGTAGAACAAGTACCCGCGCGCACGCACACACATAGACACACACACACAGACACACACATAGACACACACACACACACACACACAGACACACACACTCCCCTGAGCCCTCGGGAAACATCCAATCACCGTCGGTATACAAATGAGTCAAGACGCAGCCTAACGTGGTGTCGTGTCGGATTTCAGTGGGAAGACTTTGAAGAAGCTGCAGTGACAGCTGAACAACTTCACTTTTCCGTTTACCTCTGAGGAAAAAAAGCTGTATTTTGTTTGTTTATATCTAGAATTTTTATAGTAGTAAGAGAGAGTTATAGTTTGGTCTGTACTGTAGTTCGCACCCTTGTAGAGAATAAATAAATGAATAACACCTTCATATCCCCTCTCAAGAGTGTCATAGTCCATTGTTAGTTTTAATGATCTGGCTGAAACTAATTATCACTACATAAGTACCCTAACACCATTGATCATGAGTCTCAGCTGAACCTAATTCTATACTTGTAACAGAAAATGTAGATGCAGATTCCAAATGTGTATTTTGATAGATAGATAGATAGATAGATAGATGTGTGTGTGTGTGTGTGTGTGTGTGTGTGTGTGTGTGTGTGTGTGTATAGGCTCTACGCAGGGGCAAGAGAGGGCAGCGCACCCTTAAATGTCTGCACATGTTAATATATTCCTAAAATGTATATATTACAAGTTGATAAACTGATCTGCGGTAGCGGAAAAATCCGCTGACAATAGGACCTGCTGCAGCGCACGCGCACACACACACATACACACGCGCGCACACACACACATACACACGCGCGCACACACAGACACACCTCCCTTGAGCCCTGCGTCTGTCGGATTTCAGCGGTCACGGAAAGACTTTGAAGCAGTTTATATATGAATCTAAGCTTGAACTTATCAGCATTGTAAATATATAATACTTTTCAAATAAAATCGCTATTACTTTGACCCTGAAGTTTAGTTTAGCACACACAAAAAAAACAGAAAAGTAATTTCTGGTAAATCAACGGAATGTGTAGTTTATTTACAGTAATTCATTAAAAAATGAATATACATTGTACAGTACACGGTAAACACGGGAAAGATTACAAAATGAAAAAACAAACAGTGTCTACTTTATAAACAGCTTAGTATGTGCGTCGAGATGCTGAAATCCCTTGCATGTTTTTGCTTCCAAGTGGAGAGATATTTGACCGATAGCCTAGAACAAAAGATCTATAGGTGTGATCACAACCCCCTCCGACCGACCGTGCCATCAATCACTGACCACCTCAGAAGTTCCCTCCAATGTATGGCTGCAATACTTGTTTTGCAAGTATTTTTAACACCATTCAAAGGCTTCAAAGGGGCAGTTATCGGCTATGACACGTTGAAGGAGAACTTAATAGTTCTCAAAAATAGTGTAAATGTCTGCAACAATCACTAACCATTAAAATGTTTTTTTTTTTGTAATTAAACACGAAAATATTAATTATATTTCCATATATACACACACATACACACACACACACACACACACAAGGGCGTAGGTTTGCTACCTATGACTCCAACTAATACCCAATCCCCAAAATAAACTGCTGGCATATTTGTTTGACATCAATATTGTCCAGGCTGTTCTTTTTTTCTTCTGATAAACACTAAAGATGATATTTTGTAGAATGCTGAAAACCTGTAATCATTGATTTACATAGTTTTGTTTTTCCTGCTACGGAAGTCAATGTTTTCAGCTTTTTTCCCCAATATCTTATTTTGTATTCAACAAAATAAAGAAAATCATTAAAGTTTGGAACCACTTAAGGAGTAAATAGTGAGTAAAGTTTTTTTGGGGGTGAACAATGGCTTTGACCCTAACTCTTCCCCTCTGACTGCACTAGGACCGGACAGCATTGCCACCTGATGTCACAAAAAAGTGAAATGTCAGTTCAAAACTTTTGCCAAAAACACTAATGAATCACTTACATCCTCAGCCTATCACTCCTCATAATGCTAAATATTAGTATAATCAACATGTATAATACACGCACACATATTATATGTTATATACTGTATAATCAACATTCAGATTGACCTCCTGTGAACTCGCCTCTTCACCTGAACTACAACATGGCTGATCTGCTTCTGTCCCCTAATTGAAAAACATTGAGGGATTCCTTATGAGCATGGACAGAGAATGCCTCAGCCTATTATTGGTAACAATGTTATATCTCAGGACAACTACAGTGGCTTGCAAAAGTATTCGCCCCCCGTGAACTTTTCCACATTTTGTCACATTACAGCCACAAACATGAATCAATTTTATTGGAATTCCACGTGAAAGACCAATACAAAGTGGTGTACACGCGAGAAGTGGAACGAAAATCATACATGATTTCAAAAATTTTTTTTTTTACAAATAAATAACTGAAAAGTGGGGTGTGTGTAATTATTCAGCCCCCTTTGGTCTGAGTGCAGTCAGTTGGCCATAGACATTGCCTGATGAGTGCTAATGACTAGAGAGCACCTGTGTGTAATCTACACTCTCTCCATCGCTGTCTGATATACAGCACAGGTGTTTAGGTTCTGTTACCTGACAAAACAGGATAAACACATGCCATTTAAACAGCAATCATTTTATTTAACTTTTTCTGAGTCTTAGTGTGCAAACCTCGAATCAAATCATTAATGTTCGCCAAGTAAGTGAATGCATTTTAAAAACTATTTTTCTGAAGTGGATTGTCTATTGGTGTCAACAAAATTCTAGCCATATGGCAATATTAGTTTATCAATTTCTTTCACAATACTGATTTCTGACAAACAGTCACTAGATTAGGAGACTGACAGGGATCATATTTATACTTTTACATTTAGCTGTTTAATCTGCTGTTAGTTTTACGTCCGTATTCACAGACTATATCCTGGCCTGCTGTACTGAATGTGAGTCCACTGCATTTGGCGCTGCTTGTGTCTGAACGCAGCCAATCGTCTATCACATGATGGCAGGGAAAGGCACAGCCAATCAAAATGTTCATATGTGTTTTGGGGGCGGGAGGACTCAAGGAGAGAACGTGATTTATCCCTTTCTGCGTGTCTAGGTTAATGTTGACAGAGCGATTTAAAAAAAAGTGGATTAAACTATTGGTGGGGACATTTCAATGGTCGGAGGATATTGGTGGGGACACATCCCCTCCGTCCACCCTAAATCTACGCCCCTGTATATATATAATTTAAAACTATTTATTCATTTGTCTTTTATTTACTTACTTACTGGCGAATGCTTTTTTAGGGCTCTAAAAACTACGGCAGTATGAATGACAATGGAATAGCACGTGTGAGTTGCACCGGTCACACACACACACACACACAATATATATATATATATATATATATATATATATATATATATAAATATATATATATATATATATATATATATATATATATAATTAAATTCTTAAAACATCGTGTTCACCCATGCACTGAAAAAAAGAACTTGTAAGGTTTACTTGATAAAATCCTCATAACAATTTGGACACAGATTTTAAGTAAATTTTATTGCTCCAATATTAAGGCTGAATCCCAACCCTTCCCCCTACTCTTCCATTTGGCGCGTTCACGTGCAGGGGTAGTGGTGTCTCATTTCTCTTTTGGTTGGAGGTGTAGGGGAAGGGCCAGATAGCCCTCCAAACGAAGATTTTTCAGGACCTCACTTCAAACGAAGGGCTAAGCGAAGTTTTCAACATGGCTGCTCACTCGAGCAAACAGACCTATAAATGTTAAGTCATTTTTGCCATTAATAAAGATTTTTATGACAAGTTTTCATTGTATGTATATTACCTTTAGTCTTGTGTCTGTGTTTATGGTGATGTTCTGTAAAGAAACGTTTGCAAAAAAAATCGCTAAAGTTTGCTAGCGGATAGCACATATTGCACAATAATACAAATATATATTTTTATGTCACATACACTTTACTGCATGCTACAAACAAATATGAAAGTTCAGTAGCACGGCATTTTGCCGAGCATTTGATAACGCATTGTTTGTTTTGCTTACGGCCATACACTATTATTAAATAATAAAATTAAATTTATAATTAAATTTATAACTTATTTATAAATTAAATAATACACTATTATTAAAAACATACTCATTATTGCAACGTGACCACAGTATTGTAATTTATATTCTGTATATGGACGGCTGAGGAAACCCGAAGACTCATCCGTGTTCGTGGTGAAAATGAGCAACTTTTTTAAAAATCGAAATACGGCGCAAAAAACCTTTGGGAGTGAGTAATCTCTCTTATTGGAATGTGTGATAAACATCGGCGCATGTCCTCTGACGTAACATGGACACACAGGAATGTAAATGAACACTGCATTTATGACCCAAAAAATAAACGCTTTCAGATGATTTATTTGCCGTATGGTGTGTTTATTTGAATATGTTCAGTAAATTTATGAATTACACTCAAAGTGTCAGCGAAACCGGTTTGCAAATAATTTGTGTGTGTGTTAGGTGATGTGAGAGTGGGTTTTTCAAACTTGCAGTAAAACATTTTTGGGGGCAGTTTTTGATTCCCCCTTATCTAAGTACTGTAAAAACTTATATAGTCTTGGGTTAAAAAGTCTGCATTTCAACATGCATCCCCCACCTCCAAAGACTAAGCTCCTGTTGGTATAGCTCTTAAGGTCACTGTGGCACGCAAACCCCCCGACCACAATAAGGTGGCAATCCCTCAGGGGGGGGGAGGTGAAAAATACAAATTAAATAAAATAAATTATCCTTAATCCAGATTTTATCAATCAACGACATAATATTTATCTTAGCTGGATGGTCTAATTCTCAAAACCGTTTAACCTAAAGAAAAACATAACACACTATAACTAGAATATTTACAAAACTGAAAGGTTTTCTTATGAATAATTAAAAAAAACATTATAACTCAAAAAGATCATATTATGTTTATATATATATATATTTTATAGTAACTGAACAGCTCTCTTCTCTCCAATCCACTCATACACCACAGTCTCCTATTTCTCTGTGCGCGCACTGCAGCCTGTGAATGAATACACGCAGCGGAGGTTTTACATATTTAAAACGTAAAAAGGTGTCTCCATCATAAATAGCCCTGAATTAACTATATATATATATATATATATATATATATAGAGAGAGAGAGAGAGAGAGAGAGAGAGAGAGAGAGAGGAGAAAGGTGTTTTGCTGGCGAAAAACATTTTAGGCAGAGACGCCTGCTCGTTTGTTTTAAAACCCCCCAATTCTACCCCATTCCCGGAAACCGGTTTGATAACTTCACACCTTATGTGAATGAAAGGACAGTGGGGGTTCTGTGGGTCTCCAAACTCAGAAGGCTACGTGTCAGCCGATAACTGCTCCTTTGATCTGCTGGTTACAGCGGGGCGCCGACTGCTGATGAGCGTATAGTATCCTGTACAAGCTAGGCCATTTTTAGATTACATTTGAAATTTTAAGGGGTTGAATAGAGAACCTACTGTCTTATTAATGTAGCGAAAACACGAAATTAAACTAGATAACATGATCAGAGTTTTAATATTTATATTTAACTAGATGAAAGGCTTTTCAAGTCACATGGAAAAAAAAATTCTGTTCAGTTCTACAGTCTATCCCACAGTTTATTCCATTGTCCAGCCTCAGGCCAATGTAATCAATGTAATATGCTGTTTTCTGGTTAAATTTTTCTGATTGGACCCGTACATAGAAAGTTTATACTGTAAACATACTTTATATTATATAAAAAATAAAAGAATCGCTCAAGTTTGCTAGCGGATAGCAGAGATTGCACAATATTACAAATATATATTTTTGTGTCACATACACTTTACTGCATGCTACAAACAAACTCACCCGTAATTGTCAGGTAAAATCTACTTAATTAAATTAACAATAAAATAAATCAAGTAAAAGTTACATAATTATACTTAATGCACAAATTACTTGATTATTTTAAATAAATCTAAAGTTAATGCATTGTTGTATCAGCAGGAACCTTGATTTTATGAAATTACTATCATTTTGTTTTGTGAGATTTTCCCTTACTTGGTTTTATCAATTTATATTACTCCCTATAATAATGTAAACATTGCTAATTTATGTTTTGGAAAGAAACTTAAGTAATTATTTCATCTATATCTTTCATAAATCACACAACTAAAATATAATTAAACAGTTTATTCACCAACATTACCAAATATTTGTGACATTCACAGTCTAGATCCAAGTTGTCTTTTTAATAAAAGTGCATTCAGCTAAATTTTGCATCCATAGAAAAAAACTGCACGGCACCAGGGCCTGAAATACTTGTTTTAAACAAAATTGTGTAAAATAATAAATAAATAAAATACAGCATTCATTTAGAAATAACATGCAGCAGAAAATACTTTAAACAAACTGTAGAATACACGTTAAAACGTAATAGCCCTCTGAAGCAGTGAAGTTGCAACTTTCAAATCAGCACTCTGGACTAGTGCACTTAAAAGTATGCCATTGAAACCTTAATGCATGAAAACATTTTAAGCTGAACATGTAAACACAACATGTAAACACTTGTAGTCAAGCCAAATCAAATGTTTTAAGATGATAACTTCATCTTTAAAGCTTGCACTTTTGGTGATAGCTTAATCCCATCAAGTTCTAGAAGAACTTTCTGAAAATAGCCTCTCCTTCAAGGATTATGGATACACCAACCGGTTCTTCCCCTTCAACAGCACGGACGACAAGGATTTTAAGAAGGTGTCACTTCGTCTGTCCCCCTGCATAAAATTTACAAGAAAATAAATCATTTATTTTGAGAAACAAAACAAATCTGAATTGCTTCAACCTGTGCTGACTTCATTGAGAAAAAAATAATAATAAAAATAAATGATAATAAAAAAATGACCATCACTTCATATACTTCATATTGTTAAACTTGGGTTAAATTGCTTTAGCGCTAATCTTGCATCAGTAAAACATGGCATGAGATGGCTTTACAGTGTCAGGAAATCCTATGATGAATGCTGAGTTTGTATTTAAAGGGTTAGTCCAAACATGAAAATTCGTTCAATAATTACTCATATTTATATATTCATTTGCATTTATATGCTTCTGTCCAATACAACAAACACTATATTCAAGGTATTAATAAATTGTATAATTAATAAGAAAACAATGCTTTACCAGGCAATCATCAAAGAGATCCTCTTCAGATTCACGTCTCATCTTTACGCTTTGTTTCTGTGAAAATATTTACATTGTATCATTACATAATCTTTTATTCGTACAACTACATTTAGGCCTTTATCCAAAGCAAATTACAAAAGAGGAAGGCATCAAGCATATCAAGCAGTGCTACTAACACAAAGTTTCTGACACCGTTAGAAAATACAAGATAGAACAGTGAGGGATTATGGAAAAAGTGAGAAGCAAGAATCATGTGTGCAAAGATCAAGCATGCAGGGTCACAGGATGACTCGACTTATTTTTATTGTCTGCAATGCGATTTAGACAAATTAGAACTGCGGTAAAGCCAGCCGCGGTTCAGAAAAACACGGTCAAGCCAGCCGCGATTGATTTTAGTGTGCGCACATATTACAGTGATTACGGTAGTTTCAGGACCGACACAGAGACAACGCGCTTTCAGAGCGCTTTTCATTTAGACGCCCAGGACTGAGAGATAATACAACATGCTCGTCAATTTTTACTTGCTTATTTATTTGCATTTCTGCTTTAATATCCGTGTTATTTATTGGTGACTTTGACGGTTGTCTGTTACAATATTTTTCTTAAATATTCACCATTCAAATAATTGTTTTATGTAGATAAGTTACAGCAGAATTCGTAGAAAACAGACAAAATAATGTATTTAGTCTTTCTAAATACCAGAATTGATTTTTATTTTGTTTTACTGTTCAAAAGTAGCAGTTATTCTTCAATGAATGTTTTCTATAATGAGGATTAACGTCTGCTTTGGAAGAGAGGTCAAATAAACAAATGTTCACAATGGGGAAAAAAAGTTAAATAAAATGCCTTTATTTCACTTCAGAGACCTATGAAAAAATAAATTCTAGTAAGTATAAAACGCCATGGTCAGTTTTTATCCCATATAATGTACACACATTATATGATAAAAAAAAAAAGTAGAAAAAAACAATGATCAGTTCTTATTCAGGACGTCCCATACTATATACACACCACATATGAAACTATTTTACTGCAGCATTTTTCAGATATGGGGCATTATTACATTTCAAAGGGGTATAAAGACCCCATTTCTAATAAGTGTAAAAGCTAAACTTACCTCGAACACGACAAACTCCAGCTGCAGCCACGCCGTGTTGTAACCTCCGTGATGATTCCCAACCGACTGATACACAGCGCGGGCACAGCGACTCCAAACACGCATGCGCAGTTTAATTTGCACACATTTTCGGCTTCAGTAGACACACAATACTTCAGACTGAAACAGAAAAAAAACAATGATCAGTTCTTATTCAGGACGTCCCATACTATATACACACCACATATGAAACTATTTTACTGCAGCATTTTTCAGATATGGGGCATTCTCTCTGTGTTGTTCATGAAACTACCGTAATCGCTGTAATATGCGCGCGCACTAAAATCAATCGCGGCTGGCTTGACCGTGTTTTTCTGAACCGCGGCTGGCTTTTCCGCAGTAAATTAGAGCTGCTGTCAATACTGTATGAACATATGTACAGGTTCTTTACTCGTAACTCATTAATAAAGTTCGGCTTCAGAAAAAAAACGTTTATTGCTAGTGCTCTTTTACCATTTAATGCTTTAACACACACGACTCAGTTTGTTCAGAAATGGCATCTAACTGGCGAGCCTTTGTCTGAACACGCCGTTTTCACTCAGGTTGGGGGTAAGAAACACACATCTCGGTGTATTAATCCGCGCGCTCGGTTCGTTATTATTTTATTTATTTATTCATTTACCACAGGACCCATGGGGGCTCCGTAGGTTCAGGTTTTTACACGAAAACGGTGTTTTGTGAATCTCCACACTATTAAAAACTGAAATTGCTAATTGTACGTCCTGAGATTAAGATGAACATTAATTGGGAGTCATGAAAGCGAGAATCACATCCAAAAAAGAAAGCTAAACTTACCTCGAACACGACAAACTCCAGCTGCAGCCACACCGTGTTGTAACCTCCGTGATGATTCCCAACCGACTGATACACAGCGCGGGCACAGCAACTCCAAACACGCATGCGCAGTTTAATTTGCACACATTTTCGGCTTCAGTAGACACACAATACTTCAGACTGAAACACAACTGCCCCCTACAGGTAATGAAGGGCATGTTCACAGCTTCCCGCACGCAGCCGCGCAAAGCCGCGGCAAGTCACGGGATCCCTTTTCTCGAAACGCAGGTTTTTAATGGCGACATCTGTACCCAACAAAAAACACCCCAAGAAATATATTGTGTAGATTATTTGGCCATAGTCCCACGTGTCATCGTTGTGATCCTGATGGAGAAACCGTCCTCTTATTACCGCCTAAGAAACAGAAGGAAGTCTATGGAAATACTTCTTATGAATGGTTTGACTAATAGTTGGGCCGTCAGAAGTGAAAAGAGCAAACCAAAATGGAACACTGAAGAGAGACAAATACGTTGCGTACTAGCTACAGTAACTAGAGCAAGAATGGTAGCTGGTTTATCAATGTGGGAAAGAACAGGAAATTGGGAAGGAACTTTTCAGAGAGAGGTAAACAAGTCACGACCCCAAGAAGATCGATTGCGTATTTATGTAGAATTAGAGAAAACCCCTGGATCAAAAATGATGATCGCATTAGACGGATTGATTGAGGCAATACCAAAATCCAATGAATGGTGCGCATTTAATAAGTCAGCAAATGGCAAAATACGAGGTGTATGCTTAGCATATCCGTATTTGCGTGGTTGTACGGCAAAAGTACCAGGCCAACCTAGCGTATTAGATGCTTAGTCAGCAACCTATGTAACGGTAATTCCAGAAATAATAAAACAGTTACCTGGGAACAAAAAAGAATCTGACCAAACATGGAAAAATTATATGTTCTACCAATGGATGAAATTCACAGCTGACTTTAACAAATAAGGACTGCATCGTATGTCATGACAGAAGTCATAAGCCCCCAAAAGTGGCGATAACACAAGGAACAAAAGAATGTATAGATGATCCAGAATATAGTGAAACACGATTATGCCCTATCAGCTGTCTCTTACATTCAGCTGCAATAGATTATGGTCCAGAATGGATGCAGAATATAAGTAAATGCACGTATCATCCTGTAGAAACAATAGATGCTGTCCAACGAGAAATAACACCTGTGCAACAGACCTATCCTCTATGCATCTGTTCAGATGGAAGTATTGAAGTAGGAACTTTATCATCAAGTTGCAATGAAACGCAGTCAGCAGCAGGTTTTTCCCTAAAAATGAGACACATATGCGACAATACAACAAGCAATATGTCATGCAGTGAGATAGTCAACATAAGACAACCAGACTTAAGATTAGGTACAACACCCTTAGCTGACATATTTTGGTACTGTGATGGAACCACGGTTAGACAAACTCTACCAAAGGACTGGAACGGATGCTGTGCTCCAGTATTACTAGAAGGAGAACTAATTGTAATAGGATTGCATGGCACGCAAAACAAAAGAAGCAAACGTGAGATAAAATTCTTGGACACATTCGGTCAAGGGGAATTAAAGAAATGGGAAGAGTTTGATAAAGAGGGAGGAATAACAGTAAGTTGGGATGGAATTCCACTTGGCGTACCAACTGAACATGAGGTTATAAACAGAGTAGCAGGAGCATTTACGACAATCTTCCTCCCATGGGTTCAAATTGCTAAGAACGCAAGGTGGATAAACTTACTATGGTACAATCAACAGAGATTTTGGAATCACACATTAAGTATATCAGGATTAGTATAAGAGCAATTAGACAGAACAAAGGTAATAACCATGCAAAATAAATTCACCCTGGACACTATGTTAGCACCTCAACAAGGAGTGTGTGCTTTAATTGGAGAAGACTGCTGTAAATAAATTTCTAGACACACAGACCCTGATGGTAATATAACCAATTACCCAAGAAGTACAGAAAACTACCACGTAGACCTCGTGGTTTGACTGGCTAAATCCTTCTAATTGGTACGGACTACTTGTGAAACTAGTCACGATTGTTCTGATAGTGTTAGGAACCCTACTCATTGCATCTTGCTGAGTTATTCCTCTTGATAGAGCAAGTATTCAGAAAATGGTAGGACAGTATACAGTTGTTGTGGAATATCACGACCAGACGACACCATATGAGGATGAGGAAGAGGAGTCCATTTATATGCAAATGAAGTGAAAGAAGACCAACTACACTGCATAATGGACAATTGATTATATCCTTATTGATCACATGTATATTGAAAATGTATCTAGTGTAACAGCATATTTTTAATCCAACACATTTAATCCATGTTTTAAATAACTATATCAGAGAAAAAGTAGTGTCAGTAGAAAAAGTATGTCTTGTATTTTGTGTTTTGTTTCTGTGTTTGTGTTTTGTTTCTGCTATACATGTATGTATTGCAGGATGGAACTGGTACCTGACCCAAGGTGGATTGTTTCCTGCAGTCTGCTGTAACGCATGGAACGAGGTTGCGGAAAAGGCCCCAACGAAAAAATTGGCAGAGTTGAGGCATGATCTAGTTGACTGGCATCCACAACGTTCAATAGGGAACAAGGAATTCATCACCAATGCCAACGTCTTGACAAAGGACTTCAAATGGATCAAAGCAAGGACACAGTAGACGTTCAACCTTGACATGAGCACAGGACTTCACCTGGTAACAACTTCATATCAGCTTGGGAGACATCTGAAGCTAGGCATCTAAAGAGGTATTGGGATCGAAGAGGATTGTGCTGTGTATGATATCTGTGGGATAGTTGAATTTGACAATGTGTACATGGCAGCAACTAAGACCATAACCAAAGTAATGTTGCGGGATGACATCTTATGGAGAGATACACCGATATCCCGTGCTCTGGATGCTCTTCCGAAAGCCGTTGAAGTGTGGTTAGACTTTTTGAGTTTAGAGATGGGCAGGATAAACCGAATTCCACTATCTCAGCTGGGAAGCTGTAAGGACCTGTATGTGATCGAATTTACGGAAGAGGATCGTAAGACCTGGACTGAAGAGGGGTCTGAAAATCTTGACACACTATCCTTAACCTACAGGGACCCTAATGTAGGTAAGACCTGGACTGAAGAGGGGTCTGAAAATCTTGACACACTATCCTTAACCTACAGGGACCCTAATGGACTGCTTAAATGGCTTTGATGGTTTAAAATGTTTTTGTCATATATATATTAGTATAAGGGATGAGGTCCTGGTGATGTATACACTGTCGAGCATGAAAAGCTGGCAAGGTGTGGAATTTTTCCTTCTGAATTGGCTGTACTGAAGGTTTTTTTCGCCCACCTCTGGACTCATCATATTATAACAATTGCATGCTTACTATGTTCTCATATATGTTTAAGTTTATATTTACTCATTTTCAATTGTTTTCCCTAAATGGATGGTTTAGTGAGGGGGTAATATGTAAGGTTAGGTTGAATATAAGGTTGTAAGGTTTAAAATTTTAGGTCTCTTTAAGTTCTTTTAAAATGTAAGTAATATGTAAGGTTAGGTTGAATATAAGGTTGTAAGGTTTAAAATTGTACGTCTCTTTAAGTTCTTTTTAAATTTAAGTAATATGTAAGACTTTATGTGTAAGATTTCTTTGAATCAGATTTTTCTATGACTTTGATTTAAAATGATTTAAGATAATTCTTTAGTAGTAAGATTCTTTAAAGGTTCTTTAAGATTTATTTCTGAATATCAAGGTTGAGGTTCATAAGTTAAGCATTGTTTAAATTCTGTTAATGTTCATAAGTTTAGTTCATGAGTAAGTAAGCATTATTTTCTTGTTACTTTTCTTTATCCTCTTTTATGTGACTTAAAAGTCAGAGAGGGGGAAATATGTAAGCATATTTTAATTAAATATATTTGTGCATGCAGTAATATAACTGAAAACTATTAATTTTATCTTATGGATGTGAGGTGAAGTGAACAGAGTTGAGCCAAGGACAATGTGATGTCATAGTAGCAACGACATCATGTGATGTTCAGTATACAGTATGCACCCAACGAACCTTAGACTAGCAGCCATCTTAGAGATGAGATGCACATGATGTCATAGTAACCCTAGACACGACACAAGATCAGCAGATATGACGCAGCCCCAGACATGATGTAATCTCAGACATGGGGTGATCTTAACTGTGATGTAACAGGTATTGGATACATAAGCAACATGTCAAATTAAATAATCAGAAGAGACACAGTGATATGAATAATAAGTTAAATAAAGAAATAGACACAAAATAGTATGTGTATCTACATAGTGAATATTATACAATACAAAGTATTAGGCCCAACATAAAAAAAGTATAAAAAACACATGGGGCCTGGGTAAGCATCAGTAGCAAAATAAAATGCATAAGAAGTAAATTAGCAAAAACTTCCTGTGAGGAAGGACAAGGACAGGAAAAAATCAGTGAAAGGAAATAGAAACAGAAATGCCGCGATTTGGATTTGGCACAGGTGCGGAAGGAAAATCTGTTTGGATACCAACAGACACTTTAACATCGTCTGGGTGCCAACAGTTACGTGACAAACAGGTTTTAGGACCGGTTTTAGCTGGGGTTGTAGACTCTGGTCGTACGGGCGTAAAGGAAAATGGATAAGGGCTATCCGCACGCGGCGTCTTCGAAGGACCAGGCTTGGGGTCAACATTCTTGGAAAAAGTGAGCCCTGTCTCCTCTAGGAACTGCAGTAACGATGCAGATGGCTCGGGCTCATCCTCAGTAAAACTCACCGAGGCCCGGTCCATGACAGGTTCAGTAGGAGTGTAGTCAGTAGGACTGTGAGCCGGACAGTTCTGGCTGTCCGAGTCATCCAAAGCGAAGTGGTGATCATTCGTGCAAATGGGATTAGCTATAAGAATAAAAATAGAATAAAAATAAAATACGTAAATACAATAAAATTCACAAACTTAGACGAAAAATTAAAATATGTAGAAGATGCTTACCCATGGCCTGTCTCTTGAAAACTGTAGAGTAAAGCGGAAGCACCAAGAATTTATAGCCGATGTAAGCCTGATGACTGATGACTGATCTGGCAACCCTTGTACGAGGACGCTGAGACGCTGCTTTTTTCCGAGCTCCGCCATACTGACCAATTTTTAAACTTTTTCGTCCCCTTACGAAGAGTGTACATGAAACGGATAAGTATCTTATAATTTATTTACTCAAAACGCGTGTTATATCGTTAAGTTTTAATTGTTTTGCAGCACACCGCTTTTAGCCGGCATTAGCATCGCTAGCCCGTTAGCCTGGCTATGCAGTTTTTTTGTAAAGTTTGATTACGCTTCTTCACACCGATTATTTTTCCGTGTTTAGACACCATGTCGGTTTTGATTCTGCCTCTGAGTGCAGGTGAGGAGACATTGGAGCTGCACTCGGTGGATTTGGAGCTGGAGGCCGTGGAGAAGCTGATCCGTGAGCTACAGGTGAAGCTGGCCTGGCTACAGCAGCGGAAAGCCATGCTGGAATCGTCACGGACCGTCGCTCACCTGTCCCAGGTAAATTCTCGGCGTGACACAATCTCTCCGACAACCTCAACCCCACGTGTTTCTCTGCCCAGGTCCAACACACCAAGGACACAGCCCGCCCAGTTTTCCTACACCCCGGCGCCGGGATACCATGGACCCTGGATACAGCAGCAGCGGAAGAAGCACGCCAAGCCCCGGGCGAGAACCTCTCCCCCTCCGCCACCACCCGTCTTCGACATCTCGACCCGAAACCGCTTCGCTCCTCTCCGCGAGACGGCACATGACGTCCTGGTCATCGGAGACTCCATCGTTCGTCACGTGCGTGCTACCACGGCTAAAGGTAAGGTGCACACACGCTGTTTACCTGGTGCACGTGTTCTTGATGTTGCTGCACAGGTGCCTGCTGCCCTGAGGAAGAACTGTGGTTCTTCATGCCGGCACGAACGACACCAGGCTGAGGCAGACGGAGACCCTAAAGAAGGACTTCAGGAGCCTGGTCGAGAAGGTCCGCAGCACATCACCCACGACAAGGATCATCGTATCTGGACCGCTTCCCACATTTCAGCGAGGAATCGAGAAGTTCAGTAGATTATTTGCCTTTAATGAATGGTTACAATCTTGGTGTCGACAACAGAAATTACGCTTTGTTGATAACTGGAATGTTTTCTGGGAGCGTCCTAGGCTCTATCACACCGATGGCCTACACGCTAGCAGAGCTGGAGCAGCGGTCCTCTCTGACAACATCTCCAGGACACTACGAACCATCTGACTGGCGGTAAGTCATACTGTAGATTCCAAACATATTAGCCACATCACAACTCACCGTAGTGATAGACGCACACACATAGCTTGTCCTATAGAAACTGTGTCTGTTCCCCGAATACTGAGAAAAAATAATAGATTTGTTAAATTTGCCCGAAACAATCTGATAACCAGAAAACCAGAAAAAGGCAAAATAAGTAGTCAAAATCCACCTCTAAAGTTTGGACTACTCAACATTAGATCCCTTGCGCCTAAAGCACTTATTGTTAATGAAATTATCTCAGATTATTGCCTTGACGCACTCTGTCTCACCGAAACCTGGCTTAAACCAAATGAATATTTTGGTCTGAATGAGTCTACTCTGTCAGGATATTTCTATAAGCACGAGCCCCATCTAATTGGTCGCGGTGGTGGTGTCGCCACTATCTACAATGATGTACTCACTGTTACCCAGAAAATAAGGCCCAGGTTTAATTCATTTGAAGTGCTTATCATTAATGTTGCACTAAATGAAATACCTAATAAACCCTTGCTATATTTTACCCTGGCCACCGTGTACAGACCCCCGGGGCCATATGGCGATTTTCTTAAAGAATTTGGACATCTGCTATCAGACCTTTTGGTTAACTCTGACAAAGTGTTGATAGTAGGAGACTTTAACATTCATGTAGATCAGGGGTGTCAAACTCATTTCGCATCGTGGGCCACATACGGCCTAGGGAGATGTCAAGTGGGCCGGACCATTAAAATTATACCATACTCTGCTATAAATAACCAAAATATCATGTCTTTCCTTTGTTTTGGTGTAAAGAAGCACAAGAACATTAGGAAAATATTGAAATTTAATGAACTATCCTTTTACAAAACATTTCATGAAACACCTCATATTTCCTTAGACAAATGTGCAATTTACTTTTATCATTCACAAATATGCATTGCAACTGATCCCACTGATTGTACAAAGGCACAAAACTTTAATTGGTACTGAAAAATATAGTAATGCACTTTAAGATTAAATGAGACTTTTAAAGAAAGGAATTTTTAAACCACTTACACATACGCATATAAAATCTATTAAATTTTTAAATCACCACAGTAAGGATTCATCTTCACAGAGCTGTATTCTTTCAATGCAAACAGTATCTAAGGCAGCATTTTAAAGGTGTTAGTCTAGTCTGGACTTGTATTTGTTCCTGAAACTTGGCATCTTTTGGCCTGTACAAGTGCATCAACACCAGGTGTCATGTCCTGACTAGCTGTCACTTTCAGAATGTCATTTAAGTGCTTGTTTGTGAGCCTTGAACGCATTTTTGTTTTATTGATATTCATCACTGAGAAAATTTGTTCACAAAGGTAGGTTGTCCCAAACATGCACAAAATTTTAGCAGCCAGGGCTGTTAATTTGGGGTACCCAGGTAGTAGATACTGATAAAATCTGTCCAGACCTGTCTTGACTGCTGTTTCCTCAAGCCCGCCAGCAATTCGTTAATCTTATCTCTTCTCAGTTGTCCTTGCAAGCCGTCATATTTTTCGCTGTGATGAGTCTCGTAGTGGCGTCGAATATTATATTCCTTCAATACCGAAACTTGTTGCAAACACACCAAGCACGAAGGTTTTCCGTGCATCTCTGTAAATAAATAGGACGTGGTCCATTTTTCTTTGAAAATTCTACACTCCTTATCTACTTTTCTCCGTTTGGATAACGACATTTTGGCTAATGAGGGTGTAGCGGAGAGGTAGAGACCAAGGTATTAACAACGTCGTAACAAGCAGCAGATGGCGCATTGATACCGTCTGCTGTTTTCAGTCTGTCTCAGTGATGCGGCTTGTCTTCTACTCTGATGGAAAGAGTGCGCCCCTTAGCGGATAATCCATGAATTGCAGCGAATTAAAAATATTAATTCCATGTCTTTTATGCATTTTTTTCACTTTCAAATTATCCTGCGGGCCTGATCGAACCTCCTTGGGGGCCGGTTCCGGCCCGCGGGCCGTATGTTTGACACCCCTGATGTAGATGATGCTAACGACGCTTTAGCACTCACATTTATGGATTTACTAAATTCCTTTGGGGTTAAACAAAATATAATTGGAGCAACTCACCGCTTTAATCATACACTAGATTTAATTATATCCCATGGTATAGATGTCTCTAATATAGAGATCATACCTCAAAGTGATGATATCACAGATCATCACCTGCTGACATATACTCTACCCGTAGAACAGATTAGCTGTGTCTCCCAACGTTATCAATCTGTTAGAAATATGAATCCCACTACTAAAGACAGATTCACAAGTAATCTGCCAGATCTGTCCCAATTTCTTATTAGACCCCTAAATGCAGATGATCTAGATGAAGTGACTAGCAGCATGGGCACTATTTTTACCAGTACATTAGACACTGTTGCTCCCATCAGATTAAAAAAAGGACATAAAAGATTGGATGACCAATAACTTTCTTTTATTAAATTCAGATAAGACAGAGATATTACTTATTGGCCCAAAAACCAGCACACAACAGCTTTCACAATTCAGCCTGCGCTTAGAAGGATGTACTGCTACTACCAGCTCAGCAGTAAAAGACCTGGGCGTAATATTAGACAGTAACTTGTCTTTTGAAAATCACATTTCAAATATCACAAAAACAGCCTTTTTCCATCTTAGAAATATTGCTAAACTTAGGAACATCTTATCCGTATCTGATGCAGAAAAACTAGTTCATGCATTCATGACCTCCAGACTGGACTATTGTAATGCATTACTAGGTGGTTGTCCTGCATCCTCAATAAACAAGCTTCAGTTAGTCCAAAATGCAGCCGCCAGGGTTCTCACTAGATCCAGAAAATATGATCATATAACCCCAATATTATCATCCCTGCACTGGCTACCTGTTCAGTTTAGAATAAATTACAAAATAGTATTACTTACATACAAGGCCTTAAATGGTTTAGCTCCCACATACCTAACCAGTCTTCTGATGCGCTACAATCCACCACGCGCCTTAAGATCACAAGGCTCCGGACTTCTGGTAGTTCCCAGAATTTCAAAATCTACAAAAGGGGGTAGGGCTTTTTCATATTTAGCTCCAAAGCTTTGGAATAGCCTTCCAGACAGTGTTTGGGGAGCAGACACGGTTTCTCAGTTCAAAAGTAGACTCAAGACGCATCTTTTTAATCTGGCATACACATAACTCATCCCATAATCTCATACTCCAGTACACCTATACCGAATGGCAACTACGCTAATTCTCCCCATCTGTTCTGTATTTCTCTACCCATCCCGAGGCATCGGGAGATTTTGCCAGCTTCAGTAGACAAAGGCCGACCCTGCGAGGTTCCTGAGGCATCCAGAGAAGGACCAGCTCCAGCTAGATTCAGCTTTATGATGGTTGGAGCTACACATGCTGCTCCTGTGCTTCCAGTGATCCAGACCTCATCTGCCCTCTGCACCTACTGACTCGTCCCTATGCTGAACTGGTCTTCATGTCAATTTAAATAATTTCTGTCATATTGAATTTTCACCTGCACAACACAGAAGATGTTATATCATTTCTATCTGTTATCGCCCAAATGAGGATGGGTTCCCTGTTGAGTCTGGTTCCTCTCAAGGTTTCTTCCTAATGCCATCTCAGGGAGTTTTTCCTTGCTACCGTCGCCGTCACCCTTGGCTTGCTCATCAGAGAAATTTCATTCATTGATCTCATTATTATTATATGCACATTTTTCTCACACATCCACAATTCCAATTATTTTCTTTTCTATTATTATTATTATTTTATTTATTTATTTTTTTTGGTTAAATTTCTTTAATTTTTGTGAAGCTGCTTTGAGACAATGACCATTGTTAAAAGCGCTATATAAATAAAATTGAATTGAATTGAATTGAATTAAGCGCCACCCCAATATTTTTTAAGTTGACCAAAAAAAGTGAAACGGTAATGGAAACTAATTTGTAAGAAAAATAAGGTCTATTGGAAGGAAAAATTGGTAAAAGATGGAGTCAGATGACGCGGTATATGACGTATAACGCAAATATAATTCTAATAGGTTGATAAATGTGATAAGAAGCCAAAAAAATAATTGTGCAAATGAGGGGGCCAGATGAGTATCCCACCCCCTGAAAACAGTATAAAAGAAGGCACCTATGTCACAGTAGATCAGTCTGTTCTTGGTGATACTCTGATTCACATATTTGGCATTTTCTAGACTGGCTCACTTTGTTTTATTGTTGCAATAAAACTTCATCCTTACTTCATCTAGATCTGCACAGAGTCCGGAGTCTTTCTTTGATTTCTTTTATTAAAGTTACAGTATTTGTTTAATGTTTTAAATTAGGGCAACTTCGGTGTGGGGAGAATAAAAATCCACCACAGTAGCATCACATGTACATGTACATATGTACAGGTACACACACAACTATGTTAAACATTCTAAAAAATCTAAACTAATTTACTGATCATACTCCTAACAAAACATTGGTTGGATAGTCAAAATACTTATCAAGTAAACAAAATAGAAAACAGTAAATATGAGCCTACCTGACCATATCAGGTTCAGTAAACATGTCACATGCACATGAGCTAAACTAGCTGAAGCTTTCATAATGGCTCTACACTATGATACTTCACAAGCCTTAACTAACAAATGAAAGTTCCATAAGTTGATGTATAACTCACATACTGTAACTATAGTACAGCTTTACCGCCTAACCCAGATTGGAGTCATGTAGCTCCAGCTGGAGCAGCTCCTGAAAGAGAAGCAGTGGGCATGAGATAGCTACACTAAATATACATTCACATTATACATTATGTGACTGCGACCATACTTAACTGTTCTTTCTGCTTCTCTCTCCCACTCTCTCTTCTCTCACCCCTTCTCTCTCTTCCCTCTCTCCCCCTCTCTTTCTTCCCTCTCTCTGTCGAGCTACACATGTCGTTCCTGAGCTGCCAGTGAGCCAGACTCCCTCTGCCCTCCGGAACTGTCTGGCCCATCCTCATGCCCCTCTTCTGGTTGGAGATCTCGTCGCATGGATGCCCTGTGTGTCTCTTTGGGATGCGTCTGGTGTCTGGGATGGTTTCACTCTACTATGAAAACGTCTCGTTCCCGCCTTTTCAGGGAACAGGGTTACAGCAAAGTAACCCGAGACGTTCCCTTTCAAAGGCTTCACTTGATGCTGCGTGAAAACGCTATGGGAACGAGAATACCAACGCCGCCGCACTACAAGTGTCTGGACCCCCAGGTTGTGTAGCGTGTGTGCACAAGGCCAGGAATTCTCAGATCTATGTCTGGGAAGCTGACTCGAGGACTCGTGAGCCCGGAGTGGCATGGACATCCAGACAATAAAATCTTACAAATGTGTGCGGAGAGGACCAACCCGCCACGTCACACACTTGTTGCAGAGGAGTACCTCTTGCAAGAGTAATGGATGAGGTGACCCCTCTGGTCGAATGAGCCCTGACTCCTAGAGGCGAAGTGAGTCCACGCGCCTCATAGGAAAGGGCAATAGCATCTCTCACCCAGTGTGACAAAGTTTGTGTGGTGGCGCCCATCCCCCCGCAATCCCCGCCCCCCCCCCAGATAGATAGATAGATAGATAGATAGATAGATAGATACAGTTGTTACAAAATCGGAGCGTCGTATTTAACGTCGCCGCCGCATTACGGCATGTGCATTTGCTGTGCATTTGCTTGCTTTTACCACTGAGTGGCGCTATATAACTACAGACTGACGCCTCATGCCTTACATTCTCTGTCTCATTAATGAGACGTGTCCCATTAAATAATACACGTAGTAGCCGATAACATCAAGTGAAACACTGTAGTTGATCGAATTCATAATCACAGTACTATAATTACAGTACAAATGTAGAATTCAAATTAAATCAAATCTTATTAAGATCAAATTTAAGCACAATAAATATTAACACAGTGAGCCTTTAGATTTTATCACGTGTAATTAGAAAAGAAGTGTGTATGGTTTTATTTAAATATAATTTTCTAAACCAATAAGATAAAAATAACACCAAGTTATTATTATAACAGGCTTACTTCGTCACTTATCCAGAGCTTGCTTTATTAACCTTGCCTTATTTAAGGTTACTTGGGTGCATCACTTTTAAGTGCTCGTTTGGTGTAGCGGTTAGAGCCCACGGTCAGTGATACATAAAGTGCCGGTTCGAATCCCGAGGGGTGATGTTTTAAATTTTTTTATTTTAATTAAAACAAAATTAAAATAAAAAATAAAAAATGTTGTATTTTCATTTTGCTTCAGCATACTATAGAAAAAACAGCAAACTCGCACGCAACCAGTTTGTATTCTTTAAATTTAGGGGAATGACGGCTCGGTCTGCTGCTGCTGCGTGTGTGTGTGTGTGTGTGTGTGTGTGTCATTATACTGATGAAAAGTGGTGGCCATCTGCCGTACCGGGAGTTTTGATTTACGACAGCTGTTTACGGCAGTGTAGTCCAGTGCGGGAGATGCATTGTGGGTAATGAGGTCCGGTGTTACATCTGTTACATTTTTGATAACAATAGTTTTTTTACAAACATTTCTAAACCAATAAGATCAAATGACACCAAGTTTAAAACAGATAAAATACACGTGCAAATAATATAATTGTATAACAGGCTTACTTCGTTACTTATTTAACGCTTGCTTTCAAAGAAGTCGAGTGGCTTATTAACGTCACGGAGGTGTGTTGTCTCTTAGTGCCTGGTTGGTGTACCGGTTAGAGCGCTCGGTCAGTGATTTACAAAGCGTCAGTTCGAATCCTGGATGATGCTGTTTTAAAAAATTGTTCTATTTTAATTTTACTCAGCAAACAAACAGCAAACAAAAAAATTTATTATTCAGAGCACGATATACAACCGTAATGAGTCCCGTAACCCGCTTATACAGCTGGCATGTGACCAACGTATTTAACCGTGATGAGTCCATAAAATCAGTAGCAGCTAATAATTACTAATTACTTTAGTTAATGCTGCTACTGATTTTATTCCAGTTTACCTGTTCAGGTTGATTGCGATTCTTTTTAAAATATTGTCTCAGTTTTATATGTTGTTCGTCTTGATGTTTGTCTTCTTTTCACTTGGCAACACTCAAATGCAAATTTTTCACCGTGAATCAGCTGTTCTCACCTATCCATTCAGAGAAACTGAATGAGCTGAAATGAGCCTTTGTTTCACGACCGCGACACCCCTCTCTCTCACGCACATACAGTACAGAGTAGACCAAATCATTACAGTACATACTTTATCCAACGAACATGAAAAATATCCACATAATGATGAGTTAAGAAGCATTGCTTAATTTTCGTTTAGACAGACTGTTTGTATCTGATTATTGGTATTATTAAAGAACAGCAGCACAAACAACAACACAAGGGCTTGTACAGCAAGACACATTTTTATTATTTTGCAAAGAGTTAAATTTGTAACAGTAAAAGGCATCCGAATTTAAATATATAAATTACTAGAAACAAATTGAGCACACTATCAGAATAAAAAATAGAACAAATCAAATGTATTTTACACATACACAAGGAGGATAATGATACCGAGTTTATATTAAAATAACAAATATTGTAATATTGTTTTTGTGTTATTATAAATAATGAAATGCAGTAGGCTGTTATGGTCATCATAATTTTCTTTAATAAATAAGAGAAAACATTGTAAGCTGTGGCTGGAGACATCGTTTCTGCAGTACACCTGGTCGGTGTTAGAAAGTCTGGGGTTGGGGTGTGTGCACAGTTCAACCGTGTACTAAGTGCACCTGCGTGTGCCTCTTTGCAGACTATTTTTTTGTTTATTTGTATATGTATGTTATTAATATTCATTTTTTAGAGATTGTGTGTGTGCGTGCACGGAGAGTTTGTGTTGATAAGTGTATGTGGATAAGTTGATAAGTGTATCAGAAAGCATTAAAATGTTCATTTGAATTAAAATGACACACACGTCTGTATATACAGTATATCAATTACATATATATCAATTTCATTAGTTCGTTCATTCTATTTGAAGCTTCGGATGTTTTTTTTTTTTTTTTGGTTTGGTTAGATTAGTTCTGAACTCGCTTCCGTGAAACTATCGCTAAAACAATGTACTGAGCCCTCCTGAGGATATAAAGCTTTATTATTGTGTTTGGATAAATAATCAGATCTACCACAGCAGGTAATAAACTATGGTGTGTCATAACCGAAGCAAACACCATGATTATACCTCGTTTCGTTTGACAGGAACGTGGTTCACTTGGCCGCGGTGTATTATAAACCTGTGGAATGTTTCACTGTTTATGTTCACATAAGAGGAATAAAAGCGAGTGAAATGTGGAAATGATGAGGACTAAACCAATGATTTCGGTAACTCCACTGAGTGTAACATCTGCATAGTGACACTGAACATCTTCACTTTTCCGTTTACCTCTGAAAAAAAAGCTGTATTTAGTTTGTTTATATTTAGAGTTTTTATAACAGTAGAAGAAGTATGCGCGCGCATGCACACACATAGACACACACACAGACACCTCCCTTGAGCCCTGCGTCTGTCGGATTTCAGCTGTCACGGGGTGGAAAGACTTTGAAGCAGTTTATATATGAATCTAAGCTTGAACTTATCAGCATTGTAAATATATAATACTTTTCAAATAAAATCGCTATTACTTTGACCCTGAAGTTTAGTTTAGCACACACAAAAAACAGAAAAGTAATTTCTGGTAAATCAACGGAATGTGTAGTATTTACAGTAATTCATTAAAAAAATGAATATACATTGTACAGTACACGGTAAACACGGGAAAGATTACAAAATGAAAAAACAAACAGTGTCTACTTTATAAACAGCTTAGTATGTGCGTCGAGATGCTGAAATACCTTGCATGTTTTTGCTTCCAAGTGGAGAGATATTTGACCGATAGCCTAGAACAAAAGATCTATAGGTGTGATCACAACCCCCTCCGACCGACCGTGCCATCAATCACTGACCACCTCAGAAGTTCCCTCCAATGTATGGCTGCAATACTTGTTTTGCAAGTATTTTTAACACCATTCAAAGGCTTACAAGTTCCATTCAACATATAATGATGTCTCCACATGTTAATATATTCCTAAAATTTATATATTACAAGTTGATAAACTGATCTGCGGTAGCGGAAAAATCCGCACGCGCACTCACACACAGACACACACACACACACACACACAGACACACCTCCCTTGAGTCCTCGGTAAACATCCAAGCACTGAGGCACGCAAATCCCCTGACCACAATAAGGTGGCAATCCCTCAGGGGGAAGATGAAAAATACAAATTAAATAAATAAAACAAAATAAAATATCCTTAATCCAGATTTTATCAATCAACGACATAATATTGATCTTAGCTGGATGGTCTAATTCTCAAAACCGTTTAACCTAAAGAAAAACTTAACACACTATAACTAGAATATTTCCAAAACTGAAAGGTTGTCTTATGTATAATAAAAAAACCTCATAACTCAAAAAGATCATATTATGTTTTTATATATTTTTTTAGATTTTTTTTTATAGTAACTGAACAGCTCTCTTCTCTCCAATCCACTCCTAAACCACAGTCTCCTATTTCTCTGTGCGTGCTCTGGAGCCTGTGAATGAATACACGCAGCGGAGGTTTTGTAAACTGTAGAGATACAATAATTTTACTGCTGGAAAATCAGCATTTTATCTAATTTGAAATATAAACCTAATATTATCTGTTACTTAATATATTTTCTTTTGATGATGACCATAACAGCCTACTGCATTTCATTATTTATAATAACACAAAAACAATATTACAATATTTGTTATTTTAATATAAACTCGGTATCATTATCCTCCTTGTGTATGTGTAAAATACATTTGATTTGTTCTATTTTTTATTCTGATAGTGTGCTCAATTTGTTTCTAGTAATTCATTCATTCATTCATTCATTTTCTATACCGCTTAATCCTGTGTTCAGGGTCGCGGGGGACCTGGAGCCTATCCCAGGAGACTTCGGGCACTAGGCGGGGTACACCCTGGACAGGGTGCCAATCCATCGCAGGGCACACACACATACACACACTCACACACCCAATCACACACTACGGGCAATTTAGGAACGCCAATTAGCCTAACCTGCATGTCTTTGGACTGTGGGAGGAAACCCACCAAGCACGGGGAGAACATGCAAACTCCATGCACACAGAGACGGGAATCGAGCCTGGCCGGGGAATCGAACCCAGACCCTGGAGGTGCAAGGCGACAGTGCTAACCACTACACCACCGCGCCGCTGTTTCTAGTAATTTATATATTTAAATTCGGATGCCTTTTACTGTTACAAATTTAACTCTTTGCAAAATAATAAAAATGTGTCTTGCTGTACAAGCCCTTGTGTTGTTGTTTGTGCTGCTGTTCTTTAATAATACCAATAATCAGATACAAACAGTCTGTCTAAACGAAAATTAAGCAATGCTTCTTAACTCATCATTATGTGGATATTTTTCATGTTCGTTGGATAAAGTATGTACTGTAATGATTTGGTCTACTCTGTACTGTATGTGCGTGAGAGAGAGGGGTGTCGCGGTCGTGAAACAAAGGCTCATTTCAGCTCATTCAGTTTCTCTGAATGGATAGGTGAGAACAGCTGATTCACGGTGAAAAATTTGCATTTGAGTGTTGCCAAGTGAAAAGAAGACAAACATCAAGACGAACAACATATAAAACTGAGACAATATTTTAAAAAGAATCGCAATCAACCTGAACAGGTAAGCTGGAATAAAATCAGTAGCAGCATTAACTAAAGTAATTAGTAATTATTAGCTGCTACTGATTTTATGGACTCATCACGGTTAAATACGTTGGTCACATGCCAGCTGTATAAGCCGGTTAAGGGACTCATTACGGTTGCATATCGTGCTCTGAATAATAATTTTTTTTTGTTTGCTGTTTGTTTGCTGAGTAAAATTAAAATAGAACAATTTTTTAAAACAGCATCATCCAGGATTCGAACCGACGCTTTGTAAATCCCTGACCGAGCGCTCTAACCGCTATACCAACCAGGCACTAAGAGACAACACACCTCCGTGATGTTAATAAGCCACTCGACTTCTTTGAAAGCAAGCGTTAAATAAGTAACGAAGTAAGCCTGTTATACAATTATACTATTTGCACGTGTATTTTATCTGTTTTAAACTTGGTGTCATTTGATCTTATTGGTTTAGAAATGTTTGTAAAAAAAACTATTGTTATAAAAAATGTAACAGATGTAACACCGGACCTCATTACCCACAATGCATCTCCCACACTGGACTACACTGCCGTAAACAGCTGTCGTAAATCAAAACTCCCGGTACGGCAGATGGCCACCACTTTTCATCAATATAATGACACACACACACACACGCAGCAGCAGCAGACCGAGCCGTCACTCCCCTAAATTTAAAGAATACAAACTGGTTGCGTGCGAGTTTGCTGTTTTTTCTATAGTATGCTGAAGCAAAATCAAAATACAACAATTTTTTTTATTTTAATTTTGCTATAATTAAAATAAAAAAATTTTAAACATCATCCCTCGGGATTCGAACCGGCGCTTTATATATCACTGACCGTGTACTCTAACCGCTACACCAAGCAAGCACTTAAAGATAATGCACCCAAGTAACGTTAAATAAGGCAAGGTTAATAAAGCAAGCTCTGGATAAGTGACGAAGTAAGCTTGTTATAATAATAACTTGGTGTTATTTGATCTTATTGGTTTATAAATTCATATTTAAATAAATAGTAAACTTGGCCGATTTCGTTATAATTTTGTTTGATGAGTGGGGCTTGAAAATTCTCTTGAAAAATATGGTCATTTATTTCAGTTAATAAATCTACTATAATTTTTTTTTTTACTCATTATTGTACAGTACACATTAATAGCTCTGGTTCAGATTTTTCATGTTTGTTGTGGAAATTACCATCACTGTTGTATTTACTGCGATGAATGAAAATGTCACTTTGCGCCACCTGGCGGCCATTTTACGAATGACTTTGAAATGCAACTGATTTATTTTATAGAAGATCCCTCCTCACTGGAATCATCCAAGATATGCCGTCGAGAAGAGATATTAGTTCTGAGAACCATACTCGGGACGGCCAATGGGGCGCTATCAATAAGAGGACTCTCACCAGGACTCCCGGGAGCAGAGCTACTGGAGGGTACGCATAAATTGGCGTAAATTGGGCCAAGTATGGGCCATCGCGTCTAGACCCAGGGGAGCTAGATGAGTCACAGAGTAGTAGAGGGGACATTTTGCAGTCTCCTGGGAGGCAAAGAGGTCCACCTCTTCTGTAAAGAATCTCTCCCAGATTCGAGTGACTACTTCGGGGTGGAGTTTACATTCCCCGTGATTCACAGCTTGTCTTCACAGTAAGTCTGCTCCAACATCCCTGTATCCTGGAATGTTATTCGCCCTGAGGGACAAGAACTTGTCCTGAGCCCAAGTTCTAATTCGTTTATAATTTTGTTTGATGAGTGGGGCTTGAAAATTCTCTTGAAAAATATGGTCATTTATTTCAGTTAATAAATCTACTATAATTTTTTTTTTACTCATTATTGTACAGTACACATTAATAGCTCTGGTTCAGATTTTTCATGTTTGTTGTGGAAATTACCATCACTGTTGTATTTACTGCGATGAATGAAAATGTCACTTTGCGCCACCTGGCGGCCATTTTACGAATGACTTTGAAATGCAACTGATTTATTTTGGCCGCTGTTGCCTTTAAACGGCGGTATACGCGGCGAGATCGCCATTCCAATTTTGTAACCACTGTAGTTAGTTTGGGTGAGGATGCAAAATGGCCTTGACTAGCCCAGGGGCAAAGTCCAGGCAAGATGGGGAGACTGATAAGGCACGCAGGACTCCAATCCTCTTGAGAGAGGTAATGGCCATAAGAAGAACCATCTTGAGAGTCAGAAGCTTGTCGGGCGCTGACTCTAGTGGTTCAAAAGGAGTGTCGATTAGACCTTCGAGCACGATAGATAAATCCCACGAAGGGACCGTGGCTCTAGTGGGTGGCCTCAACCATTTAGCTCCACGAATGAAACGGGCAACTAAAGGATGATTTCCCACAGTAACCCCTTCAGTCAGAATGTGGCAGGCTGAAATAGCGGCCACGTACATTCTGAGGGTACAGATGGGGAGGGTTCAGAGGACAATTTCTCTTGCAGGAATTCCAGCACTGACACGATTTGGCAGTGGACTGGCCCACCTGCTTTGCCATGCACCAGCTTTCGAATACCTTCCATTTGAAGGCATAAATTCTTCTAGTGGAGGGAGCACTAGCACTTAGGATGGTGCACTTAGGATTACGCCGACTGAAAGGCCAGCTTGACTTAATTGGTTCCGTTCAGGGGCCAAACGTGAAGGTTCCAGAGCTCGGGCCGGGGATGAAATATTGTCCCCTGTGCCTGAGATAGAAGATCCCTCCTCACTGGAATCATCCAAGATATGCCGTCGAGAAGAGATATTAGTTCTGAGAACCATACTCGGGACGGCCAATGGGGCGCTATCAATAAGAGGACTCTCGCCAGGACTCCCGGGAGCAGAGCTACTGGAGGGTACGCATAAATTGGCGTAAATTGGGCCAAGTATGGGCCATCGCGTCTAGACCCAGGGGAGCTGGATGAGTCACAGAGTAGTAGAGGGGACATTTTGCAGTCTCCTGGGAGGCAAAGAGGTCCACCTCTTCTGTAAAGAATCTCTCCCAGATTCGAGTGACTACTTCGGGGTGGAGTTTACATTCCCCGTGATTCACAGCTTGTCTTCACAGTAAGTCTGCTCCAACATCCCTGTATCCTGGAATGTTATTCGCCCTGAGGGACAAGAACTTGTCCTGACCCCAAGTTCTAATTCGTTTATAATTTTGTTTGATGAGTGGGGCTTGAAAATTCTCTTGAAAAATATGGTCATTTATTTCAGTTAATAAATCTACTATAATTTTTTTTTTACTCATTATTGTACAGTACACATTAATAGCTCTGGTTCAGATTTTTCATGTTTGTTGTGGAAATTACCATCACTGTTGTATTTACTGCGATGAATGAAAATGTCACTTTGCGCCACCTGGCGGCCATTTTACGAATGACTTTGAAATGCAACTGATTTATTTTGGCCGCTGTTGCCTTTAAACGGCGGTATACGCGGCGAGATCGCCATTCCAATTTTGTAACCACTGTAGTTAGTTTGGGTGAGGATGCAAAATGGCCTTGACTAGCCCAGGGGCAAAGTCCAGGCAAGATGGGGAGACTGATAAGGCACGCAGGACTCCAATCCTCTTGAGAGAGGTAATGGCCATAAGAAGAACCATCTTGAGAGTCAGAAGCTTGTCGGGCGCTGACTCTAGTGGTTCAAAAGGAGTGTCGATTAGACCTTCGAGCACGATGGATAAATCCCACGAAGGGACCGTGGCTCTAGTGGGTGGCCTCAACCATTTAGCTCCACGAATGAAACGGGCAACTAAAGGATGATTTCCCACAGTAACCCCTTCAGTCAGAATGTGGCAGGCTGAAATAGCGGCCACGTACATTCTGAGGGTACAGATGGGGAGGGTTCAGAGGACAATTTCTCTTGCAGGAATTCCAGCACTGACACGATTTGGCAGTGGACTGGCCCACCTGCTTTGCCATGCACCAGCTTTCGAATACCTTCCATTTGAAGGCATAAATTCTTCTAGTGGAGGGAGCACTAGCACTTAGGATGGTGCACTTAGGATTACGCCGACTGAAAGGCCAGCTTGACTTAATTGGTCCCATTCAGGGGCCAAACGTGAAGGTTCCAGAGCTCGGGCCGTGGATGAAATATTGTCCCCTGTGCCTGAGATAGAAGATCCCTCCTCACTGGAATCATCCAAGATATGCCGTCGAGAAGAGATATTAGTTCTGAGAACCATACTCGGGACGGCCAATGGGGCGCTATCAATAAGAGGACTCTCGCCAGGACTCCCGGGAGCAGAGCTACTGGAGGGTACGCATAAATTGGCGTAAATTGGGCCAAGTATGGGCCATCGCGTCTAGACCCAGGGGAGCTGGATGAGTCACAGAGTAGTAGAGGGGACATTTTGCAGTCTCCTGGGAGGCAAAGAGGTCCACCTCTTCTGTAAAGAATCTCTCCCAGATTCGAGTGACTACTTCGGGGTGGAGTTTACATTCCCCGTGATTCACAGCTTGTCTTCACAGTAAGTCTGCTCCAACATCCCTGTATCCTGGAATGTTATTCGCCCTGAGGGACAAGAACTTGTCCTGAGCCCAAGTTCTAATTCGTTTATAATTTTGTTTGATGAGTGGGGCTTGAAAATTCTCTTGAAAAATATGGTCATTTATTTCAGTTAATAAATCTACTATAATTTTTTTTTTACTCATTATTGTACAGTACACATTAATAGCTCTGGTTCAGATTTTTCATGTTTGTTGTGGAAATTACCATCACTGTTGTATTTACTGCGATGAATGAAAATGTCACTTTGCGCCACCTGGCGGCCATTTTACGAATGACTTTGAAATGCAACTGATTTATTTTGGCCGCTGTTGCCTTTAAACGGCGGTATACGCGGCGAGATCGCCATTCCAATTTTGTAACCACTGTAGTTAGTTTGGGTGAGGATGCAAAATGGCCTTGACTAGCCCAGGGGCAAAGTCCAGGCAAGATGGGGAGACTGATAAGGCACGCAGGACTCCAATCCTCTTGAGAGAGGTAATGGCCATAAGAAGAACCATCTTGAGAGTCAGAAGCTTGTCGGGCGCTGACTCTAGTGGTTCAAAAGGAGTGTCGATTAGACCTTCGAGCACGATAGATAAATCCCACGAAGGGACCGTGGCTCTAGTGGGTGGCCTCAACCATTTAGCTCCACGAATGAAACGGGCAACTAAAGGATGATTTCCCACAGTAACCCCTTCAGTCAGAATGTGGCAGGCTGAAATAGCGGCCACGTACATTCTGAGGGTACAGATGGGGAGGGTTCAGAGGACAATTTCTCTTGCAGGAATTCCAGCACTGACACGATTTGGCAGTGGACTGGCCCACCTGCTTTGCAATGCACCAGCTTTCGAATACCTTCCATTTGAAGGCATAAATTCTTCTAGTGGAGGGAGCACTAGCACTTAGGATGGTGCACTTAGGATTACGCCGACTGAAAGGCCAGCTTGACTTAATTGGTCCCGTTCAGGGGCCAAACGTGAAGGTTCCAGAGCTCGGGCCGGGGATGAAATATTGTCCCCTGTGCCTGAGATAGAAGATCCCTCCTCACTGGAATCATCCAAGATATGCCGTCGAGAAGAGATATTAGTTCTGAGAACCATACTCGGGACGGCCAATGGGGCGCTATCAATAAGAGGACTCTCGCCAGGACTCCCGGGAGCAGAGCTACTGGAGGGTACGCATAAATTGGCGTAAATTGGGCCAAGTATGGGCCATCGCGTCTAGACCCAGGGGAGCTGGATGAGTCACAGAGTAGTAGAGGGGACATTTTGCAGTCTCCTGGGAGGCAAAGAGGTCCACCTCTTCTGTAAAGAATCTCTCCCAGATTCGAGTGACTACTTCAGAATCAGAGAATCAGAATCAGAATCAGAAAGAGTTTTATTGCCAAGTACGCTTGCACGTACAAGGAATTTGTTTTAGTGACGGAGCTTCCAGAACAAAAAATACAAATGACAAGACAAAAACAGCATGACGCAAAAAAAAAAGAATTTTTTTTTTTTAAATGGTTGACATCAAATGGAGTACGATGTGAGATACTTTTAAATAAGTTACATCAATATCTGAAGTCTGTGGTATTATACAGTATATTGCACAGTGGTGTTGTACACAATATTGCACATATATTTATTGACCGTTTGAATGATGTTTATCTGTTAAGGAGGTAGATTGCCTGGGGGAAAAAACTGTTCTTATGCCTGACTGTCCTGGTGTTCGGTGCTCTGTAGCGTCGACCCGATGGCAAAAGTTCAAAAAGAAGGTGGCTTGGGTGTGAGGGGTCCAAAGTGATATTCCGTGCCCTTTTCTTCACTCTGGATATATACAGTTCTTGCAGCGTGGGCAGGGGAGTGCCAATAATTCTTTCAGCAGTCCGAACCGTCCTTTGTAGTCTTCTGATGTCTGCTTTCGTAGCTGAGCCAAACCAGACAGTTATTGAAGTGCACAGGACGGATTCAATGACGGCTGAGTAGAACTGTGTGAGCAGCTCCTGTGGCAGGTTGAATTTCTTCAGCTGGAGAAGGAAATACAACCTCTGGTGGGCCTTTTTAACAATGGAGTCAATGTGAATGTCCCACTTCAGGTCCTGAGAGATGGTCGTGCCCAGGAACCGGAATGACTCCACTGCCGTCACAGTGCTGTTCATGATGGTGAGTGGGGGAAGTGCAGGTGGGTTTCTCCTGAAGTCCACGATCATCTCCACTGTTTTGAGCGTGTTTAGCTCCAGGTTGTTGTGACTGCACCAGACAGCCAACTGCTTGACCTCCCTTCTGTATGCAGACTCGTCACCGTCCTGGATGAGGCCGATGATTGTAGTGTCATCTGCAAATTTCAGGAGCTTGACAGTGGGGTCTGTGGAGGTGCAGTCGTTGGTGTAGATGGAGAAGAGCAGTGGGGAGAGAACGCAACCCTGAGGGGCTCCAGTATTGGTGGTGTGACTGTTGGATATGAATTTTCCCAGTTTCATTAGCTGCTGCCTGTCTGTCAGAAAGCTGGTGATCCAGTGACAGATAGAGCTAGGAACAGAGAGCTGGTTTAATTTGGTCTGAAGCAGTGCTGGGATGATCGTATTAAAAGCTGATGAAAAGTCTATAATCAAGACCCTTGCATAAGCCCCTGGTTTGTCCAGATGTTGAAGGATGAAGTGCAGTCCCATATTAACTGCATCATCAACAGACCTGTTTGCTCTATAAGCAAACTGCAGGGGGTCCAGTAAGGGTCCTGTGATGTCCCTCAGATAGGCCAACACCAGTCTTTCAAATGACTTCATGACCACAGATGTTAGGGCAACTGGTCTGTAGTCATTAAGTCCTGTGATTTTAGTTTTTTTTGGAATGGGGATGATTGTGGAACGTTTAAAGCACAAAGGCACTTCACATTGTTCCAGTGATCTGTTGAAGATCTGTGTAAAAATGGGCGCCAGCTGGTCAGCACAGGATTTCAGACAGGCTGGGGTGGAGTTTACATTCCCCGTGATTCACAGCTTGTCTTCACAGTAAGTCTGCTCCAACATCCCTGTATCCTGGAATGTTATTCGCCCTGAGGGACAAGAACTTGTCCTGAGCCCAAGTTCTAATTCGTTTATAATTTTGTTTGATGAGTGGGGCTTGAAAATTCTCTTGAAAAATATGGTCATTTATTTCAGTTAATAAATCTACTATAATTTTTTTTTTACTCATTATTGTACAGTACACATTAATAGCTCTGGTTCAGATTTTTCATGTTTGTTGTGGAAATTACCATCACTGTTGTATTTACTGCGATGAATGAAAATGTCACTTTGCGCCACCTGGCGGCCATTTTACGAATGACTTTGAAATGCAACTGATTTATTTTGGCCGCTGTTGCCTTTAAACGGCGGTATACGCGGCGAGATCGCCATTCCAATTTTGTAACCACTGTAGTTAGTTTGGGTGAGGATGCAAAATGGCCTTGACTAGCCCAGGGGCAAAGTCCAGGCAAGATGGGGAGACTGATAAGGCACGCAGGACTCCAATCCTCTTGAGAGAGGTAATGGCCATAAGAAGAACCATCTTGAGAGTCAGAAGCTTGTCGGGCGCTGACTCTAGTGGTTCAAAAGGAGTGTCGATTAGACCTTCGAGCACGATAGATAAATCCCACGAAGGGACCGTGGCTCTAGTGGGTGGCCTCAACCATTTAGCTCCACGAATGAAACGGGCAACTAAAGGATGATTTCCCACAGTAACCCCTTCAGTCAGAATGTGGCAGGCTGAAATAGCGGCCACGTACATTCTGAGGGTACAGATGGGGAGGGTTCAGAGGACAATTTCTCTTGCAGGAATTCCAGCACTGACACGATTTGGCAGTGGACTGGCCCACCTGCTTTGCCATGCACCAGCTTTCGAATACCTTCCATTTGAAGGCATAAATTCTTCTAGTGGAGGGAGCACTAGCACTTAGGATGGTGCACTTAGGATTACGCCGACTGAAAGGCCAGCTTGACTTAATTGGTCCCGTTCAGGGGCCAAACGTGAAGGTTCCAGAGCTCGGGCCGGGGATGAAATATTGTCCCCTGTGCCTGAGATAGAAGATCCCTCCTCACTGGAATCATCCAAGATATGCCGTCGAGAAGAGATATTAGTTCTGAGAACCATACTCGGGACGGCCAATGGGGCGCTATCAATAAGAGGACTCTCGCCAGGACTCCCGGGAGCAGAGCTACTGGAGGGTACGCATAAATTGGCGTAAATTGGGCCAAGTATGGGCCATCGCGTCTAGACCCAGGGGAGCTGGATGAGTCACAGAGTAGTAGAGGGGACATTTTGCAGTCTCCTGGGAGGCAAAGAGGTCCACCTCTTCTGTAAAGAATCTCTCCCAGATTCGAGTGACTACTTCGGGGTGGAGTTTACATTCCCCGTGATTCACAGCTTGTCTTCACAGTAAGTCTGCTCCAACATCCCTGTATCCTGGAATGTTATTCGCCCTGAGGGACAAGAACTTGTCCTGAGCCCAGAGCAGAACCTGATGCGCTAGCTGGTTCAAGCGGCGCGAATGCAGGCCGCCCTGGCGATTTATGTAGGAGACTACCGATGTGCTGTCCACCCGCATTAGGACATTGTAGCCTCTCAGCTGCTGGAGAAAATGCTGTAGAGCTAAAAATAGAGCCATCATTTTGAGGCAATTGATGTGCCATGCGAAAAGGTGGCCTCTCCAGCTCCCTTGGGCTGGACGGCCATCCAAGACCCCGCCCCAGCCGGTAAGGGAAGCGTCTGTCGTTAGCATTTTGCGACGACAATACGGACCTAGAGTGGGACCCAAGATGAGAAACCGGGGTCTGAACCACATAGAAAGAGTACGAAGTCCTTCACGCGTAACCCTTATTAGCCTTCGGGGATTTGTTCTCGTGTGAACTCCCCTGGCTCTTAGCCACAGCTGAAAAGTTCTCATGTGCAAGAGACCCAAAGGTATCACCGTGGATGCAGCTGCCATGAGGCCTAAACATTTCTGTAAATGATGTACAGTCACTTCTTGGTCTAGCCTGATTTCCTTCAGAGCGTTGTTTATGGATTCGACGCGAGCAGGAGACAGATGTGCCTGCATAGCAATCTAATTCCACCTGACGCCTAAGTATGTTGTCATCTGCGCCGGAAAGAGAACGCTCTTCGTGGCGTTGATTCTCAATTCCAGTGAATGAAGATGAGCTAGGACGACATCCCGTTGTCGAACTGCTAGCTGCTGAGACTGGGCTAAGATTAGCCAGTCGTCTATGTAATTCAAAATGCGGATGCCCTGGAGTCTCAAGGGAGCCAGAACTGCATCCATGCATTTCATGTATGTGCGGGGTGATAGGGCTAGACCGAATGGGAGGACCCGAAATTGGTAGGCTTTTCCCCCAAAAGCGAACTTCAGGAACTTCCTGTGCTGTGGCAAAATTTCTATGTGAAAGTATGGGTCCTTTAAATCTATTGTCACAAACCAATCCTGTGGTTGGATTTGTGAGACAATAGTTTTTATGGTCAACATTTTGAAGTTGCATTTTTTGAGATAGCGGTTCAAACCTCGAAGATCCAAAACTGGACACAGTCCCCCGTCCTTCTTGGGGACCAGGAAGTACCGGCTGTAGTAGCCTGACTCCATATCTGGAGGAGGAACCTGTTCTATGGCTCCCTTCTGCAGTAGTGTCTGGAGTTCGGAACTCAGAAAATGCACCGTTTCCGGTATCACGGAAGTGGAGACCACGCTGTTGAAACGTGGAAGGCGATATGTAAACTGGATCCTGTATCCTTTCTCTATAGTCTTTAAAACCCAGGGAGATATGCCTGGCAGTAACTTCCACGCTGCCAGCTTCTCTGAAAGGGGTACAAGTACTTCTACTGGGCTGGGGGATGTTAGTGGCTCAGTGTCCTGGAATGTGGCAGGATCCACCCGAAGGACCAATGTGTTGTTGGAGACCGGTGTTGTCCGAAACACCAAAGGCGGCGGAAACTGAACACTGATCTCCTGGGGGTGCCCAGGGGGGGCATGCTACAATACACCCCGACGGTGCTGGGCTCCGCTCTCATGAATTCTTCTTCATAAGGAAGATGTGGCGACCTATTCTCTTGGGGGTGGCCTGAGGGGGGAGCCAAGCCGTACCCCTGTCCTTACGGTGGGGTGCGCGGCTACTGACGCTCTCCTTCTGCGCCTCTCGCCTGGCGAGACTCAGATCAGGTCGAGGTTGGGTGGCCGACGGCCTCGACTCCTGGGCATGGCGTGGGAGAAATTTCCCAAAAGCCTGTTCATAAAGCCTGGCCTCTCTAAATCTGGTGGCGACAGTATTAACCGCGTCACCAAATAGGCCTGAGGGTGAGATAGGAGCATCGAGAAGGAATGCTCTATCCTTATCCTTAATGCGAGTTAGATTTAGCCACAGGTGCCTCTCTGCAGACACCAGGGAGGCCATAGAGCGTGCAATAGCACGGGCTGTCTGTTTCGTCGCACACAGGGACAGATCAGTAGCCCGGCGTAATTCTATGAATCCTTCGTGATTCATATTGACGCTCTTGCTCAAATCATTCAGCAGGTCAGCCTGGTATGCCTGCAAAACTGCCATGGTGTGCAAGGAAGCGCCGGCTTGACCTGCTGCTTGGAACGCCTTCCCTACCAGGGTAGAAGTTGTTCTACACGGCTTGGAGGGAAGGGTCGGCTTCTTTAGTGAGGATGATGTCCCAGTAGTGAGATAGCCCGCGAGCATCTCCTCAATCTGGGGCATCACCACATAACCTCATGTCTTTGCATCAATGATATTCAAATAAAACGAAGTCGATGGTACAGAGATACGTAAAGAAAAAGGATGTCTTCATGAATGTGATAACTTGTTATGGAGATCATCAAAAAGGGGAGATAGCGACGTTGTGGCGCCATCTCCTGGCCACCCGACAGAAACTTGTTGTCTAATTTAGATCGTTTGGGGTGAGCTTGCTCCTGTGGCCAATCAATGTGTAGTCGTTCGACTGCACACGTTATAACTTCAATTAACTCTTCATACTCTTTATCATCTCTAAAGGATCGTTCTGAGGTAGCTACTTCCATTTCCACAGAAACCGGAGAATGAATCTCTTTCGAACACTCACGAGGGGCAACGAAGTGTGCTCATGAAGTGGAGGGAGAGATTTCGTGATCTGGGGAGAGGGCGAGAGAAAGGAGGGACTCGATCTCTCGTGCCTCGGCCAGATCAACCTGAGATCCACAGGAGTGTAGTGCAGCTCGTAGTTCCCTAAAGAACGCGAGGCGTGCATTAACACTTTCATCGGGAGATTATCGCACTGCTCACACTCTCCTTTAAGTCCAAGGAGAGCGTGGCTCTCACCCAAACATTCAAAACAGAGGATGTGTGTATCGCCTTTGGAAAGAAAGCTATCGCACGGGCATCTAACTCTAAACTCCGCTGGTGAGTTTTATGGTTTTTTTCTCTCTGTTTTAATGTTAGATTAAATGCTTGCTGCACACACGTTGTTCACAATGTTGGTTGAAGACAAATTATCTGAGGTTTGTCGCCGGCTCACTAGTATTTATAACCTGCAGCTGCGTCTAATCAGATGACATCACCTGACCGAGGTTATATATAGCCAAAAATTTGGCGTTTGCACACATGCTTCACAACCGGCAACATGACAAAATGGTTCCCATATCGTTTTCACGCAGCATCGAGTGAAGCCTTTGAAAGGGAACGGTTCTGGCCTCGACTGGTGTTGACAGCTGTTTCTCTGAGGACTTGACTTGGCTGCAGTTTCTCGATAGTTCAGGACTGGAACTTCCTACAAGACTACCTGAGTCTCCAATAACTACCTGGACTCCGTATTAACATCAATTAACATCAACTGTTATAGCTGAACTGCCTGCCACCTAACTCACAGTATGAATGCAGATCAATTCCTTCTTCCTCTTTCACCCAAATGAGGATGGGTTCCCTGTTGAGTCCTGTTCCTCTCAAGGTTTCTTCCTATTACCATCTCGGGGAGTTTTTCCTTGCCACTGTCGTGATTTAATCTGATTATTCTGATTCATACACATTCACATTTCATACAAACTTAAATAAGTCTTTTGATTGTGTAAAGCTTCTTTGTGACAATGACAATTGTTAAAAGCGCTATACAAATAAAATTGAATTGAATTGAATTATCCCTCTAATCAATTCCCATAAACGACTGCCATAAACACTGCTGAAAAAACAGGTGCTCAAAATCAAGGGTGAAGCCAACACACCCCTGCAGCCCCAGCACACCTACTATGACATGAGCTTGTAACAAACTATCTACTGTCCCTAAAACAATAATTAGCCATTAGCAGAAAAAGGGTAAGGACCACCAGTGAATGTGTATATACACTACTGTTCAAAAGTTTTAGAACACTTGCAAATTTCTTTGTTTTTGTTTAGTGATTTATTTTCTACAACAATACTGGGGATTTCAAAACTATAAAATAACACATATGGGATTAGGTAATTACATAACAACAAGAAAAACAACAGTTAGTTGTCAAGAAGGCACGATGTCCGTCAGTTCGCGGAGGTGGATCCAGATGCAGGTGCAGGCATGAGCCTCTGGAGAACCTGACGAACATGGTGACGGTGTTCCTCCAATCCTTGAGAGAAAATTTAAATGTCATCCAGGTAAACGAAAACAAATGAATTGAGGAAGTCGCGGAGGACATCATTAATGAGGGATTGGAAGACGGCGGGGGCGTTGGTGAGACCAAAAGGAACCACCAAATATTCATAATGTCCCATAGAGGTGTTAAAGGCTGTCTTCCACTCATCTCCCTCGCGGATGCGGACAAGGTGATAAGCGTTTCGAAGGTCGAGTTTCGTGAACGTGTCGGCCCCCTGGAGCAGTTCGAAGGCAGTCGCCATAAGTGGAAGTGGGTAGCGATTCCTGACGGTGATTTCGTTGAGGCCCCTGTAATGGGCGAAGGGACCCGTCTTTTTTCTTCACAGAATTCTACAGAATTTGACACCGGTAATGTTTCGTCCTTTGCATATAGACATTCCTTATTCGGGTGATTCAGGTTATGCTTATTAAATGCAGCAAAACATGGTGGAGAATGCGTATGGCACTAATTAATTGATTAATTGAGTAATTAATTAATACTGTTGTTGATGCTGGGTACTAAAATGTTGTTGTTGTCCTTGGTGATTTATTGGTGAAAATAGTTGAAGTTACTAAGCAAAGTAACATCCCATGTGCAAGCTAGTTTTTCATGTGTGGCTTTAAGTCTGCTCTGCGCACACAGAACTAAAAGTATCTGAGAGAACAGACAAGTAAAACTGAAAACTAGGAGACCTACTAGAGTTGTGGGTAACATATACAATGATTGTGCCAGAGAGAAGGCAGCATTTTGTATATGACAGCCAGGATGGCTGGACACGCAGGACAGGCTGGACAGGTGGTTGTCCATGCCTTTCCATCACCACAAACCATATGTGAGAGCACGTGATGTCTTTAGGTTTTGGGTCAAGGTGCAACCCAGTCAGTTGGAGAGGATGAGTATGTCATGGTCTTGGTGCAAGGCCAGTTACGGTTAACCTCGTTGATTAATCAAAATCCAACAGGTACTATGTTTAAAGTATTTCTAAATGATGTACCAGTCCCAAGTGACATTCCAGTACCATGGAAAGAAGTGGAATTTCTCACGCCTGAGGGTGTTGAGTTGCCTAAGAGTAAATCATGTAATGTTCTTTTTGCTAATACCGAAATGCGTGATGATGTGATCCCAGTACGGACTGAGAAGAGTGGGGAAGACACTCCGGAGGTGAGTGGGCTAGAGGACGGTGAAATTGCAGACCTAAATGACCCCTTTGTTGGTCCTGAACCCATGTTTAGTCTGCCACGGGAAATTGAACGCCCCTCCTGTCCCATTTATGAGGTCTTGCCCGAGGAACAAAAGCCGTTGCCAATTAATCCACTACCCTACAATAAAAGAGGGAAAGACAGCCAAACAGAAATAAGAGACCCCTCACCTAAATATAGAAATAATTTCCCGACCAGTTCTGGGGGTCCTTACAGAATTAGGAGCTCACAGGCAGGACACTTGAGTGAGGAAATGGAGGAAATGTTAAAATCTCCTCTATACCCAGATGTAGATCTGGAAGGTGCTGTGCAGGTGGCGGGGAGCGAAACAGTTAATGAAATTATGAGTCGCACCGATTTAACACGCCCGGCTAAATATCAGCAGATAATGAGGAAAGCAGCAGCGAGTCAGTATTTGGTAGCACATTTCCTGGAAGATGTGGCTTATGATGATCATCAGCCCAATCTTGTAAGAAGGATTAGGGAAATGTTTTATGTTTCTGATACTGTCTCTAAACCAAAATCGACGGTTGTTAAATTGCCTGAGCCGTCAGTAATACAAAAATCGAATTCAAAAATGACTCGAGTGAGTCTTACTGCGGATGCAAGCGCTAAGGAGGTTTCCAAAACCAGGCTGAGCCGCGCATTGGGTCATTCTGCGGAACCTGAAAGTAGCGGCGATGATTCTAGTTGCGTGGAGAAACGAGAACCTCTCCCTAGAGAGCCTCATCCTGGCACTAGTATTAATGCGGAGGATTCATCTGAGGAGGGAAACCCAGATGACCCAGCTTCAATTATGAAAGCACTCCGCTTAACCCCTACACCCAAGTCAAAGCCTAAAACACGGGCAAGCAGTCGCGAAAGAAAAGATAATCAGGCTATGGTTGATATTCATGCGTTTCATGCCTTAAATAGTATCAAGCATGATGCTAAACACGGGCCTCTCGAAAGAGCGCTGTGTGTCTTAGATCAAGAGAGCTAGTCAAGAAATCATCCAACAAGTAGTGAAAGGCCATACAGGCAGTAAGGTTTCTCTTAAAGTGTTAGAGCAATATAAGAAAGCTCATGTAAAAGATGACAGGGGCGAGGAACGTGCCGAGTTTAAAGAATCGGTCGAAATGGTAGGCATGTGGCCCATCATGCGTGAAGTAATGGAGCAAATACAGTCACCCAGGGAAATGGTTAAAAGATTGCAGGACTACTGTCGGCTGCAGCTGCTCCCTGGGCTAGGTGATGTAATGATGATGGGTCCTTAGTCAACAGAAGAGAAATTGATTGAATGGGCCGTGAAATACGACAGGAAAACTAAACTGCTTAAAGAGAAAAGAAATGACACTTCCAAAGATAAAGGTTCGAAGGAAGAATCCAGGATGAAAGGCTAAGTCAGAACATAAATTCCTTAGTCAAAGAAACAGTTCAAGTGTACATTGATGATATACTGATTGCCACAGATAATGAACAGGAATATCTTGAGATTTTGGAAAAAACTCTCAAAAGACTCCCGAGAGTTGTCTGAAAGCATGTGGAGCGGCTCAAAGAAGAGCCAATTAAAACCCTAAGAGATGTGCAGGTGCAGATGGGTACTTTGAATTATGCAAGAATTTTGACTTCTGATTTTGCTAAATATTCTAAAGACATTTTTAACACAATCAAGGGTGGTAAATTAAACTGGACGCAGCGCGCCGAGAGCGCGCGGCAGAGTTTAATCAAGGCATTGATCACTAGCGGGCAGCTTGCGCGTCGTGATGCAGAGAAGCCGCTTTGTGTTAAAGTAGAGAATGGCAGCGAAGAGATTGAGCTTAAACTGCTGAATGAGTCAGAAAAACATGCCAGTTGGTTTTCTATCGGACTCTAAAGATAAAGTGCATCTAACTTTCTCACCGCTGAGTGCGGGTGATATTCTCGACTTGGTAGCTAAAAGGCTTATTGGATTGAGAAACCTTGCACGCGATCAGCGCATAATTATCGAAGTTGACGACACTAAAGAGAATTAAATAGGACTGATTAATCGGTTGAAGAAAAATCTAGTGATGAACCTACCTAGAGTCCATCTGTACAGATGGAATCAATGGAAAATGATTTTGGATGACATGCAGTTCCAGTTTTGCGAGACGCGAGTCCCGATGAAACAGAAAGTCACTGTGATTCCGAAGGGATATGAGTATGTGGCTTATACTGATGGTTCTAAGACAAAAAAGATGGCATACATGAACTGTATCAGTCAGGATTTAGGCCTCATCACAGCACAGAAACAGCACTCGTTAACGTAGTAAATGGCCTCTGATCAGGGTTGTGTAACTATACTTGTATTACTCGACATCAGTGCAGCTTTTGACACCATTGATCATGCTATTCTTCTTCACAGATTAGAAAATGTAGTAGGAATTAAGGGTACAGCCCTTTCCTGGCTCAGATCCTATTTGGCCGATCGTTATCAGTATGTAGACTTAAATGGTGATTATTCTGCATGTTCTCTAGTGGAGTTTGGCGTTCCGCAGGGTTCAGTTTTAGGCCCACTGCTTTTTTCCCTTTACATGCTTCCTCTGGGCAACATAATGTGTAAGCATGGTATTAGCTTTCATTGTTATGCTGACGACACACAGCTATACGTCTCAACAAAACCTAATGAAAAAACCATCTTACTAAAGTTGAGCAATGTGTGCAGGACATAAGAAAATGGATGCTAATTAACGTCCTTCTGCTTAATCCGGATAAGACAGAAGTTCTAGTCATAGGACCACATACGCTAGAAATAAAATCTTTGATCACACCGTAACTTTAGATGGCCATCAAGTGCAACAGTAAAAGAGCTCGGTGTAATTATAGATTCCAGCCTTTCATTTGAAGCTCATGTAGATAATATCACCAGGATAGCATTCTTTCACCTCAGAAATATTGCCAAGATAAGAAATATATTGTCGCTAAATGATGCAGAAAAACTAGTTCATGCTTTTATCACTTCTAGGTTGGACTATTGTAATGCCTTACTGTTTGGTTGTTCTGTTAGGTGCATAAACAAGCTTCAGCTAGTCCAGAATGCAGCAGCGAGAGTCCTCACTAGAACCAGAAGATATGAGCACATCACTCCTATCCTATCTTCACTACATTGGCTCCCTGTGAAATTTCGCATTGATTTTAAAATACTACTCTTGACATATAAAGCATTAAATGGTCTTGCGCCGCAGTATCAATTCAATTCAATTCAAATTCAATTCAAATTTTATTTGTCGCATACACAGTCATACAGTATGAAATGCAGTGAAATGCTTTTTGCGACCACAGGGTCGCGACGGCAGCCATTTCCCAGGCGCCATCATAGAAAACAAGGAATCAGATACATTAGGATAACGAGGGTAAAAAAATCCCCTCCCAGACTGTCCTTCGGAGAGGGCAGTGTGGGATCAGGGGTACAAAAAACTACCTCAGCAGCAAGCACAGAAAACATGTAATCACAAGACATCAACATTGCAACAATAAGGGTACAGGTATAGGAAATGTCCAATGTAGGCAAACAGCTCCAGTCCCTGCAGCTAAAGAGCGCTGGTCCCGATTCCGCCTGCCCACACCGAGGGGAATAAGCACACGAAGGCGTTGGAAATGGGGAAGGTAGAGTGTCTATCTGTAGCTGTTCTGTGAGTGTGTGCGTGCGTGTCAGTTTGTAAGCCTGTAACATCCCGTAATAGTCTGCGCCAGGTGACCTTGAAGGGGGAGGGGGGTAGATTCCAGAGCGTCTCGTTATCTTGGTCTTCGGGGAATTGTTATGTCTCCAGCCACTGCCTTGAAATGCAGTAGCTGGAAAGAAGGGCAGAAAAAAAAAAAAAGAAATGTCCAAATTTCGATCAATACCTGCCAATTTCACAGATATTTAATGTCCATCACTGGTCTCCAGGTCCGTCCAAATCACGTTGTGTAGCTGCCAGTCTCCCCAAGATGGTATCCAATTTGCGGTCCATAACCACAGTCTGATTACTGACAGCTCTCGTCACCATTATTTCCCAGCCAGCCAGTCTCTTGGGGTTGAGACTGACTGCTTTTAAGATTTTTCGATATCCAAGTAATCCACCTAATCCAATCAGCAGAATCCCAGTTATCAGAGTTCCGAATAGGTAAATATCTTCAACGTCCTCCAGAGACAGTGCGGCCAGGCACACAATGCGCCACTTCTCCCAACCGTCCATCGTGTATCCAGCAGCAAACGTCCCAGCAGGACAAGTAGGTTCCCCAGAACCCACACTTCTCGTCGAGAAGATCGTGTCAATTGCATTCAGAGACCACTTGATCAAATCCATTCCTTTTATTTCAAGAGCAAGACGAGGAGAGTCTCTGAATAGTATTTCACAAGACAGACAAGAGAAGCAAGCGGGGAGAGATAAGGGAGGGAAAGCAGATGCGACCGCCTTCGTCAAGAGCCAAGAGGGAAGGGGCGAACTGCTAGTGTCTTACGATCCGCCATGCCTACTTCGGTCAAAGGATGCAGGCTGCTTGTCAGTACCGCGTATTATGAAAACTACAGCTGGGGGCAGAGCTTTTCCTTACAAAGCCCCAAAATTATGGAATAGTCTTCCAAATAGTGTTCGGGACTCAGACACAGTATCAGTGTTTAAGTCTAGGCTCAAAACCTATTTATTTAGCCAAGCATTTTTATAAATAGATTTGCCATAAGGTAAAGGAGCAGATCTGGGGGACTCATGGACGAAGAGTATTATGGTGAACTGGTATGTTTAGATGCTGTCTTCCTCACTCTCATTTGATCACTCAGGTTTGTTGACGGTGAGGTGATTGTTTGCTTTACATCTCAGGGAGTCCTCATGTTTGTGTTTCCTTCTGGCTCTCCCTTTTAGTTATGCCGTCATAGTTAGTCCTGCCGGAGTCCCTGCTTGCACTCTACAGTAAATATACATTCACATTATACATTGTGACTGTGATCATACCTAATTGCTTCCTCTTCTCTTTCTCCCCCTCTTTCTCTTTCCTCTCCCCCCCTGTCTCCCCCTTTCACTCTTTCTCTCTCTCTCTCATACACATACAATCTCTCTGTCGAGCTACACATGTCGTTCCTGAGCTGCCAGTGATCCAGACTCCCTCTGCCCTCTGGACCTGTCTGATCCATCCTGGTGCCCCGCTTCTGGTTGGAGGTCTCGTCGCATGGATGCCCCGTGTGTCTCTTTGGGATGCGTCTGGTGTCGCCTGTGTTCACGGTCGCGGGGGACCTGGAGCCTATCCCAGGAGACTTCGGGCACTAGGCGGGGTACACCGTGGACAGGGTGCCAATCCATCGCAGGGCACACACACATACACACACTCACACACCCAATCACACACTACGGGCAATTTGGGAACGCCAATTAGCCTAACCTGCATGTCTTTGGACTGTGGGAGGAAACCGGAGTACCCGGAGGAAACCCACCCAGCACGGGGAGAACATGCAAACTCCATGCACACAGAGACGGGAATTGAACCCTGGACCCTGGAGGTGCAACGCGAAAGTGCTAACCACTACACCACCGCGCCGCACTTTTTTTTACATTCCATACAAACTTAAATAATTCTTTTGATTGTGTAAAGCTGTTTTGAGACAATGTCAATTGTTAAAAGCACTATACAAATAAAATTGAATTGACTTGAAAAAGACAGTACTGCTTGGGCATTCATTCTAAAAAGACATGGTAAAATTGTAGCTCAAGAGTACGGAGAAACTGTTGGCTCTGCACAGGAAGCAGAAGTGTTTGCTGTTGCGGAAGCGCTACAGAGAGCCAAGACACACAGAGCGTTTGGTGCTTGTGTCTGACTCCGATTACGTAGTCAAAGGAATCAGTGAGTACCTCCCAGTGTGGCAGGTGAATGGTTTTCACAGTGCAAAAAGTGCACCGTGGCAACAGAAAGAGAAATGGGAAGAGATTAATGCTCTGTCCCAAGAAATGGGGGCCAGGGGTAGCTCAGTGGTTAAGGCATTGGACTACGGTTCGGAAGAGCCCAGGTTCAAACCTCACAACAACCAAGTTGCCACTGTTGGGCCCTTGAGCAAGGCCCTTAACCCTCAACTGCTCAGATGTATAATGAGATAATAAAAATGTAAGTCGCTCTGGATAAGTGCGTCTGCCCCGTGTGGAATGGAAGTGCCGAAATGGAAATCATCCCATTACATCAGGTCAGTCATACGAAACAAGTGACACCTGCTGTGCAGGGTAATATGGAAGTTGACAAATTAGCACATAAAGTGTATGCTGTGATAGACAAAGAACGGAAATTGTTGAGAGAGATGCATGATGCTCTCAGTCATTGTACCACAAAATACCTAAAAAATATTTAAATACCTCAAAGCTCAAAGCTGTAGTTAGGTATGTTTAAACATACCTAACTACAAAGAAAAATACCGTCGCATAAAAATGAGTTGTGAATCTTGCAGGCGTGCGATGACATCACGTTATTTCGGGGAGGGGACCCTCCCTAGTGATTTTGAAGGACAAGAAATAAGTATAGATTTTGCTGGTCCTATTTTGCCAAGCACGGCGAGGAAAAATCAGTATTTCCTCTGTGCTATTGATAACTGCACAAAAGTGACTATGATTTGGCCATGTTCAAGAGCCACAGAGGATGTGGTGATTGAGTGTTTGAAAGAATGCTTTAGATATCATGGTAAACCATTGTCAGTGCGTGCGGATGGTGCGCATAACATTTCTGGAAAGAAAGTCAGAGATTTTCTAACTGCTGATAATGTCAGGCTGGTCAAATCAGTGAAATATCAGCCTCAATCTAATGCATTTGCTGAGAGGCAAATAAGAAGCATTAAAGAGTGGTTTACAAAGAACACAGATACTAAAAATGCATGGGATTTGAACATCACTAAGTGTGCCTGCATTTTATTAATCACAGGGTATGGCCGAAAAGCTGCGACCCTGCAGGCGAAGTTGAAGGTTATACAGGCCCGGCAGTAGGAGATACCGTGTACATACAACGAACCACCACGAAAGGTAGGTTCATGGGGAAATTAGGAACTCGTGATAACGTTAAGTCTATTCTAGGTAAGGATACAGTTGAACTTGAATATAATGGTATTAATTCATTGCGAGATTTAATATGGCAGAAGCACTCACAGTGAAATGTGAATTAGGAAGTCCAGGGAGCATGGAACTGCCCCTGGCAGAGAGATTAACAGTGATTATGTCTCAGAGAGGACTAGTAAGAGTACAAAATGTAAGTGGCAGTTTGGGAAAAGTTACAGCACTAAATGCTGAGGGACATAGGACTGGAGGGAGTCTGATGACTCTACCTGATAGTTTAAGCACCCTGACCCTATACAACCCTAAAGATTGTGTTATTTGTGACAAAGCATGCACTCAAGTGTTATGGTGGGGATTGGAGAGCCAGAGGCCTCAGAAATCCCGATTGTATAGGAACAAGGCATATAAAAAGCCAGTGTGGCAGAATATGCCATTTTGTCCCGATGCGTGTCAGTGTGTGGGGAATGTCATCTGAGACATCCCAAAGTGGTGATTATGGAAGAAATGTTACAGGCAAAGTGTACTTGCCAGAACGCCTTGCAGTGTGTGCCATGTAGGAATACGTATAGACTCATGGGCACAGCGTGTCAATGTTTATGGGATGGAAGAATCGTTGAGCTATGTCCGAGGTGTAGCAAGTTGACTGCAGAAGGGACGCTCACAGTAGTCAGTCGGAAGGAAGTCTGGCAGGCTAGGAAAAGCACGGGGTGCGTGGGGCTGAACTACGACCCAGGTGTCACATTGCAGCCAGTCTGGATTGTGATCCGAGAGGGCTGATACCAAGGCACGAGGCAGTGTTGCTAAGTGCTAGTTTAGAAGACCCCATGATGGGGCAGCCTTTGCTACGTATACTACGTGCATTGGAAGTGGAGATTAATTTGAGTCCGTGGAGAGATCAGGTGACACACAGTGTGGTCATGGCTGAAAACTCCAGGTCAGTGAGGCCTCAGGACCAGATCTCTGGTTGGGTGTTGGCTAGAAGCAAGGATGTTACAGGTAAGGACGCTCCAGCGTGGCTTAAGCTTAGATGGTCAGACCTGTTGAACCTTGTAGCTACATCCGAGGGCCCATGGGACACACATCTGTATGTTCCGATGGGCGAGAGAGAAGCAAAAATGGACAGGAAAGTCCATGAAACTGAGCTAATGGTTGAGGCTGTCAGAGGATGGTTACCCACTGCAGAAAAGTGGATGTGGTCGTACTCCGATCCTCCCAAGAGGGGGGAGATGGTGAGTTGAAAAAAGAATGGGAGTCTAGAGTACTTTCTTTAGAGGTGAAAATCATGGAAAACCTGACTCAAAACACGCTACGAACTTTCATAGCGATTGAAGGAGTGAGCTGTGAGATCAGAGCTATAAGTAGCCCCCACTATAAGGAGAAGAGGAATGTGGGGCAGAAAGATCAGTAAAGTATTATACTAAAATGCTTTAATGGCCGAAAGGCCGAACTGTAGATGTGCGACATGTTTTGCTTATATGTTGCAGATGCTCAAAAAGAAGTTGAGCAGGAGAAAGGTTTGCATAGGATCACTGGATCAAGAAAAACTCCTGGATGTTCTGGAATCCCGTCAAAAACAGAGAAGTATAGCACATAGAAAAATAAACACAATAATCATAATGGCAAGCTTAATCGCCGACTTAACAGTAGTTATAATTCTACTCGGAGTAGGTCTTACAATTGAGACCGAAGCACAAGTATTTCACTGGTTTCCATGTCAAACTCACAGTGAGATACAGCGCATTGTATGCCCTGGGCGCCTCAAGCGGATAGAGGGGAACCGCAGTTTCTGGCAGAGTGAGCTCGAGGTGTTACTTTCATTGCAAAACCACACCTTAGAAACTGTGAACATGAGTACAGTGGTTACTCAATCGGAATAACCATTCCGTCGCGCTCACCGCCGTTTAAAGGCAACAGCGGCCAAAATAAATCAGTTGCATTTCAAAGTCATTCGTAAAATGGCTGCCAGGTGGCGCAAAGTGACATTTTCATTCATCGCAGTAAATACAACAGTGATGGTAATTTCCACAACAAACATGAAAAATCTGAACCAGAGCTATTGATGTGTACTGTACAATAACAGGAGTCACAGGAGATCCTTTCTCCCAATGGCCATAAAACTCTACAACTCTTCTCTGTAACTCATACACACATGTATGTGGATTTTTTCACTGACTGGTATACAACAGGACATTAATACTTACCCATATTAATAATATGATAACTGCAATACTACCTCCCAATAGAATGTGTAATACATGATTGCATATAATAATACAATATTACATACATACTTGATTACTGTGCAATACTTACAAGTGGTCTTGAGTCATATTTTGTTGGTACTTAATGTTTTAGGAAGTTTTTTTTTTTATATATATATATTATTAGTATTATTTATTACCTTTATTACCTTCCTTAGTTACCAACTGTGAGAACCTGTAACCGAGCATAAGCAATTTCCCTTTGGGATTAATAAAGTTCTTTGAATCTTGAATCTTGAATAATGAGTAAAAAAAATTTTATAGTAGATTTATTAACTGAAATAAATGACCATATTTTTCAAGAGAATTTTCAGGCCCCACTCATCAAACAAAATTATAACGAAATCGGCCAAGTTTACTATTTATTTAAATATAAATTTCTAAACCAATAAGATCAAATAACACCAAGTTATTATTATAACAGGCTTACTTTGTCACTTATCTAGAGCTTGCTTTCGTAGAAGTCGAGTGGCTTATTAACGTGACTGGGGTGCATTGTCTCTAAGTGCCTGCTTGGTGTAGTGGTTAGAGCGCTCGGCCAGAGATCTACAAAGGTAGGTTTCAAGAGATTCGAGAGTTTGCTAAGAAAATGCTGAGCTTGTTTGGGTCGACGTATTTGTGTGAGAAGACATTCTCGGTTATGAACTTAAATAAGAGTCGTGTGAGGACACGGCTCACAGACTCTCACCTGCGAGACATCTTGCACATCAATACCTCTGCCTTTGAGCCAGACCTGGCCGTTGTGCTGCAGTCCAGATCTCAGTATCACCCGTCACATTAATGCAGGCAAGTCATTTGTCATTTAAATAACTCTGACTTAATTTTGTTTTGTTCAGTCACAAATTCAGACAAGTTGTCGGTTTTCACTCCAGAATAAACCGTTCAATCAACATTTATATTTGATGATATGTCATATATCAAATTAGTCCTGCAATTGTGGAAAATCGTTTCTGTTATTCAAAAATTCTGTGAACATTGAACTCCCATGACAATATAATTCATGTTCAAATGAACCAAAATACATGTTTGATTGTTAAAATGAAAATAAAAAATAAAATGTGAAACACAGAATGGCTTGCTAAACTGTGTTTAAATATATTGTTGCTTTATGTAATGAATGTCAGCCGAGGTCGGCCCCCCCACATTTTACAACATCAAATCCGGCCCCCTGTGCAAAAAGTTTGGACACCCCTGGTATAGAGTGATAAAAAAAACTATCTAACGCATGTTATGATAAGGAAAATCTGTAAAGAACAGTATTGAGGAATGGAGAGGGGTGCTATTTATAGTCTGGGGTGCGTTGTCTCTAAGTGTCTGAGTGGTGCAGTGGGTAAGTCTGCGCCCTTTCACGTGGGGGACCCGGGTTTGATCCCTGCATGATACTGTTTTAAATTTTTTTATTCTAATTATAGCAAAATAAAAATAAAACAAAATAAAATGTTTATTTAGATTTTGCAATTTTAGGAACGCCAATTAGCCTAACCTGCATATCTTTGGACTGTGGGAGGAAACCGGAGTACCTGGAGGAAACCCACCAAGCACGGGGAGAACATGCAAACTCCATGCACACAGAGACGGGAATCGAGCCTGGCCGGGGAATCGAACCCAGACCCTGGAGGTGCAAGGCGACAGTGCTAACCACTACACCACCGCGCCGCTTTTATTATATTATATCTATATATATATCTATTATATAGCGCTCTAACCGCTACACCAATCAGGCACTTAGAGACAACACACCCCAGTCACGTTAATAAGCCACTCGTATTGAGTAGTTGTAAGAAAAATATATCTATATACTGCTAAGATATGTTAAATTGTACTTGGAAATATTTCTTCCTCTGTCATGATGGTCAAGTCAAGGGAAAACAGTGAAGCCCATGGTAGGTTAGTATAGTTTATATTACCATTCAGGTACCAAGCAGGAAGGCTAAAACACCATTATCATTGGCCAACCCTATTAGGGCTGGGAAAGCTCCTAGAGGGGGAAATACCTCAGCGGGTAAGAGGCAAAGAATCCACGTGAAACCATGACTTTGTGCTCTGTCGCAGGTAGCAGTAGTGGAGATGGGCGGGAGTCTCACACCTATACGGCTCCGCCAGTTAAAGAGACTGCTCCAGGCAGGACCCGTGGTCCCAGCCGCTCTATTACCAGGTTGATAGTAGGAGACTTTAACATTCATGTAGATGATGCTAACGATGCTTTAGCACTCATATTTATGGATTTACTAAATTCCTTTGGGGTTAAACAAAATATAATTGGAGCAACTCACCGCTTTAATCATACACTAGATTTAATTATATCCCATGGTATAGATGTCTCTAATATAGAGATCATACCTCAAAGTGATGATATCACAGATCACTCCCTCCTGATATATATATGCAAGGGCAGTGGTGGCTCAATCGGTTAAGGCTGTGGGTTACTGGGTTACTGATCGGAAGGTCGGGGGTTCGAACCCCAGCATCGGTAAGTTGCCACTGTTGAGCCCTTGAGCAAGGCCCTTAACCCTATCTGCTCCAGGGGCGCTGTAAGCTGGCTGACCCTGCGCTCTGACCCCAGTTTCCTAATTGGGATATGCGAAGAAGAAATTTTGCTGTGCTGTAAAAAGTACATGTGACAATAATTGAATATTCTTCTTCTTCTTCTTCTATATACTCTACCCGTAGAACAGATTAGCTGTGTCCCCCCACGTTATCAATCTGTTAGAAATATGAATCCCACTACTAAAGACAGATTCACAAGTAATCTGCCGGATCTGTCCCAATTACTTATTTGACCCCTAAATGCAGATGATCTAGATGAAGTGACTAGCAGCATGCGCACTATTTTTACCAGTAGATTAGACACTGTTGCTCCCATCAGATTAAAAAAAGTCAGAGATAAAACACTTGCACCGTGGTACAACAATCATACTAAAGAGAGCAACCCATAACCTCGAGCGAAAATGGAGAAAAACTAAACTAGAAGTTCTTAGAATTGTGTATAAAGACAGTATGTGCAGCTATAGACAGGCTCTAAAAACTGCTAGGACTGAGCATCTTAGCCAACTGATAGCAAGAAACCAAAACAATCCCAGGTTCTTATTTAGTACAGTGGCTCGCCTAACAAAACCTAAGATGCCCGCAGAGAGTATCCCATCAGTTTAGAAGTGAAGACTTTATGGACTTCTTTAATGAAAAAATCAATAATATCAGGAAGAAAATAATGGAGGTTCAACCTCTAATAGTATCTTACGATCCAGTTCAGCCTATAGCTTCACATTTAGATTTTCAGTGCTTTACCGGTATAGGACAGGAAGAGCTGTATAAACTCATCACCTCGGCTAAATCAACAACGTGCCTGTTAGACCCAATCCCAACCAGATTTTTAAAAGAAGTGAAGCTTACGGTTGGACAGCCACTTCTAAACATTATTAATTCTTCATTATATCTAGGTCACGTCCCTAAACCTTTCAAGTTAGCAGTTATTAAGCCGCTTCTTAAAAAATCTAATTTGGACGCGAATGAAATAACAAATTACAGACTGATTTCAAACCTTCCGTTCATATCAAAAATACTAGAAAAAGTAGTATCAGCTCAAATATGCACATTCTTGCATGATAACAACATCCTTGAAGAATTTCAGTCAGGTTTCAGGCCCCATCATAGCACAGAAACTGCACTAGTTAAGATTACAAATGACTTGTTTGGCATACACAACACATTTCAAATTTCAAATTATAAAAGGCCTTTTACAAAAACTGTTGATGAAAAGATTTGTTGCATGATTTCAGACTGGCTGCAGAGGCAAAAAAAAAAAAAAAAAGAGACAGAGAGAAACAATGAGATCTTTATCTCACTTCTCAGCCAAATCAGATCCTGTAGCAGCAGCATCACCCATGTGTTTATGTCCAGTACCAGAAGCTGAGAAGGCAGGTATAGAATAAAGATATATAGTGGGCTACAGTAATTTGACATTTCTAGTCCATGAAGTTTCAGTATCTTTTATACAGAGAAGAATCACACTTATTTGCAACAGAGTGGTTAAAGTACAATACTAAATTATAAATATCTATGTGGAAAGATGTATAGTTCTAACCCTGTAACTCCTTTCTTTCACTGTTAAACAGCTTTGTTCCACTAGGATTTATCCACAGTAAGCGCCACTACAGAATCCGGATATAAAATGAACGTGGATGGAACAATATTTTGTGATAGAGAAATAGGTGTTAACAGGAGTTTATCATAGTTATAGCACATGAAATTTAAATAGTGTAAATGTAATGCTCAAACTAACAAATTAGATTCTATTTCAGAAAAACAGATGCAGCAGTGAAGGCCGTGGCCAAACTTCCCCTTTCCTATAACCATAACATGTGTGTGTGTAATGCTCTCACCCCCACAGCTAACCTTGAAGAGCTTCAGAGCTACAGTCACTCCAGGAGAGGAAACACTCTGGAGAAGAGCGGGATGTGTTTTGACAGAAGGGGTTTGGTACGACAACCAATCACAAGCCATGTCTACCTATAAAGCTATTTCTTTTTATGCTAAGTTGACACACGGGTAAGGACCATGTGTCAAAAGGGGGAATAAGCGATAGTATGTGCATTTGTGTTACTAATAACATACTGTACTGTAGATAAAGGAATTAAGATGAAGCCAGAGCACACAAAAAGTAAAAGGACATTGTGAAGATGAAATGTTATGTTATTGTGCAAAACTCTTTGAGGATTTATTTTTAATACAGGCCCACTGACAGTGCTCCTAACTCCACAAAAAGAAGTCAAAGTAGTGGAAACAGAGATGAGGGTACACGCCAGCAACCCCAAACATGTTCCTGAACCGAAGAGAAAACAACACAGAGGTCAACAAGGGTGAGCTGTGACGTGCTAGTAACCTCTCCTGTAAACCCCAACAGACCCTCACCTGCACGCAAAGTGCATGGGTCAGAAGAACCAACTAGAGTGACAGAAACAACGCAGAACCACAACTCTCCACTCAAATTCATCACAACAATAAGTACACTACATTTGCGGACTACACATGAAGAAATTGTAAGGTGTCAAAGTAGCAGTAGCACTGAGTAATATTGGTGACATATAAAAGTAAATAGAGTTAAAAGTAAGTGTTATAACTACTGACAGGATAGAAGACTGTTTTAGAGGACGGAGAATATTAGTGACTGAGATTATTCACACTACAGAGATTGAATTAGCTGGACTGGACCCTTGGTTACAAATGAGAAAACACCCCAAAGCAATTTGGGTAATTTTAGGAATAATAATAGTTATGGTTACCCTGGCGTGCCTACTTATTGAGAATTCGGAAAGAAATGGTCATGGTAAAGTCTATTTAACAAACTCAAGCCACATGCATTTAACTAGAATAAAGAGAAGAGACTGCATGATAAAAAGGCATAATGCTAATCTCAATAGATGTGTTGGGAATTGGGAATGTGCCCTATCATTAGAAGAAGAAGAAGAAGAATATTCAATTATTGTCACATGTACTTTTTACAGCACAGCGAAATTTCTTCTTCGCATATCCCAATTAGGAAACTGGGGTCAGAGCGCAGGGTCAGCCAGATTACAGCGCCCCTGGAGCAGATAGGGTTAAGGGCCTTGCTCAAGGGCTCAACAGTGGCAACTTGCCGATGCTGGGGTTCGAACCTCCGACCTTCAGATCAGTAACCCAGAAACCCACAGCCTTAACCGATTGAGCCACCACTGCCCATGGCAAATGAAGGTTTTCTTAATTGTTTTAGAATATTTTGGACTACTACTGTACTTGGATCCAAAGTTTTATCTTGTCCCAAAACAATTTGACCTAAGATATGACTTATGTGCGAATTGTAGCTTTTATATGGTTTGCTTTATGACCTTGTTCTGCTGGACAATAAGAAGTTGCTGATGTTTACCATGACAACAGCTTTAAAATAAAGAAATAAACACTGGAATTATTTCAGTTAAAGACTCGGGTAGATACAGTATGAAGTTTGTAAGGCCTACATTTTACTTTGGGGTGATCACCGCCAGTTCACTTCCCTTAATTAAACCTACATCGTGCTTGCCATTAGCCCATACATTTTAGTGAGTAATGATAAACATAAATTCTTTTTAAAAAAGAAAAGAAAAAGCTCCGCATGCTGATAACTTAATTTTTTCTGCCTGGCCAGGTCTTGTGACTGTAAGTACTGTAATATATACAGTTCTTTTAGACTTTAACACATGATTTTTCAGCATTGCATCAGCATTTGTTTCTCTATGGCTGTAATGTAATGTCAGATAAGACGTTCATTCTCAATCACTCTCATTCATACCACATGTCACTCAAACGCCCAATATATATATATATATTTTTTTTTTTTTCCCCCTCATTGTAACGGTTAACCCCTAGATGGCGCCAGAGCGCCATTTGTATTTATGTTGGAGTCTTGAGTTGTAGTTTTGTTTTGAGTTAAGTTTCACTTCATTTCCCAGTTTGCACCTCGGTCAGGTGACGTAGAAGCTCACCTGAACCGAGGGAAGTTAATTTGATTGTGTTATGTTTAGTTCTTTAAATAGCCTGGCTGAACTCCAGTCAGGCGTCTAGCATCCGTTACAGAAAATCTAGTTTGTGTTGGAGAGTTATGTTTATGTTTCTGTTTATTTATTGGAAAATAAAAGGACTTTGTTAACCGTCAGCTCGCCTCTGCACTCATGCCTCGCAAACACGGCCGACACAGACACAGTAAGGGGAAGATTCGTGACAGAATGCTAGACCTACCAAGAGGCATGGCGGAGGATCCCCTCCTAAGGAGTTACTTAGGAGGAGAGATCATCATCTCCAACGAGCTGGCGGAACTGCTGCGGGCTAGCGAGGAGCCCGGCGAAGTAGAAGTTTGGCAAGGGTGGAGAAACATTGAGCACAGCGAGCCAGCGAGCTCATGGGAGGACAGCATGACAGCTAGAGAGAGACTGGCAAGGCGAAGCTGGGAAGGCTGCGGACCCGTCGTCCGGCGCACACCGCCGCGAGGTGTGGCAGCCGAGGGAGAGACGGGAGGATTCTGCAGGCAGTGGGCGGAACGCAACGAGGAGTGCATTCATGACCTGCGCGAGCAGGTGCTGCAGCTCCAACTGCAGTTCGTCTAGGTTCGGGAGAACCAAGCTGTAGTCCCGGAAGCGATCTCTCTCTTGAATCTGGACGAGGCACTCCTCCCACGGCCACTGCCTGAAGGTGGTGCGGAAAGCACACCGGAGCTGAGCCTGGAGGACTGGACGCCGCTGCAGCACGGCGACGAGGCAGACTTCTACAGGCAGTGGGCGGAGTCCAACCAGGAGCGCATTCGTGACCTGCGCGAGCAGGTGCTGCAGCTCCAACTGCAGTTCGTCCAGGTTCGGGAGAACCAGTCTGTAGCCCCTGAAGCGATCCCCCTCCCGGGTCTGGACGATGCGCTCACCCCCCGGCCACTGCCTGAGTCTGTCGAGGAGGAAGACGTCGCGCCGTGTCTGCACGGAGAGGAGAGCGTTATCCTTCTGCCTCCCCCAGGGTTCACGAACAGCGCGCCAGCGTGTCAGCAGCCGCGGCACCAAATATCCACTCTCCTGCAGCCTCCCGGCATGGAGGATGACGCTCCAACGCTGCAGTCGAGCGCCGTGCACGCTCCCACGCTGCAGTCGAGCGCCGTGCACGCTCCAACGCTGCAGTCGAGCGCAGTGCACGCTCCAACGCTGCAGGCGAGCGCCGTGCACGCTCCAACGCTGCAGTCGAGCGCCGTGCACGCTCCAACGCTGCAGTCGAGCGCCGTGCACGCTCCAACGCTGCAGTCGAGCGCCGTGCACGCTCCAACGCTGCAGTCGAGCGCCGTGCACGCTCCAACGCTGCAGTCGAGCGCCGTGCACGCTCCAACGCTGCAGTCGAGCGCCGTGCACGCTCCAACGCTGCAGTCGAGCGCAGTGCACGCTCCAACACTGCAGTCGAGCGCCGTGCACGCTCCAACGCTACAGTCGAACGCAGTGCACGCTCCAACGCTGCAGGCGAGCGCCGTGCACGCTCCAACGCTGCAGTCGAGCGCCGTGCACGCTCCAACGCCGCTGTTGAGCACGATGCAGGCTCCTACGCCACTTCCCGGTTTTGAAGGTAGCGAGCTAGCATGCCAGCAGTCGCTGTCCCACGCACCTGTTCTGCCGCCGCTTCCTGGCGTGGAGGACGACGTGGAACCGTCGAGCGCACTGCACGCTCCAACGCCGCTATCGAGCGCCGAGTACGCTCCGACGCCGCAGACGAGCGCACTGCACGCTCCCACGCCGCAGACGAGCGCAGAGCACGCTCCAACGCCGCTGTTGAGCTCTGCACAAGCTCCAACGTCGTCGTCGAGCGCAGTGCACGCTCCAACGCCGTCGTCGAGCGCAGTACACGCTCTAACGCCGCTGTTGGTCTCTGCAGAAGCTCCAAACTCGTCGTCGAGCTCTGCGCAAGCTCCAACCTCGTCGTCGAGCTCCGCACAAGCCCCAACGCAGTCGTCGAGCTCTGCACAAGCTCCAACGTCGTCGTCGAGCGCAGTGCACGCTCCAACGCCGCTGTTGGGCTCTGCACAAGCTCCAAACTCATCGTTGGGCTCTGCACAAGCTCCAAACTCGTCGTCGAGCTCTGCACAAGCTCCAACCTCGTCGTCGAGCTCCGCACAAGCTCCAACGCAGCCGTCGAGCTCCGCACAAGCTCCAACGAAGCCGTCGAGCTCTGCACCAGCTCCAACGCAATCGTCGAGCTCTGCACAAGCTCCAACGCAGTCGTCGAGCTCTGCACAAGCTCCAACGCCGTCGTCGAGCTCTGCACAAGCTCCAACGCCGTCGTCGAGCTCTGCAAAAGCTCCAACGCCATCGTCGAGCGCCGTGCATGCTCCAACGCCGTCGTCGAGCGCCGTGCACGCTCCAACGCCGTCGTCGAGCGCCGTGCATGCTCCAGAGCCGTCGTCGAGCGCAGTGCACGCTCCAACGCCGCTGTTGAGCTCTGCCCAAGCCCCAACGTCGTCGTCGAGCGCCGTGCCCGCTCCAACGCCGTCGTCGAGCGCAGTGTCCGCTCCCACGCCGCCGTCGGGCTCAGGGCACGCTCTAACGCCACTGGTGAACTATGCAAAAGCTCCAACATCGTCGTCGAGCGCAGTGCACGCTCCAACGCCGCTGTTGAGCTCTACCCAAGCCCCTACGTTGTCGTCGAGCGCCGCGCCCGCTCCAACGCCATCGTCGAGCGCAGTGTCCACGCCCATGCCGTCGTCGAGCGCAGTGATGCCTGCGTCGGGTGCAGTAACCGCTCCAACGCCGTCGTCCAGCGCAAGGTCCGCTCCCACGCCGTCTATGAGCGCAGTGACCGCTCCCCCGCCGTCTACGAGCGCAGTGTCCGCTCCCACGCCGTCGTCGAGCGCAGCGATGCCTGCGTCGAGCGCAGTAACCGCTCCAACGCCGTCGTCCAGCGCAAGGTCCGCTCCATCGGTTAAGGCTGTGGGTTACTGGGTTACTGATCGGAAGGTCGGGGGTTCGAACCCCAGCATCGGTAAGTTGCCACTGTTGAGCCCTTGAGCAAGGCCCTTAACCCTATCTGCTCCAGGGGCGCTGTAAGCTGGCTGACCCTGCGCTCTGACCCCAGTTTCCTAATTGGGATATGCGAAGAAGAAATTTTGCTGTGCTGTAAAAAGTACATGTGACAATAATTGAATATTCTTCTTCTTCTTCTTCTATATACTCTACCCGTAGAACAGATTAGCTGTGTCCCCCCACGTTATCAATCTGTTAGAAATATGAATCCCACTACTAAAGACAGATTCACAAGTAATCTGCCGGATCTGTCCCAATTACTTATTTGACCCCTAAATGCAGATGATCTAGATGAAGTGACTAGCAGCATGCGCACTATTTTTACCAGTAGATTAGACACTGTTGCTCCCATCAGATTAAAAAAAGTCAGAGATAAAACACTTGCACCGTGGTACAACAATCATACTAAAGAGAGCAACCCATAACCTCGAGCGAAAATGGAGAAAAACTAAACTAGAAGTTCTTAGAATTGTGTATAAAGACAGTATGTGCAGCTATAGACAGGCTCTAAAAACTGCTAGGACTGAGCATCTTAGCCAACTGATAGCAAGAAACCAAAACAATCCCAGGTTCTTATTTAGTACAGTGGCTCGCCTAACAAAACCTAAGATGCCCGCAGAGAGTATCCCATCAGTTTAGAAGTGAAGACTTTATGGACTTCTTTAATGAAAAAATCAATAATATCAGGAAGAAAATAATGGAGGTTCAACCTCTAATAGTATCTTACGATCCAGTTCAGCCTATAGCTTCACATTTAGATTTTCAGTGCTTTACCGGTATAGGACAGGAAGAGCTGTATAAACTCATCACCTCGGCTAAATCAACAACGTGCCTGTTAGACCCAATCCCAACCAGATTTTTAAAAGAAGTGAAGCTTACGGTTGGACAGCCACTTCTAAACATTATTAATTCTTCATTATATCTAGGTCACGTCCCTAAACCTTTCAAGTTAGCAGTTATTAAGCCGCTTCTTAAAAAATCTAATTTGGACGCGAATGAAATAACAAATTACAGACTGATTTCAAACCTTCCGTTCATATCAAAAATACTAGAAAAAGTAGTATCAGCTCAAATATGCACATTCTTGCATGATAACAACATCCTTGAAGAATTTCAGTCAGGTTTCAGGCCCCATCATAGCACAGAAACTGCACTAGTTAAGATTACAAATGACTTGTTTGGCATACACAACACATTTCAAATTTCAAATTATAAAAGGCCTTTTACAAAAACTGTTGATGAAAAGATTTGTTGCATGATTTCAGACTGGCTGCAGAGGCAAAAAAAAAAAAAAAAAGAGACAGAGAGAAACAATGAGATCTTTATCTCACTTCTCAGCCAAATCAGATCCTGTAGCAGCAGCATCACCCATGTGTTTATGTCCAGTACCAGAAGCTGAGAAGGCAGGTATAGAATAAAGATATATAGTGGGCTACAGTAATTTGACATTTCTAGTCCATGAAGTTTCAGTATCTTTTATACAGAGAAGAATCACACTTATTTGCAACAGAGTGGTTAAAGTACAATACTAAATTATAAATATCTATGTGGAAAGATGTATAGTTCTAACCCTGTAACTCCTTTCTTTCACTGTTAAACAGCTTTGTTCCACTAGGATTTATCCACAGTAAGCGCCACTACAGAATCCGGATATAAAATGAACGTGGATGGAACAATATTTTGTGATAGAGAAATAGGTGTTAACAGGAGTTTATCATAGTTATAGCACATGAAATTTAAATAGTGTAAATGTAATGCTCAAACTAACAAATTAGATTCTATTTCAGAAAAACAGATGCAGCAGTGAAGGCCGTGGCCAAACTTCCCCTTTCCTATAACCATAACATGTGTGTGTGTAATGCTCTCACCCCCACAGCTAACCTTGAAGAGCTTCAGAGCTACAGTCACTCCAGACTCCAACACTGCAGTCGAGCGCCGTGCACGCTCCAACGCTACAGTCGAACGCAGTGCACGCTCCAACGCTGCAGGCGAGCGCCGTGCACGCTCCAACGCTGCAGTCGAGCGCCGTGCACGCTCCAACGCCGCTGTTGAGCACGATGCAGGCTCCTACGCCACTTCCCGGTTTTGAAGGTAGCGAGCTAGCATGCCAGCAGTCGCTGTCCCACGCACCTGTTCTGCCGCCGCTTCCTGGCGTGGAGGACGACGTGGAACCGTCGAGCGCACTGCACGCTCCAACGCCGCTATCGAGCGCCGAGTACGCTCCGACGCCGCAGACGAGCGCACTGCACGCTCCCACGCCGCAGACGAGCGCAGAGCACGCTCCAACGCCGCTGTTGAGCTCTGCACAAGCTCCAACGTCGTCGTCGAGCGCAGTGCACGCTCCAACGCCGTCGTCGAGCGCAGTACACGCTCTAACGCCGCTGTTGGTCTCTGCAGAAGCTCCAAACTCGTCGTCGAGCTCTGCGCAAGCTCCAACCTCGTCGTCGAGCTCCGCACAAGCCCCAACGCAGTCGTCGAGCTCTGCACAAGCTCCAACGTCGTCGTCGAGCGCAGTGCACGCTCCAACGCCGCTGTTGGGCTCTGCACAAGCTCCAAACTCATCGTTGGGCTCTGCACAAGCTCCAAACTCGTCGTCGAGCTCTGCACAAGCTCCAACCTCGTCGTCGAGCTCCGCACAAGCTCCAACGCAGCCGTCGAGCTCCGCACAAGCTCCAACGAAGCCGTCGAGCTCTGCACCAGCTCCAACGCAATCGTCGAGCTCTGCACAAGCTCCAACGCAGTCGTCGAGCTCTGCACAAGCTCCAACGCCGTCGTCGAGCTCTGCACAAGCTCCAACGCCGTCGTCGAGCTCTGCAAAAGCTCCAACGCCATCGTCGAGCGCCGTGCATGCTCCAACGCCGTCGTCGAGCGCCGTGCACGCTCCAACGCCGTCGTCGAGCGCCGTGCATGCTCCAGAGCCGTCGTCGAGCGCAGTGCACGCTCCAACGCCGCTGTTGAGCTCTGCCCAAGCCCCAACGTCGTCGTCGAGCGCCGTGCCCGCTCCAACGCCGTCGTCGAGCGCAGTGTCCGCTCCCACGCCGCCGTCGGGCTCAGGGCACGCTCTAACGCCACTGGTGAACTATGCAAAAGCTCCAACATCGTCGTCGAGCGCAGTGCACGCTCCAACGCCGCTGTTGAGCTCTACCCAAGCCCCTACGTTGTCGTCGAGCGCCGCGCCCGCTCCAACGCCATCGTCGAGCGCAGTGTCCACGCCCATGCCGTCGTCGAGCGCAGTGATGCCTGCGTCGGGTGCAGTAACCGCTCCAACGCCGTCGTCCAGCGCAAGGTCCGCTCCCACGCCGTCTATGAGCGCAGTGACCGCTCCCCCGCCGTCTACGAGCGCAGTGTCCGCTCCCACGCCGTCGTCGAGCGCAGCGATGCCTGCGTCGAGCGCAGTAACCGCTCCAACGCCGTCGTCCAGCGCAAGGTCCGCTCCCACACCGTCTGCGAGCGCAGTGACCGCTCCCACGCCGTCTACGAGCGCAGTGACCGCTCCCACGCCGTCTACGAGCGCAGTGACCGCTCCCACGCCGTCTACGAGCGCAATGACCGCTCCCACGCCGTCTACGAGCTCAGTGACCGCTCCCACGCCTGCGTCAAGCGCAGTGACCGCTCCCACGCCTGCGTCGAGCGCAGTGACCGCTCCAACGCCTGCGTCGAGCGCAGTGACCGCTCCAACGCCAGCCTCGAGCGCAGTGACCGCTCCAACGCCTGCGTCGAGCACAGTGACCGCTCCAACGCCTGCGTCGAGCACAGTGACCGCTCCAACGCCTGCGTCGAGCGCAGTGACCGCTCCTACGCCTGCGCCGAGCACATCTCCAGCTCTACATTTAGATTTTCACTGCTTTACAGGTATAGGACAGGAAGAGCTGTATAAACTTATCACCTCGGCTAAATCAACAACGTGCCTGTTAGACCCAATCCCAACCAGATTTTTAAAAGAAGTGATGCTTACGGTTGGAGAGCCACTCCTAAACATTATTAATTCTTCATTACATCTAGGTCACGTCCCTAAACCTTTCAAGTTAGCAGTTATTAAGCCGCTTCTTAAAAAATCTAATTTGGACGCGAATGAAATAAAAAATTACAGACCGATCTCAAACCTCCCGTTCATATCAAAAATACTAGAAAAAGTAGTATCAGCTCAAATTTGCACATTCTTGCAGGATAACAACATCCTTGAAGAATTTCAGTCAGGTTTCAGGCCCCATCATAGCACAGAAACTGCACTAGTTAAGATTACAAATGACTTGTTTTTAGCTTCAGACCAAGGCTGCATCTCATTGCTAGTCCTGCTCGATCTTAGTGCTGCATTCGACACTATAGATCATAATATTCTCATAGATCGCTTACAAAATTATATAGGTATTCAGGGACAGGCACTAAAATGGTTTAGATCTTACCTGTCTGATCGCTACCATTTTGTAGATCTAAATGGAGAACCGTCTGGTATAATGCCAGTGAAATATGGGGTCCCACAAGGGTCAGTTTTAGGACCTCTGTTGTTCTCAATATACATGCTTCCCTTGGGTAACATCATTAGAAGACATGGGATTAGTTTCCATTGTTATGCTGATGATACCCAATTATATATCTCAACTAAACCAGACGAAATACCTAAGTTGTCTAGATTAACTGAGTGTGTCCAGGACATAAAAGATTGGATGACCAATAACTTTCTTTTATTAAATTCAGATAAGACAGAGATATTACTTATTGGCCCAAAAACCAGCACACAACAGCTTTCACAATTCAGCTTGCGCTTAGAAGGATGTACTGTTATTACCAGCTCAGCAGTAAAAGATCTGGGAGTAATATTAGACAGTAACTTGTCTTTTGAAAATCACATTTCAAATATCACAAAAACAGCCTTTTTCCATCTTCGAAATATTGCTAAACTTAGGAACATCTTATCCGTATCTGATGCAGAAAAACTAGTTCATGCATTCATGACCTCCAGACTGGACTATTGTAATGCATTACTAGGTGGTTGTCCTGCATCCTCAATAAACAAGCTTCAGTTAATCCAAAATGCAGCTGCCAGGGTTCTCACTAGATCCAGAAAATATGATCATATAACCCCAATATTATCATCCCTGCACTGGCTACCTGTTCAGTTTAGAATAAATTACAAAATAGTATTACTTACATACAAGGCCTTAAATGGTTTAGCTCCCACATACCTAACCAGTCTTCTGATACGCTACAATCCACCACGCGCCTTAAGATCACAAAGCTCCGGACTTCTGGTAGTTCCCAGAATTTCAAAATCTACAAAAGGGGGTAGGGCTTTTTCATATTTAGCTCCAAAGCTTTGGAATAGCCTTCCAGACAGTGTTCGGGGAGCAGACACGGTTTCTCAGTTCAAAAGTAGACTCAAGACGCATCTTTTTAATCTGGCATACACATAACTCATCCCAGTACTCATACTCCAGTACACCTATACCGAATGGCAACTACGCTAATTCTCCCCATCTGTTCTGTATTTCTCTACCCATCCCGAGGCATCGGGAGATTTTGCCAGCTTCAGTAGACAAAGGCCGACCCTGCGAGGTTCCTGAGGCATCCAGAGAAGGACCAGCTCCAACTGGATTCAGCTTTATGATGGTTGGAGCTACACATGCTGCTCCTGTGCTTCCAGTGATCCAGACCTCATCTGCCCTCTGCACCTACCGACTCGTCCCTATGCTGAACTGGTCTTCATGACAAATTTAAATAATTTCTGTCATATTGAATTTTCACCTGCACAACACACAAGATGTTATATCATTTCTATCTGTTATCGCCCAAATGAGGATGGGTTCCCTGTTGAGTCTGGTTCCTCTCAAGGTTTCTTCCTAATGCCATCTCAGGGAGTTTTTCCTTGCCACCGTCGCCGTCACCCTTGGCTTGCTCATCAGAGAAATTTCATTCATTCGTCTCATTATCTGCACATTTTTCTCACACATGCACACTTCCAATTATTTTCTTTTCTAAAATTATTATTATTATTTGTTTTTATTTATTTATTTTCTATTATAATTTTATTTATTTATTATTTTATATATAATTATTCTCTATATATATTTTTTTTTTTTTTTTTTTTTTTTTTTTTTTAAATTTTTGTGAAGCTGCTTTGAGACAATGACCATTGTTAAAAGCGCTATATAAATAAAATTGAATTGAATTGAATTGAATTGCAGCCGCCGAGCACATCTCCAGCTCTGCAGCCGCCGAGCACGTCTCCAGCGCGTCGGCAGCCGCCGAGCACGTCTCCAGCGCGTCGGCAGCCACCGAGCACGTCTCCAGCGTGTCGGCAGCCGCCGAACACGTCTTCAGCTCAGCAGCCGCTGAGCATGCCTCCAGCCCCGTCAACCAGCCTCCTGGACAGGAGGCGTAAGGTAGAACATTGGGTTGGGTGTCCGGGGCCTCCGGTGATGCTCCGGGAGGAGCAGTTTTTAGAGGGGGGGTAATGTAACGGTTAACCCCTAGATGGCGCCAGAGCGCCATTTGTATTTATGTTGGAGTCTTGAGTTGTAGTTTTGTTTTGAGTTAAGTTTCACTTCATTTCCCAGTTTGCACCTCGGTCAGGTGACGTAGAAGCTCACCTGAACCGAGGGAAGTTAATTTGATTGTGTTATGTTTAGTTCTTTAAATAGCCTGGCTGAACTCCAGTCAGGCGTCTAGCATCCGTTACAGAAAATCTAGTTTGTGTTGGAGAGTTATGTTTATGTTTCTGTTTATTTATTGGAAAATAAAAGGACTTTGTTAACCGTCAGCTCGCCTCTGCACTCATGCCTCGCAAACACGGCCGACACAGACACAGTAAGGGGAAGATTCGTGACACTCATCCTTATTACTTTTATCCAATAACACATTAGGGGTGTCCCTACTGTGATTAAGGGACATTACTGTGACACTTGTGCTACATTTTCTCATGTGCACACTGCTTATCTCTACATTAACTACACATCTGAGCTTATCGTTAAAAAATGAGATATGTGACACAGTGTAATGTATTTACTGGTATATATTTGTCTATCACCGTAGCAGTTACTGAACTCACAGTTGAAGTGCAGAGCTTCCATTCATACACATACAACAGGGGCAACGGATCACATTTCACAAGAGTGAAATCCTCAGGCTCAATACTGGTTTAGTCTCAAGAGTTTTATACCTAATTTACATATGAAATCTTCACCCCAATAGATTTACTGGGCAGCAATAAGAGCAAAAAATCTAAATTTATCATCATGTACACCTGGAAAAAGCCACACGCTTGGCTTTATGAGGCTCTTTTCAACTGCATGTCCTGAAGTGCCCACAGAGTTCAGGAATCTGCCACTCTGTTTCACTAAACTGTCAAATTCACACACTTTAATGACTGAATGACCTGCATGGAATGTAGCTAAATGAATTTTGTTTGTCATGGAGCTGCAATTCCATTGTTGGCATTTTACTGATACTGTATACTTCAAGATCATACGTAGCATGTGTGGATGTTTCTAAGATTTTTTTTTGACTCACCCTCTCCTTCGGGTCTGCTCCCCACGCCCCCGGCCTTTTTCTGTCAATTTCCACCCTGATCCTCACCTCTCCTAATCCATTCCTCTCCTCTGCTCCTTCTCGGACAGTCTCTAATCCAATGGTCTTCACTTCCGCATGCATAACAGCCATTTGTTCTCCCACGTCCACGGCCTCCTCATCCTCTTCCACGTCTCCTGTACTGTACATCCGCAGTTTGTCTTACCATCTGCAACACTGCCAGCTGTGCATTGTGACTCTGGTCTTCTCTCTTCTTGTTGCACTTATCTTGTTCTTGTGATACCAGCTTTTCCGCGTGTATTGCATGTTGTTCAATGAGACTAAGTTTTCCAGTGTCCCATCCAACGCATGTGTTTTTCACCTTCTGAGCGATGTCCTCCTGTAATCCATTCATGAAACTGTTCCTCAAATGTGCTTCATATGGTGAGATTGCTGCCACAGACATGTCTGCAGGCCTCTCCAACCCGCTGTTTGCATCATGTACCTCAGTGAGACGGGTGAGATAGTGTGACACGCTCTCTCCTGGTTGTTGTTTGCACATTGATATTTTAGTCATATCCATTTTTGCTGGGAACGCTTCTTTACACGCTGCTGTAAGGCACACCACAAAACCGTTAAATGCTTGGTTTTCTTCATGATCAGCCTGTGCTCGCCGTGCGAAAACATTGTCCGTTGGCCAGGAATACTTAATCTTTGCAAAGTCCGCACCTAGTTTTTGTCCCCAAAAGTCGTCGCATTTCATAAGATGTCGGGCGAAACTCTGAGCAAAATCTGCTCATTTCATCACCGAATTTCTGTCCTCCCCCCTCTCTCGGGTCTGGGAGTTGTCCATGTGCATTTTCGATGTCCTTTATTGTCCATGGTCGGTGAACAAGCATCGCTGTGCCATCCGCCCCTGCTACTTCCATCATTGGAGCAGTGATTACTTGATGAACACTTCCTGTAGCTCCTAAGAGTTCCTCTCTCTCGTCCTCGTTGTCATCAGGTGGTGGTTGTCGATCAGCCTTTTCTCTTTTCAGCTGAGCCTTGGTTCGAGTATGTGACGAAATTGGAGACAGAGTCGTGCTTGCTGTGCTGGCTGTGCTTGCTGTGCTGGGGCCTGGGCCTGCTGAGAAGTCTCTTGTCCCTTGCTGTCTTACTGGATCTGTCTAAGAGCTGGGGGTCGCGGGGGGCAGCCGTCCAGGGGTGCGTTTCCCGTACAACTATGTAGCTCTTTGCTTAACCACCATAGTACGATGCAACGTTGAAGAAAATAACTAACTAGTCACAAGTGTTTCCCAAAACCATAGTACCTGTGTCGCACTTCCATGGTTAGAACTTTGTTGGTTTGAACCGTCGTTCTTCTTCTTCTTCGATACAATGGCGGAGTAGTGCAATAGGCACATATCGCCCCCTACTGTATAGTGTGTTTATTTTTTCTCTCTCTCTCTTCGGCTCGCATTCAATGCGCTTTCGCAGTGACGTAACGTAGAAGTGGTGTAATAATGTCACAAACGCAACATTTTTCATTTTTCAATATTTCATTTGAACTCACTTTTTATTTGGTATTGATACATCAGTACAATTAAAATAAAAAGAAATGATAGGTTTTGAAAACGCTGGGATTGTGTTGTGAACACCTGTTACATATTTTGCTCAATATTATTTCCTATATAAGTCCCTTTACATACAGCCATGGTTTAATGACAGTTGATGTGAAAAAAATGACACGAAAACCACAATTTACTAAAAATAAAGAGCTTGCAGTTACAAATTCGGACAAAAAATTGGAATGAAATCGCACAAAAAATGTATGCTTCTGGGAATGGGTATGAGAGAAGCCCAGAGGAAGTCAGAAACAAGTGGAGGGACTTTGCAGGTGTGACCAACTTGTGGCTCAGCGGTAGCTGTTCCGCTTACCGTGTGGACGGCCCGGGTTCGATTCCCAGCCAGTGCGTAAACCCCAGTTTGTTGATTTATTTGGGTACATTCATTGAATATATATTGAGTAATATTTTAAATAGGCTTACATATATTGAGTAATATTTTAAATAGGCTTACATATATTGAGTAATATTTTAAATAGGCTTACACTATGGTAGTGCATAAATTTTACAATTTCTTAGTGCTTAACACTTTGTGCACTGTATAACATTCAGATAACATTCATTATAAGTGAAAACCTCTAACATAATACTACAAATATTGTTATGAGACATTTCTCTTTGGGTATGTTTAAAGATACTCAGTTAAAAACTCACCTTTTCTTCGCACAAACGAAACCAAGGTTGTGTTCCAACCGGCATAAACAATGCTTCTGTAGGGCACTTCGAAGGGAGAATAATTGCGATGGTACCGCTGTTATATCGTTTAAAGTGAATTTGTAATAAAAATAACCGAAAAATTAATAACCTAATATCTGAGCACCAAAACATTAAGTTTTCCAAATCGCTCGAAGTGGTTGGGAATTTTTTTAGAAACTAATAGGGCGTAGGGTCGTTAACTGTGAATAGAACACACCCAGCCAACTCTGCTTCTAACCACAGGTCGAAGGCTGTAGTTCCAACCACATAAGAACATGCGAATGTTCGTTTGAACTATGGTTTCGGGAAACACCTAGTTGTTGAACTATGTTGGTAACGACGGAACTTGCAACCATAGTTGGCTAACGATGCTTTTGGGAAACGGACCCCAGGTCGGGATCTGAAACAGACTTAACACACTGAAAAGAATCAATGTTTTGTGCTTGCATTTTAGGTTGTATGCGTTTTTCTCTAAGTTCTGCTTCTGCCTTCCACATATTAAATCCTACCCAATTAATGTTTACTTTGTTTTTCTTTTTGTTATTGTAATTATCTATCTACACATGATTCACACATCCACAACTCAAAAGCAATCTCAGTAAGTAATAATTCTACATTTCTCTTTTTTTTTTCTTTTTTTCCCCCTGGATTTCCACATTTCTCAAACATTTCTCAAACATAATTTAGATGTTATCTTTACCAAGGAACCCCACAAGCGTAACAATCTTTTTTTTTTTTTTTTTTGCTGTTACCCATGATTTTTACTTGTCAATTTACGCGTACCACTAACTCACAGTGAACTCTCACAGTCCCCTTGACTGCTACCGGTGCAGCAGTTTGCACTCTGCCGTAAAGTCCTCTTGACTTTACCGGTGCACTTTACACTCTACCTTAATTTACCTCAACAGTCCCCTTGACTGTTTTTCCCGTAAAGTCCTCTTGACTTTTATGTGTGCACCTTGCAACCCTGCACTCTGACTTGCTTTACCTCCGGAGGTCCTCACACCGAGCACATCTGCTGCGGGGCCAAGTTTTTCGGAAACGAGGTGAAACTCTCTCTTTTGTGCGCCTTTGCACTTTTTTGGGTACTTTTCACGAATCCCAGACTCGTGTGATAGATCCAAGTTTAAATCTATCCCAGCCACTGTGAGAAAGCGCACTTCTTACTCAATTACAACTTAAAGACTTTGACAATTACAACTTAAAGACTTACAACTTAAAAAATTTCCTTACCACACTATTTTAGTTCTTTTAACTCCGGTGTTGAGGTGACATGGTGAATCCCCGGTCCTCTCACGCTCGATTGCCAATTAAGCATTTGAGATGAAGTGAAAAGCCTCCAAGGCGTCAGCGCTTACGCCTCCTCAAACACGGAGAACTGCCGACAACGCCAAGTTGTGGTGGAAATTCTGAAACCAATATTATTAAGACAAGTAATCCATACACTGGGTAAGAACAAAGTAACAAGGTTTTATTTTAAACTTCTGCAGAAGGACCAGTCTCATACAGCAAACAGTTGCAGCATAGAGAAAGGTGATCTCTTTTATAATTCTCTCCCGGCGAAAAAAACCTTGTATAATTTGTGCCTCCGCGTCCACGGGATCCTCATCAAAGGGGCGTGGCCTGCTGAATAACCTTCTGGAACAAACTTACCCTGGAACATAACCTGCTACCGAGCAGCTCATCTTCAGAGAGTAAGTTGCTATGGTTACATACATACCCAGAAAGTTACCTCCGTTTTTGGAACCGGAAGTTGAGGTTATCCACTAACTTACCCTCAAACTTATCCGGGTATGTCACATAACCTTCTTTCTGGAACAGCCCCCAGTAAGCAGCAGTTTAAGCTTAGTTTTTGATTGCCAGTGTTTACCTTATAAGGTCAAGGCCTGCTAATTGGTTAAGAAGCATAAGGCTGCTAGGACATAAGTCACAGGACAAAAGTATAAGAGCGTTCTGTTGTTCTTCTTTGGTTCGTGGGGCAGTGTTAGCATGCATTGTTTATTTGAGTTCACAAGACTTTGTGTTCTTTTATTTTCCATTGAACTTTTTGCTTAGTATTTGCTATTTGTATTCACCATAAATCTACCTCGTTTTATTGGCTTAAGTTGTAATATTTGGCAATATAAAATAATAAAAGGACTGCCTCCCATTGTGAGGTCAGTACCCCCAGCACGGTGCCCAGAGTGTGAGTTTGTTTCCTGCATCGAGAACAGACGGTTCCGGGGACTACATTTCCAAGGACCTCTTCTAAGGTGAGTCACGCGCTTGTCTTTACAGAATTTGACACCGGTAATGTTTCGTCCTTTGCATATAGACATTCCTTATTCGGGTGATTCAGGTTATGTTTATTAAATGCAGCAAAACAACATGTATATGAAAAAACATTTCTATTTGGTCATCATACAGTGGGTGTATAACCAGACTGCTCATTACCGTCGCACTCACCGCCGTGGAAAGCGGCAGCGGCCAAAATAAACCAGGAGCATTTCAAAATAATTCGTGAAATGACCGCCAGGTGGCGCAAATTGACATTTTCCGTCGTCTTGGTTTTTAAATATATTCAGAGCTTAAGTCATAATAAAGTCAAAACAATATGTTGTAGCAAAGTAATACTACAATTATGATAATTTACACATTCAACAAACATGAAAAACTATAAATATAAAAAAATATGAGTTAGAAAACATTGGTTTTATTTTGTTTAGACAGACTCTCTGTTTTTATCTGTTTAGTGTTATTAAAGAAAACAGCACAAACAACAGCACTAGGGCTTTTTAAAAAAAAAATATTTTGACAATACTTACAGTTGTTAGAGTTTAAGACATCAAGATTTAAATATAGAAATAACTAAAACAAATAGAGCAAACTTCCAGAATATATAATAAAAAAATAAATCAATAAAAAAGATGTATGCAGTATAATCGGGGCCTCTCATTACATTATTTGCTCGCACTTCGTCTAACACTGAACCAAAATATATTGTCTTACATTTGTGAATGAAATATCATTGTTTTATTCAGAGATTTACAGTATTTGTGCAAAATAATAGTTATGCAATATAATTACAGGCTCTGGATTCGTTTTTCGTTTGCAGTATAAAACCAAAATACATCTTACCATTTTTGAGAGATTTGTTAAAAAAAAATCTAAAAAAAAAAAAAAAAAAAATTTCAGATATTTGTCTGTACAAAATAAAATTTTTGCAATATAATCACAGGCTCTTGATTCGTTATTCGTTTGCAATATAAACCAAAATACATTAACCATATAATATAAACCAAAATATAAACCAAAATATTTAATTTGCTGTATTAAATATTTATGCCGTCTCATCAAACTCGCAACTCACTCCGAAGAGCATCCTTCTCTGCCTTGCAAACTCCCAACTCACTCCGAAGGGTACCAATCTCTGCCTTGCAGACACGCAGCTGCTGTTTCAGCGCCTCAATTTCTGCGCCACGCTTTTCCAGCTCAGGCCTCACGTCCACCACAGTCTGGTCTGTCTTTTTTGTCTTTGGATTCGTTTTTCGTTTGCAGTATAAACCAAAATACATCTTACGATTTTTGAGAGATTTGTCATAAAAAAAAAAACTGTTTTTTTTCAGATATTTGTCTGTACAAAATAATATTTATTTCGTTATTTGTTCGCACTTTGGTTTGCACTTGACTCCACTTGATTTGCACTACTGAGCATCCAAGCTTGTTGAGAAGCAAGCGTTTGGCGGTCGTGTGGAAAAGGTAAGCAGGAATTAATTCCCATCTTTCTCAATAGAAACGAAATACTAAACATAAATGTCACCTGCTGTTTAGTCACGTTAGTTTGGTTTAAGCTATTTCTTATATTTTTAATCACACTTAAAATACCGACGGTTATATGCGCGTGCTTGCGGTTCGGTTCTGGTTTCGGTCTGTTCTCATGAGTTGTAAAGCGAGAGGAACAAAGTATAAATATTGTTCATTTGCTAAATTAAGTATCATGAATATTAATTGAATATCTACCTCTGTATTTTTTCACAGCAGTTTGTGACTGAAAGTGTGTCTGCATCTGAATTCAGGAGTTTCCTGACCAACGGATCTAACGGTCATATTTAAAAATCATAACGTACAGTTATAAAGTACAAACCGTTTCTGTTGGTGTTTAATTTTTTTTCTATGGTTAATACTTATTTGTGGTGTTTTATGTTTTGTACATCTTTTCAAATTGAGACCTCATTTGTAAATTGCTGTTATCTCGTTTTTGTATAAATTAATCAAATATTGATTATTAAAAAATAAACGAATCTGTGTTTTATTATTAGTTGAGAGTGTGGTTTATTTATTTATTTATTATTATATTTGGTCATTGTAACATGCATTAGGGAGCATTATAGACGTGCCGAGGGTATTTCATTAAAATAATGTGAGGGGGTGTTTTAATAAAACAACGTCTATCCGACATCTGGCAGATGTATAAACATCTGATTAACATCGTCTAAAGAGCGGATCAGGGTCGTTTTAATTCATTCACGTTCAGGTTAAGCGTTGTTCTAACATCGGCACGGACGTCTCGGCGACGTCTTCCAGATGAGCAAACGCCCTCTGCAAGACATCTGCAAGACATCTGCCAGATGAAAAAGACGACGTTGCATAGACGTCTCCGCGACGTGTGTGTGCTATCTGGGTTCTTAAGTTGGGGCTCTGACAGGCCAGCTAAAGCAGCAGAACCAACAAAACGATATTTTTACCATATCAACCTACAAACCATCACGTTACTACTGTAAGCCTTAATGTGTATAACTTTGATCCGTGTACTTGTATTTGATTTCTTGTCTGCCCTAGTTTACTAGTTTTGCAGATCGACTGACCCTTGCCTGTTTCTTGACTACGATTACTGCTTACCTGTGTTTTTGTTGTGTTCTGAGTCAATAAATCTTGCCGTTTCACCTGCACTTGGGTTCTCCTCCACGTCATTCCTGACAGAATTGATTTGAATATTTTAGTTTCACATATTTTTTTAGAAGTTTATAATTTTTTTGTTTTTTGGGGGGTGTTTTTTTTTTCACTTTGGTTTAACTTAGGTTGTTGTAATGTGCTATACAAAAAAAGTGTTGATTGATGATTGATTTCGGAACTCTTGCAAACCAGGTTGCTCGCAATCCGAGGTTCTGTATATACTGTACACTGTAAACCCGAATAAGTTGGCAAAACTCAAAAAATTTGAGGTAATCAGTTACATCAAATTTTTTAAGTAATGATGTTTCCAGTTCGAACTATGAGTTTTTGAGTTTGTTGTACTCATTCATATTAATCGTTCTTTACTTGCATTATTGAGTAACCTAAATCATACTATTTGATAGCAATTATAATTTTTTTTAGTTGTCAAATAAATCAAATAAATTGTTGTTCTTCTTTCGGCTGCTCCCGGCAAAACAGCAGACAATCCGGTTCGCACACAAGCTTGGCACAGGTTTTACACTGGATGCCCTTCCTGACAGAACTCTCCCATTTTATCTGGGCTTGGAACAGGCACTTCATCCAGTTGTTGGGAATCAAATTCAAATTCAAATTTTATTTGTCACATACACAGTCATACAGAGTACGATATGTAGTGAAATGCTTACATGACCGCCAGTGACCTTAAAAATGATTAAAGCTTATACATAAGAAAATAAATGTGAATAAAAGAAATACGTTAAAAATAAAATTAACTAGCAAAATAAAATATGCTGTTCAAAAAAATACAGGTCCTTCTCAAAAAATTTGCATATTGTGATAAAGTTCATTATTTTCTGTAATGTACTGATAAACATTAGACTTTCATAAATTTTAGATTCATTACACACAAACTCAAGTAGTTCAAGCCTTTTATTGTTTTAATATTGATGATTGTGGCATACAGCTCATGAAAACCCAAAACCCCTGTTGCCCTGATGACGTCAGACACAAAATCGCTAGTGTGAAAGATTTTAAGTTGGTGGAATTTTATGGTGACAGTTACTGTTACTTAGTGTTTTGCTGCATTTAATAAACATAACCTAACTCATCTGAATAAGAAATGTCTATATGCAAAGGACGAAACATTACCGGTGTCAAATTCTGTAAAGACAAGCGCGTGACTCACCTTAGAAGAGGTCCTTGGAAATGTAGTCCCCGGAACCGTCTGTTCTCGATGCAGGAAACAAACTCACACTCTGGGCACCGTGCTGGGGGTACTGGCCTCACAATGGGAGGCAGTCCTTTTATTATTTTATATTGCCAAATATTACAACTTAAGCAAATAAAACGAGGTAGATTTATGGTGAATACAAATAGCAAATACTAAGCAAAAAGTTCAATGGAAAATAAAAGAACACAAAGTCTTGTGAACTCAAATTAACAATGTATGCTAACACTGCCCCACGAACCAAAGAAGAAGAAGAAGAACCACGCTAAAGTCTAACAGAACCCTCTTATACCTTTGTCCTGTGACTCATGTTCTAGCAGTCTTATGGTTCTTAACCAATTAGCAGGCCTTGACCTTATACGGTAAACACCGGCAATCAAAAACTAAGCTTATACTGCTACTGACTACTCTTACACATTCTATAGAATACATATTTGGGTATTAGGGCTGGCTTCCGGCCGAACTTGGAACAGACCTTTCTGTTCTCTCAGACTTGACCTCTGCACTGTTCCTCTTCAGGTGTGCCAAGCATTTCTCGTAACCACAGTCTTGTAGGTGCTGTTTCCTTTTCTGGTTGCATGTGCTGCACCCGTGACCTGCCGGGCAGCCCTTTCATTTCCTCTTGGGTCTTCGTTGAACTTTAACCTCTGCAACATATTTAACTGCAAGCAATACATCTCCTAACGTAAGCTGGGACATATGACAGTTTAAAACATTAATCGGTTCCACGACATTAGGTACTTACAGATACTTAAAATATCGAATGTGTTCAGCTAACTTGAAAAGTGTAATTTCTACAAACTCATGAATACCAAAAAGTTCTAAATACTCATCAAGGTCTATTAGTTTGACCTAATTGTAATTATTTAAGTTAACAGTACTCAATATGTTTAATTACTTTGAGCATTAGGGTTTACAGTGAATATGCATGTGTTATTTTAATATTAAATAACACTTCTAAAGAAGTCTTGGTCAGAGTAATGTACAATAAACTTATTGTATAAATAAAATGTCCTCACTGTGGGGTGAATAAAAGTGTGTGTGTGTGTTATTTTCTGAATGTCTACTCATAATAACTAACAATCAAACATTCGTATTACATCTTAATCAACAATATGAACAATGTGACCTTGTTCCATTTTTATACTGAAAAACATTTTATTACTGTTATGCAAACTGCCTCCAATCACCTGCTCCACCCAGTGATTAACAGAAGGCTGTTGTAATAGGATAGTATTTTTTTATGTAATAAATAGTATTTGATAAAATTGTAAAGGGTTTAAATAAAATCAATTTAAATATATTTAATTCTGACACAATTCTTATAGAGTCCACAAAGTGGCAGCAGAGTGCTTCTATACTCAGTGTTCACTTATCTGACTTCAGTCTCCGCCTCTCTTACTGACATGCTGAGATGTGGACTGTCACTATTCATGGTCTCCCCAGAACACAAAAAATGTACAAACAAAAAAAAGCACGACAAAAAACGTTGCGTTGCCCACATGTGTGATGTCATAGAGTGAAATAAGATGTAAGGACAGAAAATCTGCTTCAAATTGTTGTTTTTATGTTGTTATTTTCAAAATGTTCCATGAGTATTGAATTAAATGAAAACAATTTAACATTATTTTACTAAGCCAATTCCATCCATTCATCCATCTAGGAACATCTGTAGTCTACCTTGGGATTGTGGAGGCCGATGGAGACCGTTATATTTATTCCCATTTTACGACTGATGTAGGACCCCAGGTCAATATGTCAGTTCGCCTTTAAATTAATAGCACTTTTAAAGACAAGTCTTACACGAAGTGATGTACAATCAATGTAAAGTATCCAAAATATATATATAAATCAGTAGACTTAAAAAAAATATCTAAATTTAGGATAAAAAGACAAAACAGGACAAACAATTGCTTTGTCCTTTTTATCCTGTGGGTCTCCACATCAGATCATTTCACAAGATCTGGCTCAGGTTTTTTTGTGGCTTCCAGTCACAATCCTCATATTTTCTAACCCGGCTTGGGACAGGTGGCTGAGTTGGACATCGTCACCACTGCCGCCCTCTCAGCATTTCAATCAGTTATTATGACAGTTCTTTATCTGAAATTCTAAAATGCTGTTAAAAACAATAATGAACAAGTGTTCCCTGTGTACAATTTTCAATTTTATTAAAATTTTTATTCAGACATTTTTTCAATTGAGTACATTTACAGCTTATCGTGTGTAGATTCACAGGGGGCTTGGAGACAGGAAACACCCTATAGGAGTCGGCCCTCAATACATTTCTTTGGGCTGTGGGAGAAAACGGGGTACCTGGAGGAAACTCACCAAGCATGAGGAGAACATACAAAACTCCACACACACATACATACTGGAGACCAGGTTCAAACCCCCTGAAGGTGTGAGGAGAAAGCAGCCTGTTCAAACTAAAGTCATAAATTAAGGTTATTTATTCATTTATTCGTTTTCTTCACTTACACGTCTTTTCTAAAAAAAAAAAAATTATTGTTTCTATATGAAAAATTAGATTATTGTGTTGTAAAGTGGTAATATTGATAATATTTTTGGGTGTCTGGAACGGATTATCTGCATTTACATTATTTGCTATGGGACGATACGTTTCACAAAACAAAATTGTGCCTTAAGAACTCGTTTCCCGAATGGATTAATGTAAAATGGTACCACTGTATTATTATTATTATTATTATTATTATCAGGACCCAGGCACTATGATGGTGCAGGTGATTGGGTCTGCACATTGTTGCTTAAATTATTATTTCGTTTACACATTGTTCTAATTATAGACGAAAACAAAACACACTCGTTTCTAATAATAAATAATCAATCAAACAAATAAATGAATAAATACTTAATCGCCGCAATAGCGGCCCCCAGTGGTCGGTGTGAGAAGTGCAGGCGGAGCGAGAGGGAGCGGCAGCAGGGAGAAATAAAACCGCTCCCGGATCTCTGCGCACACACACACACACACACACTATCTGCACAAGAAGATCCTGCGCAGCAGCGTTAATCTGGAGAAACACCCGAAGAGGATCATCATCTGGACATCTGGACCATCCGGATCCCCATCAGCCGGGGCTGCGTTCAATCCCCTGCTGCGTGTCCGGGGCTCAGGTGAGGGGGTGAGGGGGGGGGGGAGAGGGGGGGGGAGAGGCTCAGATCTCAATCAGAAATGCAGAATAGATTAAATGATGTCCAGCTGCAGGTGGACACCTGTGTGCAACTCTATACAAATAGTGTGTGTGTGTGTGTGGGTGTGTGTGTGATTCTACAGTAGCTTTCTAGTAACACTAGAAACATGTAACACTGATGTGATGATGTGCTTTTGATCAGGATCAATAATACCACTGATACCATTAATAAGAGGACACACACACACACACACACACACACACACCAGTGCACGCCTCTCTGTGGGTGCCGTCCCTTCTTTCCTTCTTTTATTCCCTGCATGTTTTTTTTATTGTTCATGTTTTTACAAACACAGACCTGAGACCCTGAGAATGTGCATGTCAGATCTCACCCTGAGCCGTACGACTGCGTGTGTGTGTGTCTGTGTGTGTGTGTGTGTGTGTGTCTGTGTGTGTGGTGTGAATGGATGAATGAATGGGACACGCTTCATTGTGTGCATTGTGCTGGATGGAGGAATAATTCTGTAATAACGGCCTAATTCTCCGTCCCGTGTCATCGATCTGTTCCCTCCAGTTTAATAATCAGGTTAGTGAGAGAATAAAATAATCCTAATGAATGACTGGGACGCCGCAGGGTCACCGGTTTTAGTTCCCCGTCTCAGTGGATGACGTTCTGTACCGAGTGACTGTGACACACACTCATCAGGGTTCTCGTGAAGGCACGACTAAGGCTCGGGGGGGACGGGGGACGGGGACAGGGGGGGACGGGACGGGGGGGGGGGGACTAAATACATTGTAATAAAATGTATCGCTTTTGTTTAGCTTTCATCTGTAAAGGACCCTTTAAGATTCTACACAGAGTGAGATGTTGGACATTAAAGGAGGAATCAGAGATCCTGGAGAATATTCAACAAATACACGCCTCTCTTTAGTGTTCCTTCATAAGCTCCGCCCTCCATGTCCATGATTAACACCTGGGTTATCTGTGTAATGCTGATATACGAGTGTAAGTACGCTGTTGTTAGTGTGTAAAGAGTTTGTAGAAATCTGGCACATAACTTTTTGATTTCATTTTGATTTTATTCGTGGTGTAAGCTTCAGTTTTCTCCATTGTTTTGGAATAAGACATTCTGTCCCACATTTATTTGTGTTGCATTAAGATTGTGGTGGCTTGTAGATGTTCCTGTATCCTCCACTACTCTGTATATACACTGTAAACTGTCACATCGATAAAACTGCTCATAATTTCACATCTACTTAACATTATAATTTCATTTACGGTGCAGATTTAACTTCAGGCAGATACATAATGATTGGCAAATTTACGTTAAATTCAGTTTAACCGGTTTTGGGTGATGTAGTGACAAAATCTAACTGGACAGATATTTTTCTGAGACGGGTTTCTGGTTCTCCAGTGTATGAAATGTAAAGATATAACTGAAGGAGCGAGTTCTGACCCAATGTACAGACAAAACCTTTCTTTTATTCCTAACAGCACAAACACCCCCCTGTGGCTGGAATAGTGTTGTGTGGTGGCGGTTTGCACCACATCGTTTGTTTGAAACAACAGATTTTTTTTCGCCTTAAGAACTAAACTTGTGTAAGATACTTGCTCTGTCATAAGAAGCATTTTTGGCATACGAGCGACCAAACCGAATGCACGTGTGTCTGGAAGTCGCTCAAAGCTTGTTTGCGTCAGTTGAAAGCCAATAGAAGCGGGCCTACGTTTTTTCTTTGTTTTTGTTTTTTTGCATTTTGTGTAAGATTTAGTGAAGACGCAGCACCAGGGGTCCTAATAATGTTATTAATGACAGCAGAAGAAGAAAAGGGAGCCGCTTTCAGTTTGGTTTTTAAAGCAGCCGGTACCAAGAGGAATCATAAACATATCACAAAATATTTAACTTCATTTACTGTACATGTCGTTTCTAAATGTTTGATTGTTTTTATATACACAAATCTGGTTATAGTGTTGGAAATTGATAATATTGGTAATGTTTTTGGGTGACTGGAACGGATTATCTGCATTTACATTATTCCATATGAGAAAATGCGCTTCACAATACGGAATTTCACCTTAAGAGCTCGTATGTCGAGGTACCGCTGTATTTGTTAAATTTAGGAAGAAGTCTTTCGGATTCACATTTCTTACTCCTCCTTTAAGCTCTATTTAGTGTTTATGTGAGAGATACACACACATTTCTACGTGTTGTCAGTACGAGAGAAGTGAAAACAGTTAAAAATACTCAAATAAGACACAATACGCCACAATCTAGTCATTAATACTATAGTAAATTCAAAATTACAAAGCAGTTGTTTTTCCAGAGATGCATCTTAAACAGAGATATCACTCATCTTATTGACAGATACAATTATAAATACTCTTTAACTCTAACTATAAGTGTAGCAGTGAGTAAACGATCAAACAGTTTATTATTTAAATCATGCACACATCTCCTTTACACATTTCTCACACACACTTTATAATTTAATCCTTCAATAAAGTGGCGTCTTCATGTTGTGCACTTGAGTAAGTGTTGGAGTTTTATTGAATATCAGATGAACTGGACTAGGTTCTATTCTAATAACGAGTGATGCTGATGACGAGTGTCGAAGCCATTTTGTTCAATCAAACCAGTGATTAATGTGATGATTATAACCTCACATTGTTAATGCAGTAATATAATAATTCATTAGCAGCTTCCCATCTTCACACTCAGATATCATATACAGCATACTGTGTACTGTACTGTATATAGTCTAGTGGTTTTGTTCACATTTACTTAAGAAGTATCTGGCAACCTTGAGGGCGTGATCTACACACACGCAGGTCGTTTTAATGATCTGAATGTAAAGCTCAGAAAATCCCGACTCTGAACCCGCATACACACTTTCACAAGCCGTATTCCTCTTTGATCAAACACATTGGATTCATGTGCTCGGCTTAACCTCTGCTGATCTCCTGCTTTATCTGTATGAGAAGAACTTCCTCCTTAGGCCTGTGTTTGTTTCTAATCGAGATGAATGACGTTCGGATGGGGCGAGTAAACGAGACTGTCAGTCTCCATGGATCTGTGCACGAGGAGGATGTAGAGTTGATGAGATTTCCACATGAACGTGTCACTGATGTGAACAGATCCTCCCTGCTGGATCATGAAGCTCTCCTCCTCTCTGTCTGTCTCGGACTCTTTATCTCCTTGTCTCCTCTGTTACACTCCACGGTTTACTGCCTGTTTACTGCCCCAGTTTTCCTCTAAGAGCATTCACGTCTAAACCCGAACGTCTGGAATCTGATGTTTACTAAATGCTGTTTCAGTTACGCAGATTTCACTCAAATTTAAAGCATGGCTTACTGTATGTTGTTTGATCTAATATACAGTATAGTCTATACATTATTATACAATATAGTGCAATTAATAATACTCACTACTTCAACTTGTTCTTCTCTATTATTAATGTTCAATACATGCAAATTAACATTCCGTATGTATTCTTTATTACGCATTAATCCATAATTTCATACAATAAACATTAATTAATATTCAGTATACACTTACTAACATGCATTAATCATCGGATAAACATATTATATACACTATATAACTATTTAAGCACTAATCCGCGATACACTCCCTGTTCGGTAATCGGAGAGAGAATCACAGATGAGAAATGGAAAAAGTCGATCAGATAAAGATGAAGTTTTGTCTTAAAACGACTCCAGCGTGTTAAAATTCACTTATACCACTTCAGCGCTGTTATTTCAGACAAAGTGAAAATATCAACTAATCCCAGTCAAAATATTCACTTTATCTTTTCTAATTAATATCTATTGGTGCAGGTGTTTGTTTACATTGAGACAGTAGCGCATTAGTAGATTATTATACAGTAGATTATTAAATCCAGCACATAACTGTTCATAACATCACTTTTACTCCACATTTAGATTTAAACTGATGTAGCAGATTAAACTACAGACAGAAGATCAAAGGACTGCAGGAGATTCAGGAAATTACAGACAGACAGACAGAAAACTTCCTGAGAGGTTTCTGGTCCTCCAACGTGTGAAACGTAAAGATATCATTAAAAGATCGAGTTCTGACCCAATGTACAGACAAAAGCTTTCTTTTATGTTTATATGCATTTATTAACAATAATAATAATAATAATAATAATATCCAGTCTGTGCTTCTTGATATTCACTATACACACCTTCACTATCAGTATATACTCATTAATATACAGCACATCTACTGCTTAGCATAACGGAGGGACGCATTTATATTCAGTGTACACATGTCACAGTTCAGTACACACTTGTTAATTTCCTGGCTCTAAGCTGTGTGATTGGCTCAGTGTCGGGGGCGTGTCACTTCGCCACGCTGTAATTTTGGTCCAGACTTTTCAGGAAATGCAGTTTTTGCTGGCAGGTGCTGAGGGGTCGGATCTCATGCCATTTGTGTCAGTGGATTGCCATCTGCTATCCTCAGGTGTGTGTGTGTGTGTGTGTGTGTGTGTTAATAGGAAGTACATTTCTGACACTTAACTGTACAAAAGAAAATATCGTGTATCTGACACTATGACAAAAGAAAACATGTATTCAAAGGGCATATGCCAGGCACACACACACACACACACGCACACACACACACACACATGCACGCACATACTTGTGAGAGAATGTTTTAGATGCTGCTTTAGGGGTTATAAATTAAAAATCCTCTGATATTCCCTTATTTAGGTTAATGTTCCCTCCTTTTCATACCTTATTTCATTCCCCTTTGTGTGTGTGTGTGTGTGTGTGTGTGTGTGTGTGTGTGTGTGTGTGTGTGTTCGGGGAACAAAATGCAGCCAACTAATTTGTCCTCTGCTCGTTTTGGCTGGTGTGTGTGTTGGAACAGACGACTCCATCTGTGGTGGGATACGCATGGCACCGACTGTTGTGTGTGTGTGTGTGTGTGTGTGTGTGTGTGTGTGTGTGTGTGTTACTGCAGATTTAACTAGCAGGACTGATGAACCTGCTGTTAATCTTTCTGTACTTCCTGTTTTGACGAAGTGATTTTTTATGGCTCTCTGTAACAAGTGCTCATTTGCATATGCACTAAGGGGGCGTGAATAATTGTGTAAAATGACATTGCACGCATAATGAGGAGAGAGTCCGAGCGATACGCAGTAGTGTTAGCAACACTGCTACACACGCACGGTGAGTCCTTAGCTCTCGGCTCTAATTTCCCCCAGCGCTCAGGGGAAGTGACGGAATCTGAAGCGTTTTGTTTGAAACATTATAAAGAAACAGAGAATGAGAATAATGACGAGCGGTCCTGGGAATGAGCTAACAGGATTAGCGCAGAGATTAGCGCAGAGATTAGCATGCTGTGACTGCAGACTTTATCATTTCCTTTACGCTAATTTGTGTCGCCTCCTCCGTCTACACACACTGACAGCTGAGCTGATCAACACACCGTGTAGCGCTTCTGTCTGACACGCACTACACCCTAACCCCTATCTCCTACTCACTACCTCCTGTCCTACATTTACATTTATATTAAGGCATGTGGGAGACTCTCTTATCCAAAGTGAGTTACAAAAAAATCTTTCATTTCCATTATGGCCTCCGAGTGGCGCAGTGGTAAAGTTCTCGCCCTATCATCGCTGGTTCGATTCCCTGTAGTGATGCTGTAACCTCTCGCAGCCGGAGGTCTAGAGAGAGCTGATTGGCCGAGCTCTCTCAGGGGGGAGGGATGAGAGGTACTTCATGCTCCCACATTAATCACGGCTCTACAGCCAATCAGGGGCGTCTGTGAGCTCACGAAAAAGGAGCGGCTAGCGCTTTCCTCCGAGTGTGTTACTCCGCCCCCAACGGTGCGTGAGCGGGCGGGTCGAAAATATGCAGACGGCTGGTGTCATGTGGTTCGGAGGAAACACACGATAGTCTTCACCCTCATGATTGAGTGGTAATAGTAGCCTTAATGTGGGAGCCCCCTAGTGACCCTATTCCCTGACTCCATCCCCTATCCCCTATTCCCTTACCCCTATCCTTTATTCTCTGACCCTTATCCCCTATACTCCATCACCTATTCCCTGACAACTATCCCCTATTTCTTATCACCTTTTTTGTACTTAATGTTCCCTAACTTCTATCCCTTAGTATCGTTTCCCTGTTTCCTACTCCCTATTGTCTAAACCCTATCCCCTATCCTACCTATACTCCCTATTCCACACATCGTACCAACTTCCTACTCTGGAGAGAACCCCGCACGTTGCTAACTACCCCTTATCCCCATATTCCCTATCTCTTCTTACTCACTATTCTCTGCCCCCTATTTCCTGTTCTTTATTTCCTGATGCCTATACCCTATTCATCACCTACTTCCACTACCCTATCTCCTACTCATTATTCCCTATCCCCTATCACCCTAAGCTTTATCTCATAGTCCATACAGTTTGCTCTCTACTACTCTCTATTGCTTAACCCCTACCTCCTTCTCACTATTCCCCTATCACATATCTCCTATTCACTATTCCCTTACTCTTATCTCCTTCACTCTATCCCCTATTCCACACATCATACCTTTCTGCTCTACATCATGCCACCTATCTCTTATCCCAATATTCCCTATCCCCCACTTCCCCTTCCCAATTCCCTAACCCTCATTACCTATCACATATCCACCATTGCCTATCCCCTAACTTCTATGTCCTACTCACTATTCCTATATATTCCTACTATTATTATACTTTATCATCCATCTCTTACTTACTATTACTAAACTCCCGATCACCATTCCCTACCCTATTCCCTAATCCATACTCCTTACTCACTCTTCCCTATACCATATCTCTTTTATATACCTCACGCCCTTATACCGTACCTGATATCCACTATTCCATATCTAATACTCCTTACTGTATCTATTCTACATCCCTTATCCCCTACACCCTACTGTCTATTCCCTACTCACTGTTAGCTACTGTACCACCTCTACACAACAATCTCTCCCTCTCTCTCCCTCTCTCTCTCTCTCCCTCTCTCTCTCTCCCTCTCTCTCTCTCTCGCTCGTCTTGCACACATGTACAAACACACGTTTTTCATCTTAAAAGTTTAGAATTTGTATGTGCGTATGTTATAAGTCCTCTTCTGTAACACTCAGGCAGGAAGTGTGTTTATGTGATGTTTGCCCTTTATTACATGACTTCATTACTGATGAGGGTGAAAGGTCAGGCAGAGATGATGGAGAGCCTTTTAATTTATTCTTCAGTGTGTGTGTGTGTGTGTGTGTGTGTGTGAGTGAGTGATTGAACACAGTGTGCAACAATGGTATGTAAAGGTCACAGTGTTACATCATCAGATCCATTTACACAGTCTTTAATTACACAGAGACCACCTGCTTGTGTGTGTGTGTGTGTGTGTGTGTGTGTGTGTGTGTGTGTGTGTGTGTGTGTGATGATAAATGATGATGTAATGACGTGTGTGATTGGGTGGGTGATTTGTATTTTCAGTAGAACAGGTGTGTTCGAGCTTCTTCCTTTCCTTCGTTCAGTCCATGGTGATGTTCATTTATGTTCTTGATTTATGTTGGACTGGATGCAGCACATTAGTCCTGGAGGAACGTGGTTTCGTTTCACTGCGTACTGAACTGTATATGGTTGAAATGACAATGAAAGCCTTCTTGACTTGACTCGATGTAAAACAACGGCACTGGTGTTCCAGCAGCTTCTGTTTCATGGCAGGGTTCTGTCTTGGATGTTCATGAGAACCAGTTTCTTTTCAACTGAAGGAGACAGTTTGGATCTTCTTCTAGACCTTGTATCCATCTGATGGATGTTCCTGACTTGTGTAACTCTATCGTTCTCTTTCTCAGATCTGTACTGAGCTTCTTGGACTTTCCCATTTTACTGTGTGTTGTTCAATCCAATGAGTTCCACACGTTTTATGTTGCAAAAGTAATTTCAGCACCAATTAGTTAATAATCTAAGACCATGTCCACATATAGCCGGTATTTTAATAGCCGGTAGAGATTTTTCTACTTTTTTTTTATATGTATATAATTCTATCCACACGCTCTACATTTTAAAAATAATTTTGTCCACATGAAAACACAAGACGCCGTGTTACGTGCCGTCAGGAGCCTCCCTAATCAACAGGGGCCAATCAGAAGCCTGGACAAATCATTACTGGTTGCACTTTTCAGAAGTCCGCCGGGTCTCGTCCAAAATTGCCGTCACTGTCTGTGCGTCGTCAGAGTTCTGTATGTAACAGCAGTGATCTTCATACTACATTCAGGCACCTCTGTACATTACTGTAATGTGTGACTAACTGTGTGTGTGTGTGTGTGTGTACACGCGTGTAAAAAGTCCAGTTAACACAGTCACTGTACGTACGTCCACTATTGCACAAAATGTCCTCATAAACAAAGCTGATGTCAAATCAAGGAGACGGTAACACAGACAATGACATCATCAGCACAAGGTGACGTTACAACAAGACAAAATCAAGCCGTAGTCCCCCTGTGCTCATCCCCTCCTCCTCTAGACCCTGTCCTCTAGTTTAATTCTTCTGTATGTCCCCTTGTCCCCTCATTCCACTGTTCCTAATTCATACAGAGTTCTCTTTCTTATTAGGTCTTTCAATTCTGTGTCCTCTAGATGACTTTTCTCCTCTTTTCAGTGTGTGCGTGTGTTCTGTCCCATATGTCCCATAGAGTATAATCTATCTCACTTGTCCTGTAGTTACACTAATTACAATACACTATACCCTTAAGTAGTTCTTTTGTTCTGTAGATTTTGTGTCACCTAGAGACATGTCCACACCGCACCATAGTCTCTTTTCCAGGTTTAGTATCTAAGTCCTCAGTTCTAGCCTTCTCTTGCTCTAATTCCCCTCGTTCTCTAGTTGTCTTGTTTGTCTTATTGAGCAAATACCACTTTAATGATCTTCCTAGTGTTTACGTTTTCTCTTGCACCCGCCTTTCAGAGATCTCAGTGACGGATGTACGACCCGTAACTAATACTTTGTTGCAGCTGTATTCCACCCGCCCTCATGTATGTAAACCCTCCAGACCACAGCTCAGGCTGTTCCACAGGTTTAGTAAAGGATTTAGATCAGGGTTCTGACCTGGCCCAATCAAAAAACTTAATTTCTTCTGTTTTAGAACAGACGATAGTTTGGAATACGGATGTACAGTGTCCTTCAACTGTCTTGTTTCTCCACCATGTTTATGCCCAGAAAGTTCAACCTTAGTCTGGTCAGATTGTAACACCATTACGCCACACAGCTTGAGTGTAATTAAGGTGAATTTAGAAGCTCCAGCCCCCGACTCCAGTACGAGGGACACAGGAGTGAGCAGGACCCCACAGATGTTCCTGCAGATGGTTTAACCTCGTTGTCGCTGCCCCAGCAGACACCCTGATGAGTTTATCGTTTTTTTGTCCTTTCGTTTCTTTTGGAGGGACGTCCTGTTGTTGCTGATATCACCGTGGTGGTAACTGATATCCTTCTCGTTAATGTTCAGGAATGTCATTTTCCTCGTCTCCTGATCGACAGCTTTATCACACTGAGATCCTGTACATGCTTCGTAAGCTCTTTGTGGACGTCCAATTCAGCAGTCAAGAAAAGCCCTGCTGTCTGCACACACACACACACACACACACACACACACACACACACACACACACACACAGGGTGCCATAATTTATGGTAATCCGTCTTTTCCATATATAGCCGTGTCTCTGAAAGTGACAGAACTTTCGATCAGGATAATTCTGCTGTAACAGGAGCGACGCGGCGTTAGGACTCACTGCTCCATGTGTTGTACCTCAGTGAGATCGCGCGGCTGTTAATCCCGCTGGAGTTTGTATCAGAGTCCCGTGTCCCAGTCCCTCTGTCCCCTTATGGTTAATAAGTCCCGTGTCCTAGTCCCTCTGTCCCTTTGTACTTACAGTAGTGAAACCCATGTCCCTGTCCCTCCATCTTCTTAGTGAGTCCTGTGTCCCTGTCCCTCTGTCCCCTTGTGTTTAGTGAGTCCCGTGTCCCTGTCCCTCTGTCCCCTTGTGTTTAGTGAGTCCCGTGTCCCTGTCCCTCCATCTTCTTAGTGAGTCCTGTGTCCCTGTCCCTCTGTCCCCTTGTGTTTAGTGAGTCCCGTGTCCCTGTCCCTCTGTCCCCTTGTGTTTAGTGAGTCCCGTGTCCCTGTCCCTCCATCTTCTTAGTGAGTCCTGTATCCCTGTCCCTCTGTCCCCTTGTGGTTAATAAGTCCCGTGTCCCTGTCCCTCTGTCCCCTTGTGTTTAGTGAGTCCCGTGTCCCGGTCCCTCTGTCCCCTTGTGTTTAATAAGTCCCGTGTCCCTGTCCCTCTGTCCCCTTGTGTTTAGTGAGTCCTGTGTCCCGGTCCCTCTGTCCCCTTGTGTTTAATAAGTCCCGTGTCCCTGTCCCTCTGTCCCCTTGTGTTTAGTGAGTCCCGTGTCCCTGTCCCTCTGTCCCCTTGTGTTTAGTGAGTCCCGTGTCCCGGTCCCTCTGTCCCCTTGTGCTTAGTGTTTGCTTTATTCCCCTCCCTCACTCTTTACGGTGTCTGTTGAACGTACAGAACCCTGGATGTCCGGCTACACAAAAGCACCCATACTTTCTAGGTTCTTTCATACACACACACACACACACACACACACACACACACACCTGCCGACCATGGAGACCAAATTTCCCCGTCAGCTGATTCTATTAAAACTCTGTCTTTTATCACAGCAGGCCCAGCGATGACATCCCATAATAATCTTCCTGCAGGACCGTCAACACTAAAGGGGGAAAATCTTCCTTTCTGTCTTCATTTCTGCTTTCTTTTTCCATTCTTCTCTCTTTCTTCATTTCTGTCTTTCTTTCTTTTTATTTCCTATTATTTGTTTGTGTGTGTGTGTGTGTGTGTGTGTGTGTCTTCTTGTGCCCTTCACTATACCGAGCTCTCACTCTGTCTTTCGATCTGTTACCCCCGGCAACAACTCCTTCCCTGTAGACTCTGTGTGTGTGTGTGTGTGTGTGTGTGTGTGTGTGTGTGTGTGTGTGTACAGGCAAAAGTGATATCTTTAAAGCCAGAACCATTTCTGTCTGTCTTTCTTCCTCTTTAATCTATTCTTTCTTCTTTATGTCCACCTTATTTTATTATGATTTTTAGTTTGAAACCACACCCTCCTGTCTGTCTATCTATCTATCTATCTATCTATCTATCTATCTATCTATCTATCTATCTATCTATCTATCTATCTATCTATCCTTTCCTCCCTTTAGCTCTCAGCAGCATTACTGACCTTGAGCTCATGATTCAGCTAATCGTCTATAAATTACTGGCGCAGGCAGCACATTTCTTTCTTTCCCTATTACTCTCTCTATCTCTATCTCTCTCTCTCTCTCTCTCTCCCACTGTCTCAGTCTGTTTGTCTCTCACTCTTCCACTCTGTCTCTCTCTTTATTTATAATCTCTTTTTTTTTCTCTTGCTGTATTTTTATGTCTCTCTCTCTCTCTCTCTCTCTCTCTCTCTCTTTCTGCTTCTCATCCTGCCTTTGTAAACTTCAAGCTCTTGTTCATGAAACATTGTTCACATTAAACAAAGTTTCACAGCAACATCAATAACAATAACAACACAACGTAGATGTTCTCCGCTTCAGCAAACCACTGTTCGCAAAAATAACAAAAACACCAACAACAACAAAAACACAACCAACAACAACACCACCAACAGAAACACCACCAATAAAAACACCACCAACAACAAAAACACCACCAACAGAAACACCACCAATAAAAACCCCACCAACAGAAACACCACCAATAAAAACACCACCAACAACAAAAACACCACCAACAGAAACACCACCAATAAAAACCCCAACAACAGAAACACCACCAACAAAAACACCACCACCACCAACAACAACACCACCAACAAAAACACCACCAACAACAACAACAACACCACCAACAAAAACACCACAAATAAAAACACCACCAACAACAAAAACACCACCAACAGAAACACCACCAATAAAAACCCCAACAACAGAAACACCACCAACAAAAACACCACCAACAACAACAACAACACCACCAACAAAAACACCACCAACAACAACAACACCACCAACAAAAACACCAACAACAAAAACACCACAAATAAAAACACCAACAACAACAAAAACACCACCAACAACACCACCAACAAAAACACCAACAACAACAAAAACACCACCAATAAAAACACCAACAACAAAAACACCACCAACAACAAAAACACCACAAATAAAAACACCACCAACAACAACACCACCAACAACAACACCAACAACAACAAAAACACCACCAATAAAAACCCCAACAACAGAAACACCACCAACAAAAACACCACCACCAACAACAACAACACCACCAACAAAAACACCACCAACAAAAACACCACAAATAAAAACACCACCAACAACAAAAACACCACCAACAGAAACACCACCAATAAAAACCCCAACAACAACAACACCACCAACAAAAACACCACCAACAACAACAACACCACCAACAAAAACACCAACAACAACACCACCAACAAAAACACCACAAATAAAAACACCACCAACAACAAAAACACCACCAACAACACCACCAACAAAAACACCAACAACAACAAAAACACCACCAATAAAAACACCAACAACAAAAACACCACCACCAACAAAAACACCACAAATAAAAACACCACCAACAACAAAACACCAACAACACCAACAACAACAAAAACACCACCAATAAAAACACCACCAATAAAAACACCAACACCAAATACACCACCAACAACAAAAACACCACTAACATAATAAGAGGTATCACTATCAATAAAAGCAGCATCAACACGAACACAAACAATAAGAAAACCTCCAACACCACAACTAACAAAGACACCAAAATCACCAACCTAAACCACTAGAATAAACACCAACTACAACATTAACAAGTTATCACCAATAAAAACATTAATACGAGTATCATATGAACCATCAACACCAGTAACACTCCACCTCCAGCAACACCAGGTTTATATACACTAGCACTTCTCCTCATCCCCCACAGAGACACGCCTAAACTACTGCGTTCCTTTGTTTCTTTCTCTTGTCATTTCTGTCTTAGCCTGCATGGCGACAGTAACCGTGTGTGGGCGGAGCTAAGGGTTTGGGTGAATTAGTGACATTATTGGAGTTACAGTAGCTCTAATAAATAATGCAAATAAAACCAAATAGAGACAATAAAGTGACGGACCAAGACAGAGAGACAGACGGAGAGACAGACAGATAGACAGAGAGAGACAGACAGATAGACAGAGAGACAGACGGAGAGACAGACAGAGAGACAGAGAGACAGAGAGAGACAGACAGATAGACAGAGAGACAGACGGAGAGACAGACAGAGAGACAGAGAGACAGAGAGAGACAGACAGAGAGACAGAGAGACAGACAGAGAGACAGACAGAAGGTAAGAGAGAGAGAGAGACAGAGAGACAGAGAGAGACAGAAGGTACAGTAAGAGAGTGTGTGGACGCAGAGGTGATGGATTGTAGCGTGGAGACGTTGTGGTTTTGGATCACACTCTTTATTGCTGCTGTAATTTTTAGATTAAAGGTCAATGCTGTGGTTGTAATTAATCTAATTACTGTAAGTGGATTGTTATAGCTGTAGATTACAATCACGCATTACATAATAAAGTTCTCTCTCTCTCTCCGTGTCTCTCTCTCTCTCTCTCTCTGTCTCTCTCTGTCTCTCTGTTTCAGTGTCAGTATTGGAAAAAGAAAAAAGTGCCATCTGTAATATTAATTTTCTGTTTTGATCAGGTGAGGTTAAAACGGTAAAAACGGAATCTAATACGGGAAAAATCTGAGAGACTGTTACTATGGCAACACTTACTGCATAGACTACAGTTACTACGACAACAACAGTTACTACGACGACAAAATGTACTACAATTTCAGTTACTATACCAACAGTTACTATGACAACAACAGTTGCGACAAAAGACATAAAAAGACGATGGCAACTGAAACAGAAACTGTAAATATATTAACGTTTCAAACCAAAACATGATGCAGATAAAAACAAATCAGCTGACTGACGCGTGACGCCGTGCACACTGGGAGCTGAAGTCTGGAGCAAATGTCAACATCAACACTTCAAAAGTCAAAAGTAACACAAATGCAGGAACAAACACCGGGGGGACGGGACAGAAGACAGGGACGAGACAGGGACGAGTGAACACATTAACAAACAAACACGTGCATGTGAGTAACAAGAAATTAAAAAACAACAACAACATGATTCGTCAGCAAAAAAGGAATAAAATTGCTTGTGAAAAAAGAACAGAAGACCGTTAGGCGTTTGATGTTTTGTCTGTTGTACTTTCAGAAGCATGTTTTTGTTTTTTTTTGTCTTTTAGGGTCAAGAGAGAGAAACAGCTCTTACACATCTCTCTGTAGATTCACAACATGATCCATTTCTATTTCTAGATATGAGCTCATATTCAGAAGAGAGAGAGAGAGAGAGAGAGGGAGAGGGATAGAGAGAGGGAGAGAGAGAGAGAGGGATAGAGAGAGAGAGAGAGAGGGATAGAGAGAGAGAGAGAGAGAGAGAGGGAGAGAGAGAGAGAGAGAGAGAGAGGGATAGAGAGAGAGAGAGAGAGAGAGGGATAGAGAGAGAGAGAGAGAGGGATAGAGAGAGAGAGAGAGAGAGGGATAGAGAGAGAGAGAGAGGGATAGAGAGAGAGAGAGAGAGAGAGGGATAGAGAGAGAGAGAGAGAGAGAGGGATAGAGAGAGAGAGAGAGAGGGATAGAGAGAGAGAGAGAGAGAGGGATAGAGAGAGAGAGAGAGAGAGAGAGAGAGGGAGAGACGTGATGTGAACTTTCTGAACATTGAGATTTAGAATGAAGTTAATCAGAGATCATTTCATCTGCACACTAAAACCACATTTCAGTTCCATCCTTCCCCTGTGATCTGTTAGTTTTGTACATTATTTGTGGTTATAAATCCAACATTCCGTTTAACCGCGTGAACGAGGAGATTAGCGGTGGTGGATTAATGAGAATCTGAATGTCGCCTCTCGTCTGACGCCGCTGCGAGATGAACGGAAGAGGAAGGCACTCGTCCTCAGGAAGGCTTTTAAACAACATTCTCAATTATTCATTACGAGTCAGTGCTTTTGATGAAACACACACACACACACACACACACACACATTATTTGATTTTGATAAGTTCACGTGATCACTTATAAGGTTTATAATAATGCAGGAATGTAATATCCTATCACTGTTTGAACAGCGGTTCAGAATTCAGGGTCTCCATCGTTTCCGGTTTGGTCCCATGGACAGATCCCTGATGAAGGTGTGTCTCCATGTGTGACGAGGGTGTCCTGGGTGACGTTTTCCTTCTGGCGGTTTCCATTTCATAGCCACTTTGCTACCGAAGCTTCAGTACCTGTTGAAGACATCGCTGCTGGAACACATCTGTAGATGATGATCAGCTGCTTCGCATCTTCTGAAAACAGCTGCTGCGCTTTCATCGCTGGTGGACACTGGTGATGATTTCAAAGAAATCAGTCTGATTCTGTCTTGACATGGCAGCTCTAGGACAGGTATAGGTTTGTAACGCTTGGATTTATAAAACCGCTTGGTTACAAAAAAACTACGGATTCGGGAATCTAAACAGGGGCTTGAAAACACTACTTCCGGTATTGCGCAACCGCAGCTGGACAAAACACGACGCGACACAAAACAATTATAATAAATTAAACCAAGTGTATTAAACAAGACAGACAGATAAATAAACAAACACGGTGCACCACAAACCAATATATACAAAATATATACAAATAGAAAAAGTGTGTGCGCGATGTATGCGGGTGTGAGTGTGTGTGTATGATTGTCCAGTGTCTGAAATATGGCAAAAGTTATGAATGGGGTGAGTTGGAGAGATGGATCGATCGCACCAAATGACGATGGTAGGTCTGGGAGATCGATAAACGGAATGAGCTGGGTACTGAATGAAATTAATCCACAATAATCCAGAATCAGGCTTTCAGTCTCAAACAAAATGCAGCGCGCTGTCCTCATCTCTCCGTGCCGGCCTCAATGCCGGTTCCGGCTTTATGCCGGATCATTGACCCACGTCACTTCCGGGTTCCTTTGCGTCGCGATCGCGCATGCGCGGGAACTTGCCCGGTGACCAAACCACTGTCAATGGGGAAAAAGAAACCGCTAGGGCACACCTTCGGCCACAGGTGAGCAGCATTAGCTCCAAGACCATTTCCCTGTTGTTGAAGGTGTCCCTGTTGTGTGGCTGTGCTACATAGACCCCCCCCTCAAGCCTCCGGCGTCTGAGGAGAACATCCGCACAAGCGCTTTAAATTCGCCACACTGTACAGATCGGCTTTTTGTGGGTATCCCCAAGACCTTGTGTATTTAATTGGTCCGTTTCTGTGTTTTACCTCTGCTGGACCCTCCCACTGGGGCGCTTGCCTTGCAGAATATCTTTTTGTTGTGGAGGAGTGTGGTTGAGCTTTTCTCCACACCAGTTCTCCCGGTTGAAAGTGCGCTGCTTTCCTCCGAGTATTGTGATATCTGGCTTGTGTGGCTTCTAGTTGTTGTGCTCTTTGTTGCACCTCCTCTTGGATAAGTCTTTGTCGGGGTGTTGATGATTGTCCTGCCTTGTGTCGGTGGCAAACGCTGCAAGATTTTGTATATTGCCAGACGTCTTTCCGCACAGTCGGCCACCACGCCACCTCTAGTAACCTCAGCAGGGTCTTCAGTTGTCCCCAGTGTCCTCCCAGAGGATTGTCGTGGTAATAGTGAAGAAAAATCTTTATTAGAGACTGGGGGACAACGAGCTGAAATTTCTCTCCTTTTCTTACCGGTACCCGGCGATATAGCACGCCCTGACGACCTTCGAAGGTGACCCTTTGATCTTGTGTGCCTCTTTGATGATCTTTGGAGAGCAGCTTCGTGATAGTTAGGTCGTTCTGTTGGGTTCTGATGATCTCGCTCAGGTCGCTCGGGAAGCTGGAGGCCTCTTTAGTGGACGTGGTGGGTAGACGTGGGGTGTCAGCTCCTTTCAGCGGCGGGGGTGGTCGGGGTATGGCATGTGGACCTGGAAAAGGGCGGTCCTCGCGATCTTTCTCTCCCCTATCACCTCTCTCCACCTGTTGTTCCATGGTGCTCGCCGCTCCTCTTAACGCCACTCTCGCGTTGCTGTTCTCCCTGGTTCGCCTCACTGGTTCTTCCTCTGAGATATCAGGGTTCCCCATGAGACAGAGGGCGGGGTGATCATTGGCGGAGTCTCCCAGGCGTTGCCCCGGCAGCTGTACCGGAGACATCGGGTTGTCTTCCTCTTCGTCGAGGTCGTCATCCAGTATAAACGCCGCCAGGAAAGCCTGCTTAAAAGACTGCCAGTCCTTCACCTTGCCCTTCTCCGCCTTCCACCAACTGAGGGCCGGCCCTCAGAGAACTGAGCCGAGGGTTCCCAGTAGCTCTGGTCGGGTCAGGGGTCTGATCTCCAGGTATTTCTCTGCTTTCTCGATGAAGTTCCTCACCTCAGCTGTCTCTGACGCGTCGCAGAAGGCTGGGAACTCCACACAGATGGATGGATGATCATGCAGAGAAGAAGAAGAAGAAAGTGGGGAGGAGAGCAGAGCCGAGGAGTGTGCTGGAACACCAGGAGGAAAGTCGTTGCCATTAGTAGTGCTTGGTGGGTTTACCTTGGCCGTGGATGTAGTGGTTGGAGTGCTGGGCAGATGTTGAGCAGGAGCTGGAGGGGATGCAGGGGTGCAGGCCTGTAACCTGTGTGTGGTGGGCGTACTAGTGAGACGCAGTCTCTTCATCCGGTTTTCCCAGATGACGTCCCGTCGCAGAAAACAGTCAACGATGGCTCTCTCCATTTTTTCGAGAGCCTCCTGGCAGTAGCGCTGCAGCCCTTCCAAGCTCGCGTCCACTGCGTCACGAAGACTGATTTCCCGGTTGAGACTGCTGTCTTTGGATTGTCTATAATCCTGCTCCATGGAGCTCACTTTACCAGTAAGCGCCACCACGTCCATCTTGCATTGATATAGTTCAGTTCGTAGTATGTGCACTACCTCTATATCAGTCCCATGAACAATAATATCATTATCCTCATTGTCATTATCATGACTATCTGATATATACAAAGAACTAATCAATGAAGTTAATTCGGTTGTAGGGTTACTGCGTGCATTAAATGCATCCTCTACATCAACCAGCATGTTATAATCTACTACACAGTCGGCCTTAGCAGCACTACTAGCATTAACCTTAGCCTTAGCTTTAGCACTAGCATTAGCGATGTTAACATTATCGTCCATTTTGTTCAGCCACATCACACAAAACCGGAAAATATCCCAAAATACAGATTCCCCGTACGGGCCACCACTATGTAACGCTTGGATTTATAAAACCGCTTGGTTACGAAAAAACAACGGATTCGGGAATCTAAACAGGGGCTTGAAAACACTACTTCCGGTATTGCGCAACCGCAGCTGGACAAAACACGACGCGACACAAAACAATTATAATAAATTAAACCAAGTGTATTAAACAAGACAGACAGATAAATAAGCAAACACGGTGCACCACAAACCAATATATACAAAATATATACAAATAGAAAAAGTGTGTGCGCGATGTATGCGGGTGTGAGTGTGTGTGTATGATTGTCCAGTGTCTGAAATATGGCAAAAGTTATGAATGGGGTGAGTTGGAGAGATGGATCGATCTCACCAAATGACGATGGTAGGTCTGGGAGATCGATAAACGGAATGAGCTGGGTACTGAATGAAATTAATCCACAATAATCCAGAATCAGGCTCTCAGTCTCAAACAAAATGCAGCGCGCTGTCCTCATCTCTCCGTGCCGGCCTCAATTCAATTCAATTCAATTCAGTTTTATTTGTATAGCGCTTTTAACAATTGACATTGTCTCAAAACAGCTTTACACAATCAAAAGAATTATTTAAGTTTGTATGGAATGTGAATGTGTATGAATCAAAATGTTCAGATAGTCCCTGGTGAGCAAGCCCGAGGGCGACAGTGGCAAGGAAAAACTCCCTGAGACGGTAATAGGAAGAAACCTTGAGAGGAACCAGACTCGACAGGGAACCCATCCTCATCTGGGTGAAACAGATAGTAGGAAATGATCTGCATTTATACAGTGTTAAGTGTTAGGTTCAGCTATAATATTTGATGTTAATTGATGTTATAATACTTGATGTTAAAATGGAGTCCAGTAGTTATTCGAGACTCAGATAGACTTGTAGAAAGTTCCAGTCCTGAACTATCGAATTGTCAAGTCCTCAGAGAAACAGCTGACCACACCAGTCGAGGCCAGAACCATCTTCTAAGTATAGAGAATCATCCCCAGACACCAGACGCATCCTAAAGAGACACACGGGGCATCCATGCGATGAGACCTCCAACCAGAAACCGGGCACCAGGATGGATCAGACAGGTCCGGAGGGAAGAGGGAGTCTGGATCACTGGCAGCTCAGGAACCACATGTGTAGCTCGACAGAGAGAGAGAGAAAGAGTGAAAGGGGGAGACAGGGGGAGAGAGGAAAGAGAAAGAGGGGGAGGAAGAGAAGAGGAGGAGAGATTGCAATTAGGTATGGTCACAGTCACAATGCCTAATGTGAATGTATATTTACTGTAGAGTGCAAGCAGGGACTCCGGCAGGACTATGACAGCATAACTAAAAGGGAGAGCCAGAAGGAAACACAAACATGAGGGCTCCCTGAGATGTAAAGCAAACAATCACCTCACCGTCAACAAACCTGAGTGATCAAATGAGACTGAGGAAGACAGCATCTAAACATACCAGTTCACCATAATACTCTACGTCCATGAGTCCCCCAGATCTGCTCCTTTACCTTATGGCAAATCTATTTATAAAATGCTTGGTTAAATAAATAGGTTTTTAGCCTAGACTTAAAAACTGAGACTGTGTCTGAGTCCCGAACATTATTTGGAAGACTATTCCATAATTTTGGGGCTTTGTAAGAAAAAGCTCTGCCCCCAGCTGTAGTTTTCATAATACGCGGTACTGATAAGCAGCCTGCATCCTTTGACCGAAGTAGGCGTGGCGGATCGTAAGACACTAGCAGTTCGCTCAGATACTGCGGCGCGAGACCATTTAATGCCTTATATGTCAAGAGTAGTATTTTAAAATCAATGCGAAATTTCACAGGGAGCCAATGCAGTGAAGATAGGATAGGGGTGATGTGCTCATATCTTCTGGTTCTAGTGAGGACTCTCGCTGCTGCATTCTGGACTAGCTGAAGCTTGTTTATGCACCTAACTGAACAACCAGACAGTAAGGCATTACAATAGTCCAACCTAGAAGTGATAAAAGCATGAACTAGTTTTTCTGCATCATTTAGCGACAATATATTTCTTATTTTGGCGATATTTCTAAGTTGAAAGAATGCTATCCTGGTGATATTATCTACATGAGCTTCAAATGAAAGGCTGGAATCTATAATCACGCCGAGGTCTTTTACTGTTGCATTTGACGGAACAGAAAGGCCATCTAAAGTTACGATGTGATCTAAGATTTTACTTCTAGCTGTATGCGGTCCTATGACTAGAACTTCTGTCTTATCCGGATTAAGCAGAAGGAAGTTAATTAGCATCCAATTTCTTATGTCCTGAACACATTGCTCAACTTTAGTAAGATGGTTTTTCTCATCAGGTTTTGTTGAGACGTATAGCTGTGTGTCGTCAGCATAACAATGAAAACTAATACCATGCTAACGGATTATGTTGCCCAGAGGAAGCATGTAAAGGGAAAAAAGCAGTGGGCCTAAAACTGAACCCTGCGGAACGCCAAACTCCACTAGAGAACATGCAGAATAATCACCATTTAAGTCTACATACTGATAACGATCGGTCAAATAGGATCTGAGCCAGGAGAGGGTTGTACCCTTAATTCCTACTAAATTTTCTAATCTGTGAAGAAGAATAGCATGATCAATAGTGTCAAAAGCTGCACTGAGGTCGAGTAATACAAGCATAGTTACACAACCCTGATCAGAGGCCAATAGGAGGTCATTTACTACTTTAACGAGTGCTGTTTCTGTGCTGTGATGAGGCCTAAATCCTGACTGATACAGTTCATGTATGCCATGTATGCCAAATGCCGGTTCCGGCTTTATGCCGGATCATGTGACCCACGTCACTTCCGGGTTCCTTTGCGTCGCGATCGCGCATGCGCGGGAACTTGCCCGGTGACCAAACCACTGTCAATGGGGAAAAAGAAACCGCTAGGGCACACCTTCGGCCACAGGTGAGCAGCATTAGCTCCAAGACCATTTCCCTGTTGTTGAAGGTGTCCTTGTTGTGTGGCTGTGCTACAGGTTCTTGAGGATTGTAATAAAAGCTGATGGAACGCCCTAAGAACACAGGATCCACCAGAGTAACTCTCGATGCTGTTGAAGGCTTTTCTTGAAATCGATGAAGTTTTGGCTGGTGGTTGCAGGTATTCGAGTCATTGTTCTATGATGTTTCAGAGGGTGAAGATTTGTTCACTGCATGATCTTCCACCACCAAATCCGGCTTATTCCTCCCTCAGATGCTGGTTGAGGGATTGTTGCAGTTGCAGAAGGTCTTCCCAGGCACTGAGAGGAAGCTGATGCCAGACCAGTTGGTGCATTCGGAAATGTTGCCTTTCTTTGGGATGTTGACTGTAGCACCTCCTCGCCAGTCTATGACTTCTTCATTTCGCCAGCAGCTGTTGAAGAGCATTGTGAGTTCTTCACCTACAGTCTGACTGCCATATTTCAAGATCTCAGTGGATATCTTGTCTAGTTCGGCCGCCTTGTTGTTCTTAAGACTCTACAGTAAATTGCAACTTCCACTTTTTCAATGGTAATTGAAGGTCTTTCTGGTCTTCATCAGTGTTGAAATCGTAAGTGTTGAGTCCATTCCTTTTTCTGCTCTTCTTGGATGATCAGGAGCTTTCCGCTCTTGTCCCTGATCAGGATATTGGGGTTGTTATTGTGCCTATGAGATGAATAAAGCACTATGTTATGACATGTTATTTTTGTTATTTTGTTTTCCTGTTTACAAAACATAACAAAAACAAAAACACAATTCGAATTCCGAATAGAATGTCTAGGTCCTTATAAAACAATTACAAATTATTAAACGCTTGTTTCTGATTGCCAACAGCACTTAGTGTTTGTACTGATACACACTGTATACTGACACATTTCTACTGTATACATTAATTATTTTTATTGTTAATACTGTAGTATGATTATTTTGCTTATTTATTTGCTTATTATTATTTTGTGTTTTTGTTGATATTGAATATAAAAAGAAGGCGTAGGTCCTTGTGTGAGCTTCAGACTGGCCATGAGGAGCTGTAGCCATCACGCGCACGTCAGGTTCCTTCATCTTTCAAGCACCTACTCTTTCCATTTGGTCTAAATGTCATTATGTTTCCCTTTTGATCTTGCATTTTCACATTATTTTTGTGTTGTGTTTTACAATGTAGATGCACCATAGCTCCCTTTTTGTTCCATTTTATTCTTTAAGAAATGGTTACGCATGCAGGACATGCTGGTTACTAACTTTATAATTTACCTAGTGATTATTTATTTATTTATTTATTTATTTATGTGAAATGTGAAGCAGCCACGTTTCCTAAATCACTGTGTTTATTCCATTAACCCCGCCCACATTTCACCAGCCCACCCACTTTATGTCTTTAAAAGTGTATAGAGGTTTAAATAGTGTTTGACCACTGATGTCTAACCCATTGATCTCTGTGTTTATTTATTGAATAGTTTTGCTGAGATTTGATGTGAGTTCGCAGTCCTGAGCTCTAGCGCTGTGGAAAAGCTCGGGTAAACCAATTTTAAGCAGAAAATTGCCAATCTGCCGCTCGACACTGGAGAAGCTGATGGATGCCGTCTGCCTCCAAACAGAGGCTTCGTTTATTTCACAGAAAACGTTCGTTCGTTATTTGTCAGCTCGTGTAGGAATAAAATGTAAAGCAGCGCGGCAGTGAATTTAAATCGACTCAAACTGCAGCGTCATAAAGTTTCCTGCTCAGCTCCCGGCCGAGTAATTCAGCTGGCAGTCGCATCGCTTCATATGGATCATAAATCATCTTTATACCCGCAGACTGGTTTCCTCTCGTGCTGGTTAAAATCAGACGCAGGAACACCGCGGACATGAAGAGCCGCGGCTGGTCGTTAGGACGTCGCCGGATCGCACGCTAATATTATTATGAGTTAAATAATACACAATCTGTACTGAAACGTTATTCACGTGAATGTGTGTAGAAATTATTGTTAAAAATAGACAGAGAGAGAGAGAGAGAGAGAGGGAGTGTAGTAGAGCGATTTCGATTATAAAAGACCCATTAAAATTTCATCAGTCCAAAGCAATCAGAGGGAGAGAGAGAGGGAGAGAGAGAGAGAGAGAGAGGGAGAGGGAGAGAGAGAGAGAGAGAGAGAGAGGTGTGGGGTGGGGGAGGGGCTCAGCAAACATCTCTCTATCCATCTCTCTCTCTCTCTCTTACACACATATCCTTTTCTTCTAGCTTTATGAGGACCTACTGTACACCTACCACATTCTAATCGCAGTAACTAGAAGGACATTTTAATGACTTCACAAATTATTATTTTTATTATTATTATTATTTCAATTAATTCAATTATAACACTAATTTGTAATGGCATCTGGTCCTTTATGGTGCTCCAAAAAACCCTACATGTAACCACACACACATTCTCTCTCTCTCTCTCACACACACACACAGAGACACACACATACACACACTGTTGTTCTTTTGTTTCATCTCTGCCACTGTGGGGGAATGTTGGAATAATGGCTGCTTGACTGGAAACACCTGCTGTAGCTCTACACACACACACACACACACACACATACACAGTAAACCTAAATACTAGCTCACATTATGAGCAGATCAGATCTTTAACACACCGTTACACAGCTGTTACTGTTTTATTTTACTTAAAGATTTTAGATTTCGCTTTAAACTAGATTTAATTATTATTATTTTTCTACAAGTTAATTTCTATTATAAATATTGTACAGTACAGTATCTTATACTACATAACGTTTGCTTCTTTCTGTCACTGCTAAGTTTTATTTTTAATATCTAACTTACTATTTTACACTGTGTTTAACATCTTTTTGATCTTTAATGAGATAAGAGTAATTATTATTTTTAATACAAAGCAAATAAAGCAGGTTAAGTTCTACTGAGCTGTTTTTACACTCGTCTGGCTGTACAGTTTTTACTAAAGCTGAACTGCAGCTCTGATTTATAGTTTAATCACCTCACACTTCCTGCACCATCTAAAATTACATCACTGATAGATGAGGCTAAATGTGGAGAACTGCACCTTCATCATGTGGAGGGACGAGAAGGTCGGAGATGTGTGTGATGAATAGAACTCAATCAGGTGGCCTTTACATACACGGGCTCTCATGTCACTAATGATTTATGCAGAGCTTAAACTCTAATCTCAGATATAGGGTTGGAGAAGTGAAGGGTGTGGTGTAGGGGTGAGGGGGTGTGGTGTGGGGGTGAGGGGGTGTGGTGTAGGGGTAAGGGGGTGTGGTGTAGGGGTGAGGGGGTGTGGTGTAGGGGTGAGGGGGTGTGGTGTGGGGGTAAGGGGGTGTGGTGTAGGGGTGAGGGGGTGTGGTGTAGGGGTGAGGGGGTGTGGTGTAGGGGTGAGGGGGTGTGGTGTAGGGGTAAGGGGGTGTGGTGTAGGGGTGAGGGGGTGTGGTGTAGGGGTGAGGGGGTGTGGTGTAGGGGTAAGGGGGTGTGGTGTAGGGGTGAGGGGGTGTGGTGTAGGGGTGAGGGGGTGTGGTGTGGGGGTAAGGGGGTGTGGTGTAGGGGTGAGGGGGTGTGGTGTAGGGGTGAGGGGGTGTGGTGTAGGGGTGAGGGGGTGTGGTGTAGGGGTGAGGGGGTGTGGTGTAGGGGTGAGGGGGTGTGGTGTAGGGGTAAGGGGGTGTGGTGTAGGGGTGAGGGGGTGTGGTGTAGGGGTAAGGGGGTGTGGTGTAGGGGTAAGGGGGTGTGGTGTAGGGGTCTACTATGTCAGAAAATAAATGCTCATATATGCAGTGTCGTATTTATATTGGTTTTAATAAAAGTGCGCTAGAACGCGTTCAACTTCATGACTAGCTCATTCAGAATCTGGTATTTATTGTAGATTGTTTGAGGTGATTTTCTTGTCCTACATTTCCGTGCAGCACAGCGCGTTAAACCCTCCTGAAGCCCAGCTTCACTGGAGCTCTATGGCGAAGCACAGAGGAGCTTTTTCACTGCAGAAATGCTGGATGGTAATTGGATAAACGCACCAAAATCGTCACTTCCAGGGACGCTCGGGTTTAACTGTATAGCAGTGTGATGTACAGAGATAGAAAAATCCTTTTTCTTTTTAAAATAAATATTGTATTAAATAATGTCCCAAATCGTAAAATACATTTATTAGCCTTAGAGTAGGGTTTCTGTCACTTTGATTTAGAAAAAGTTACTTTTTTTAATGAATAGAAACAAACAAACAAAAAGGAATTATATTAAAAAGGTGCTTTGTTTAATTACATTAAAACAATGTTTGTCTATATGAATGAATTTGAATAAATAGCCGAGTAGCTGTGAAATGTTAAGGTGTTGAATAGAGAACCTACTGTCTTATTTATGTAGCTAAAACACTCATTTAAACTAGATAACATGATCAAAGGTTAATTATTTATATTTAACTGTAGATGGAAGGTTTTTCAAGTCACATGGAAAAAAAAGATGTTCTGTTCTTACCTGCTGCTCATCTGGAGACCCACAACCATGTGACCTGAAATACCTTCCATCTACTGTTCTGTGTTCAGTTCTACACTTGAGTTCTACACTTCAGTTCTGTGTTCAGTTCTACACTTCAGTTCTACACTTCAGTTCTACAGTCCAGTTCTGTGTTCAGTTCTACACTTCAGTTCTACACTTCAGTTCTACAGTCCAGTTCTATACTTCAGTTCTACAGTTCAGTTCTACAGTTCAGTTCTGTGTTCAGTTCTACACTTCAGTTCTACAGTTCAGTTCTGTGTTCAGTTCTACACTTCAGTTCTACAGTCCAGTTCTACAGTCCAGTTCTACAATTCAGTTCTGTGTTCAGTTCTACACTTCAGTTCTACACTTCAGTTCTGTGTTCAGTTCTACACTTCAGTTCTACAGTCCAGTTCTACACTTCAGTTCTGTCTTCAGTTCTACACTTCAGTTCTACACTTCAGTTCTACAGTCCAGTTCTACACTTCAGTTCTACAGTTCAGTTCTACACTTCAGTTCTACAGTCCAGTTCTACAGTTCAGTTCTACACTTCAGTTCTACAGTTCAGTTCTACACTTCAGTTCTACAGTCCAGTTCTACACTTCAGTTCTACAGTTCAGTTCTACAGTCCAGTTCTGTGTTCAGTTCTACACTTCAGTTCTACACTTCAGTTCTACAGTCCAGTTCTACACTTCAGTTCTACAGATCAGTTCTACACTTCAGTTCTGTGTTCAGTTCTACACTTCAGTTCTACACTTCAGTTCTACAGTTCAGTTCTACAGTCCAGTTCTACACTTCAGTTCTACACTTCAGTTCTACAGTCCAGTTCTACACTTCAGTTCTACAGATCAGTTCTACACTTCAGTTCTACAGTTCAGTTCTATGTTCAGTTCTACACTGCAGTTCTACACTTCAGTTCTGTGTTCAGTTCTACACTTCAGTTCTACACTTCAGTTCTACAGTCCAGTTCTACACTTCAGTTCTACACTTCAGTTCTACAGTCCAGTTCTACACTTCAGTTCTACACTTCAGTTCTACAGTCCAGTTCTACAGTCCAGTTCTACACTTCAGTTCTACAGTTCAGTTCTACAGTTCATTTCTACACTTCAGTTCTACACTTCAGTTCTACAGTCCAGTTCTACACTTCAGTTCTACAGTTCAGTTCTACACTTCAGTTCTACACTTCAGTTCTACAGTTCAGTTCTACAGTTCATTTCTACACTTCAGTTCTACACTTCAGTTCTACAGTCCAGTTCTACACTTCAGTTCTACACTTCAGTTCTACACTTCAGTTCTACAGTTCAGTTCTGTGTTCAGTTCTACACTTCAGTTCTACAGATCAGTTCTGTGTTCAGTTCTGTGTTCAGTTCTGTGTTCAGTTCTACACTTCAGTTCTACAGATCAGTTCTGTGTTCAGTTCTACACTTCAGTTCTACAGATCAGTTCTGTGTTCAGTTCTGTGTTCAGTTCTACACTTCAGTTCTACACTTCAGTTCTACAGTCCAGTTCTCTGAAAGCGCAGCAGCCTCTCAGGCACATTAACACTGTGTCCCCAACATTGACTGAAGTCGTTGCATCAGAAACTATTCTTCACATGTTTTATGTCGGCCAGTTTCCAACAGAAAGCAGCAGTATTGTCAAAGAATGAACAGATAAATGTTTGACACTTTTGGCCTCCACACAGTTTATTCCATTGTCCAGCCTCATACAGTAGGTGTTTATATTGTTAATCAGTGTAAGTTTAAAGTTATATGCTGTTTTCTGGTTATATTTTTTTGATTGTACCTGTACATAGACAAAGGTTTATACAGTAAACAGCGTGTGTGATGAAGAAGACTCATTTGAGTTCTGATTCTGTGTTAAACATCTATGGGGCTGAGCCCCCCCCCCCCCCCCTTACCTGAAAATCCTAGAAACGCCCCTCAGTCCACATGGGACTGAACACTGTAGCCTACAGAGATTCGAGTTCAGTCCCAGGCGGATTTGCAGGTGATTTATGATGAAAAATGTAATTATAATAAAAAAATTTATGATGAAGGCCTAATATGAGCTTCCCCTGTTTCAAAAGCTAGCAGCCGCCACTGGTGTAGGGTGGTGTATAGGTGATTAGGGTGTGGTGTAGGGGTACGGTGGTGTGGTGTAGGGGTAAAGGGTGTGTGGTGTAGGGGTAAGGGGGTGTGGTGTAGGGGTAAGGGGGTGTGGTGTAGGGATAAGGGTGTGTGGTGTAGGGGTAAAGGGTGTGTTTTAGGGGTAAGGGGGTGTGGTGTAGGGATAAGGGGGTGTGGTGTAGGGGTAAGGGGGTGTGGTGTAGGGGTAAGGGGGTGTGGTGTAGGGATAAGGGGGTGTGGTGTAGGGGTAAAGGGGGTGTTTTAGGGGTAAAGGGTGTGTTTTAGGGATAAGGGGGTGTGGTGTAGGGGTAAGGGGGTGTGGTGTAGGGATAAGGGGGTGTGGTGTAGGGGTAAGGGGGTGTGGTGTAGGGATAAGGGGGTGTGGTGTAGGAGTAAAGGGGGTGTTTTAGGGGTAAAGGGTGTGTTTTAGGGATAAGGGGGTGTGGTGTAGGGGTAAGGGGGTGTGGTGTAGGGGTAAAGGGTGTGTTTTAGGGGTAAGGGGGTGTGGTGTAGGGATAAGGGGGTGTGGTGTAGGGGTAAGAGGGTGTGGTGTAGGGGTAAGGGGGTGTGGTGTAGGGATAAGGGGGTGTGGTGTAGGGGTAAAGGGGGTGTTTTAGGGGTAAAGGGTGTGTTTTAGGGATAAGGGGGTGTGGTGTAGGGGTAAGGGGGTGTGGTGTAGGGATAAGGGGGTGTGGTGTAGGGGTAAGGGGGTGTGGTGTAGGGATAAGGGGGTGTGGTGTAGGAGTAAAGGGGGTGTTTTAGGGGTAAAGGGTGTGTTTTAGGGATAAGGGGGTGTGGTGTAGGGGTAAGGGGGTGTGGTGTAGGGATAAGGGGGTGTGGTGTAGGGGTGAATGGTAAAACAAAGAGGGAAAGAAAATAAGAAAGAAATGAATAAAGAGTATAGTAAAATTATAATGGTCTATAAATAAAAAATAAGATAAATACGGAAATAAAACAATCCAGTTATTTGTAAATCTAACACAGGTGATCTGTCTCATCCACTGGGTGGAAAATTGATGTCATAAATATATATTTTTTAAATTAATAACCATGACACGTGGGGACTCGCTGTGTTGTTATGATGATGTCTGAGTGTACGGTTTATGTTTCTCTCTTGTTTATTATAAGAGGTTGAAGGTACAGGTTCTGCCTCGTTACAGTTATCTCCATGCAGCGTCAGGTCTCCGAGACAGAGCACTGGCACATCATTAGTCGAGGTGTTAGTGACTAGCAGCATGAGTGTGTGATCTCTGAGTCTCAGGCTGTCTCAGGCCCTGGACGTGTGAAATGTGATATTCAGAGGAGTATTTATGTAGCATCGCTTGTCAAACTACTAACTATATCCTATGAGCTTGTGGATACTGTGCATGTACACCTGTGTGTGCGTGTGTGTGTGTGTGTGTGTGTGTTAGGAGTGTTGCTGTAGAATATATTAATTATTCATTATTCATTATTATATAATTATATTGCCGACTCACTGTTTAATCACCCTATAGCACCCTTATCATCTCTGGCGCCGCCCTACAGGCTGAATAATCACAAGCTTAGTTAAAAATAAATAAATAAATCACTTGGAAGTGTTTAATGTTCCTGAACTGAACAACTCAAAAGACTGGCGAAGCTTCCATGCAGGGTCGAGGCCAAGATGTGGGGCAATAGGGTTTCAAGAGGGTGATAGAGGCACTGCTTTAGAGAAGAGGACCAATCAGAGTCTAGGAGTAGGTCAATCAGAATTAACCGCTTTCCAGCATTTCTTCTCCTTCAGCTGAGAGATGTTGAGGACGCGTGAGGATCTGAACGAGTCAAAATATTACTTTGTCTGTCTGAAGGGTTTTTTTTTTACATTCAGATCAAATCAGTGATCACAACCTTAATTAAAAACTAACAGACCAAATGGAATAGCACAGAGAAGATCAAAGAGCAGATCAAAGAGCAGATCAAAGGATCACAGAGCAGATCACTTTATTACAGAGTAGATCTAATAAATGTAAATTAAACCTATCAAATGACTTTTAGATCAAATGAAATGTTTACAAACCAAACCAGACGATCACAGAAGTATCAACCTGCGACGATCCGGGTCGATTCAGAGATCACATGACTGCTCCGCTAATTACTTCCTCTAGTTGGATCAGTGGCTCTGTGTTTGATTAATTAGTTTGATTCTAGTGTGTGTGTGTGTGTGTGTGTGTGTGTGTGGAACACAACCAGTTGCACTTAAGAAAAAAAGGAGATCTTGCACGCGCGCGTACACACACACACACACACACACACACACACACACACACACACATTGTACGTGTTTGTTATTTGCTGCCGCCTGAGCTGAAATTGTGCTGAAGAGGCTCAAATTGCTCAATCAGGTTATTTTTTTCGTAATCGGTACCGCAGTGGTGTAAAAACTGCACCATTTCCCAAATACTTCTGTGTGTGTGTGTGTGTGTGTGTGTGTGTCCTGTTGCATGCTCAGCTGGTTGTAACAAAGGGAAATGTCAGTTTGTCGCCTTTTAATAGGAGGAAAACAACACGATGGCTAAGATTTACACACACACACACACACATACTCACACACACACACACACACACACACACACAGAGGGAAAGAGAAAAAGACCTACACACATGCCCTTGGAACCTCAAGTGTGTGTTAATGGGATTTGGCTTTTATTAAAGGGCTTGTTGCAGTAATAGTGTGTGTGTGTGTGTGTGTGTGTGTGTGTGCTACCAGATTTTGCACATTAAACCATGGGTGCCATAATGTGACAGACACAAGGTCAGACAAAAAGATAGAGACAGACAGACAGAAAGATAAACACATTAACAGACAGACAAACAGAAGTTCAGATTGACAGACAGACAGGTGGTCAGACAGACAGGTGGTCAGACAGACAGGAGGTCAGACAGACAGACAGGTGGTGTGAAATGTGGCTCTGCAGTAATGAGGCTATTGGAATGTGATTTATAGATTTATCGGTCGCAGCGCTGGTTTAATTTGAGATTCAGCGTGAGAGAAACATAAATCTGACTTACTGCCTCACGACATGTCCTCAGGGACAACACACACACACACACACACACACACACACACACACACACACACACACGCATGCACAAATGCAAACACACACACATGCATGCATAGAAACACACACACACACACACACACACACACACACACACACACACACACACACACACACACGCATGCACAATTGCAAAAACACACAAATGCGTGAATACAGACACATGCATGCACGCACGAAGACAAACACACACACATGCATGCATAGAAACACACACACACACACACACACACAGGAGTTTTATGTCTGGCTGTTTTTCTTGTGTCTGTAAATGTTGCGTTTGTCTGTCTGTGGACTGAAAGCAGAGGGCGGGGCTCCTGTGTGAAGGTGGATGAGGAGATAATGTAAGGAAAGAGGAAGTAAAGGGTTGAATTTCATTGATGGAACGGATGGAATAAGGTATTAAAAGGTTAATGGATGGATGTTATTGACTGGGTTGGTCTTAGGGTTTGTGGCTGGACGTCCGTGGATACAGTAGATAAACGAATAGGTGGAATGAAAACACACTGAAGTCTAGAAATGAACAAAGATAAACTGTAAGAATAGCAGATTAAATACCCGGATGAATAAATGGTCAGAGACGTGGATGGCTGGATGTTCAACTGTATAACTGTCTGGATGATCTGAAGGATGGATGGATGGATGGATGGACGAATCAATGCATAAAATGTTAAAGTGATGAATAAATAAATGGTCAGACTGTTGAATGGCTGAACTGATGGACAGCCGTCTATGAATTACTGAAGGATGGATGAATAAAAAAACAGGTAAATGGTTGGATGGATGGATAAGAGGATAAATGTTGGATGGCTAAAGGAAAAATGAAAGAATCGTGGCAATACCTGTAAACACTGGCATTACAGGGGGCGCCACTGAGCTACAAATCTGTAAAACACTGGAACAGACGAAGAGAGAAACAGCTGAAACTAATTGCTGATTATCAGAATAATTAATTTGGGGTCACAGCCGGGGTAAGACCGAACCAATCAGGAGGCGAACAGGAGGAGACGTTCAGCAGGCGGATGAGAATCTGCGCTTCAGCAGGAAGAACAGACGGGAATTGATCGTCAGGTAATTATGCGTGACGCAGAGGTTCGAGCTGATGCAGTGGTGAGGGTTTCACATTCAGCTCCTCGCTGTGATGTCTGTTTTCCTCCAGAGAATTAGAGTCACGCTGCTCAGACATGTCCGTGTCCCCCAGGAGGAACACTTTCTACATTTTTATGAATGGAGGGAACTGTTGTGTTAGCGAAACGAGAGAAACGAGAAGAAGAAACCAAAAGCCCATGAAGGTCAGTGAGTCGGATGTGCACAAGTTCTGCAACTAATCAAGCAAAAGTATTTGAAACTATTTCATGGTAAAGTGTACGTTTGCTGACACCTGGGCCTGAGGCCGGTCCGTCTGAGGGTCTTATACACTTACTGGAGTAGGAAAGCAGGTTTCGAGCTCAGCTCTCGTTCGGCATGTTGATCCCTATTTCTTTTGAAAACCGTTGTCACGGTCGTCAGCCGAACTGCAGTGTGTTCCACATCATGTGCGAAAGCTGCACCGTGTCGGAGCTGCATCCTGAGTAACGTGATTTCAAGAAGATCATGTTGAAGTGTTACGGTCAGGGAATGAGACGGAACAAAGCAGGACAGCGCAGGACTGGACAGAGACCATTATGAAAAGTGTGTGTGTGTGTGTGTGTGTGTGTGTGTGTGTTAGTAAGAACCTTCCTGTATTCAGTTAAACAAACCGGGGACATTCTGTATTTCCACCTATCTTACTCGAGTCTAACATTCTTTGGCCAATAAATCAATCCTCCTGCCATACTTGGACATTTAAACTCAGCGTAACTGCAACTGTGCATATAATGGCTTTGGCAGATGGATGGACAGATAGAAAGTTGGATGGACCGATGTACAGGTTAACTGGGGACATAAAGTACTACTACAGCAGATTATGTGCTTGAGGCATATTACTAGACTTGTATTTGAGTTTGTTGTAAAGCTCTCTGACTGGTATCTACTTTTCCTCCCTGTGAGGACTGAGAGGAAGTGAGCATCCTCTGCAGTGTTATTGTGTTTCACACAGTATGTGAATTATTTTTAATCCACTGAACAGAGATCAGGCTCAGCCCTGAGGGCAGATCCGCTTCGATCGCCCTACTTCTGTTTTAGGAACTGCAGGGTGGGTTAGATAGATAGATAGATAGATAGATAGATAGATAGATAGATAGATAGATAGATAGATAGATAGATATGAAGAAAATGTATCTAGATGACAAAGTTTCCATTTAGCTGGTTTTATCCTTGGGTAGATGGTCGATGAATAGATGGAGAAATGGTTGGACCAATGGTTGGGTAGATGGAAGGTTTGAAAGATGGATTAATTAATGTAGAAGAGGAATGTTATTGCACACAATATTCCCGAATCCTGTAACAATTCTAATTTGACACCCACACTGTCCGTGTTAAGTACTCGCACCATCTGCCAGAGTTTAGCAAATTTCCCACTTGTGGGACTAATAATGGTTCATCTTATCTTATCTTATCTTATCTTATCTTATCTTATCTTATCTTAAACACATGTATTTCACAAATCTATACTTTACTTACTTTACTTTTATTATTATTATTTATTATCAACTTTTACTCGACTACATTCTACAGGAAATATCTGTACTTGCACTTCACTACATCTCTGCATGGTGTTGTATTACATAACCAAAGTGGTGTGAAGTATTTGAAGTGGGAATTTTGCCAATGCTGACCACTATGTGTAATTGTGTTTCTTTTGCAATGTGCTTAATAATCCTACAGGTGTTTGAAATTCGAAGCAGAGATGGTTGCAGACAGTCACTGAACCTGTAAGTTCACAGTCAGGAAGCGCAGAGAGACAGAGGAAAAAAGAGAAAGGGAGAGAGAGAGAGACTTTTTATGATAAAAGGCTACAGTGTGGTAACACAAGTTCAGTATTTTTAATAATTAGGGTAATTTGAAGGTTACCACTTTAATAGAAATGTAGATGGAGGACTTCTATTTTAACTGGAGTAATATTTGGCCTCAGGTATCTCTACAACTTGTCCACAACTGACTGTTCTAAAGAGACTTCGAGAGCTGACTGGATGTATCATAGTGGGAGCCAGTGATTTCCTCGCAGGTGTTAATGACCCTCTGAATGGCTCTCCCTGTCCGTGCCTTGCAGAGATACAATATGTCAGAGCACTCTCAATCCAGCCACGGTCCATGGGGACCATCAGGAAGTAGTCTCTGCTGTACATCCTGACTACTGCTCCACAGAAACCACATTTGTAGTCCAGAAGAGATCATCCATGATGTGAGAAACCTGATAGCAGGAACCCTTTAGGTTGTCTGAGTTATTTTGTTTTTGAGGAGGTCAGGAGAACAAGGTTGTTCTCTGAATATCACACTGTGAGTCTCTGGTCCTCATCCTGTTGGGCTGGTTTGTGTCCTCCTGAGATAAATCCAGTCAATGATGGTGTTGGTGGAACGACTGGAAACACTATGAAGACTATAATGATCATAGACTAGGGGGCTTAACACACAGCCTTGTGGGGTGGGTGGAGGAGAGATGTGGGAATAATCTGATAGTCGGGGAACACTTTGTCAGGAAGTCCTTGATCCAGGGAAGGTGAATTGGGAGAGTTCAACGTCAGTAGATTTGGTGACTAATCTGCCCATGTACTGTAAGGACATTCCTACAGCTGGTCATCTTGTAGCTGGTTATATGATGGATACTGTGACACACTTGCAATGCATTAGTTTTAGCATTATGTTTTTCAATCTTCCTTTATCTCCCCTGATGCATCTGTTCAGGTTGGCTCTAGCAGGGCTCTATAGGGCTCTGTCCTTGGACTTAAGGGCAGTGTTACGGTCCTTACGGAGAGCCTTGACCTCATTTGAAATCCAGGGCTTCTGACTGGCCTAGGAATTGATAGTGTGCGAGTAGAAATTGGAAAAAAGAATGAGTGCATTTAATTGAATAATTGGATATATGAATGGATCACTGGAAGGATAGATTGGGTGACAGCGTTGTTGAATAGATAGATTAAAAATTCATTAGGAGGGACAGGTTATTGGAGACGTAATGGATGGATGGTTGAGGCATTGGACAAATAGACGGATAAATTTGATGGTTAAGTGATTGTATGGAAAGATGATTGATAAAATATGAAAGATAAATGGTTGGATCACTGGATGGATAAATAAATGAAAGCGTAGAAGAAAAACAACAGTTGCTGCTACGTGCAGACAAATTGACAATCATATAATGAAACGTGTTTCTCTTCCAGATGTAAGGAGTGAGTGTTTGCCACAGAAAATTGGAGGATGAACTGAAATGGAAATCACGTTTGGATGGCTGCTGGTGGATGAAGAACATGCTGTGCTACCCTGACTGCCGATAACATCAGTCTTCTCTCTTATTCTGTCTTTTGTTTTCTCCTCTCGTTTACTAATACTGGAGGAAAAGATGTGACCCAAGGCCTCCCTCGCTCCTACACACTCCTTTTGTTTCCTCCCTCGCTCTCTCTCACTCTTTTGGGGATATTATTGGTCCGACAGTGATGGATGTACAACCCGACAGCGGAAAGCATGTTAAAAAGTCTACAAGTCAAAAGCTGGATGATCAAAAGAAGGTAAATTGCTGTTTTTCCTCTTTATTCTCGCAGATGAAACTGTGGACTGATTTGTCTCCTCATTTATCTTCCTATATTTCTCCCTCCTTGCGTTATTTTTCCTTCTCTGCTTTTGTTGTGGCTTCTTGTTGAAGCTGAAGGTATCGACTGAATTGCAGTTGTAAAAGAAACCAAGACTGCACCACGGGGGCGGGGCAGCGCTCCTGACCCTGCACTTCTCTATAGACTGGGAATTTGTATTTTTATAAGTATTTGCTTTATGCTCATGAGTGAAAGCAGGCAAGTAAAGTCCAGTACTGAGTAACACTAAATCAGTCAAAACTAGTCATAACTGATAACGTTATACAGTACAGTACCATCCTAAACAACATGCCTTCTCCTACAGTACAGTACAGGACTTCTAAGCTGCTCTGAATCGCCTCTGAACCGTCCATGTTGTTTTTCTTTACTGCTAGTTAAAACACTTCGGGGTCTGAGGCCTTTCTAAAGACCTACAGTGACTCAGCACTCTTCTTAAAGTTGTGTAAATGTAAAATCTTTACCAATATAGTGGCTAATACAGTGAGAGTCCGTCACGGCACTGACAGACTAACGCGAGCTACAAAGCTAACTACGGTTCTGTGAAAAAGTTCTTGCTGACTTGCTGATTTTTTAGTTTTTGCACATTTGTCACACATTGTTGATTGAGATCAAATTAATTTTAATATTACACCGGTTTGACAAAGTTAGACATGTTAAAAGATCTAAAAAAGCAAAACAATCTATGAGACTGTACAGTATGAGAAACACAGTAATTTTGATTTATTAGTCTGGAAAGGGTTACAGAGCCATTTCTAGGGACTCCAGCAAACCAAGGTGAGAGCCATTGTACACAAATGGAGAAAAGGTGGAACAGTGGTGAATCTTCCCAGGAGTGTCCGACCTACCAAAATTACTCAAGAGCAGAACAACGACACATCCAGGAGCTCATAAAAGAACCCAGAACAACATCTAAATAACTGCTGGTCTGACTCACCTCGTTTAAGGTCAGTGTTTATGATTCAACAATAAGAAAGAGACGTTGGGCCACTACTGACCAAAAAGAACACAGAGGCTCGTCTCACATTTGCCAAAAAATAGTAGATGAAGGCTTTTGGGAAAATATTCTGTTTGCTGATGAAACAAAAGTTGAACTTGTTCGGAAAGTGTGCATCCTGTTACGTAAAACTAAAAAGAGCATAAAGTACCAACAGTAAAACATGGTGGTGGTAGCGTGATAGTCTGGGGCTTAGCAGCTTCAGGACCTGAATGAGTTTCCATAACTGATGGAACCATAAATTCAGAAAATTCTGAAGGAGAATCCGAATTCTGGCCCTCAGTTTGTGATCTCAAGCTCAAGTGCACTTAACGTGATACAAAACACACCAGAAAGTCATATTCATATGTCTATGTGCTTGACCATCATTCTCACCGCAAACATGTTCTAGAATTGATGGTTCAAAATAACTGAGGAACTGAATTCTTTAGTTCACTAAAAGGTTCTTGAATGTCTGAGGGAAACATGCCTGCAAATACAGACGGTTTCTGAGCACACTGTGTACATGAAACATCGGGCAGCACTGAAATAACCCGAACGTCATTATGCTGAAACATTACCGTCGCACCGGGGTGCTTATTTCCCCCCAGCCTCCAGATTACCACCCCGTGCACATGTAAAGAGAAGACCACTTTAATTCCCATGACTGTGTTAGGAACATTTTGTGTGTATGCGTGCATGAGAGAGAGAGAGAGAGAGAGATGGAGGCATTACACTGCGGCAACATCAGTTTGCTGAAATATCCATTTTCTAAATTGTTGTGTCTCAGTGATGCAGAAAACACGGACAAAATCACCTACTACAAAACAAAAACAAGGCAGTAAAGCACAAGCAAATAGTGAATTAGGGAGATGAATGTATACTATACTTTATTCCTGTTTAACCATCAGTGTGTAGAGCTGCTCAGAGAATGTACACGCTAGTGAGAGGAGGGAGGTCTGTAGTTCTGGGGAAAATCTGGCTCCTAGTGTTACTGGGACACATACTGTAGGGGACTAGAAGACGAGGAACATCATTATAGAAGTGATAGGGAGTAAAATTAGGGAGACTAGAACTTGGAAAACCAGTGCGCTAATGGCACCAGAAAAATGATTGTACTGGATTGTAGGACTAGTACAATTAGGATATTATTTGGGATACGAGGGACACCTTGAGAAATGGTACCATAGTGGGGACAGGAAAACAGGGGACTAGAAAACTCAAGAGACTGGCTGGAATAGGAAATGATGTGGTAGAGGACTAGGGGAACCAGGGAACCAATAAGCATAAAGCAGAGATAATGAGAACTGGGATGATTTGTGTGTTAGTAAGAAAATGTGTAGGAAACGGTAGAACGATGAAATACTAAAACTAATTGGACAAGTAAAAGTAGAGTAGGGGGACTAGGGGAGTAGGGAAATCAGGTTGTTGGATGGCACTAAGCAAGTAGAGAACAAGGAAAACAAGTGAGACTGGGGAAGTTAAGAGAAAGAAGAGGATAAGGACCCTAGAGAAGCTAGAGACGGCAAGGACAAAGGGGACTGGAGAAATGTGGACTATGATAAGACTTGAAAAATTAAAGGACCTGCAAAATCAGGACGCAGAATCAGAGTCTGTGTGTAAAATACGGAACGTGAAATAAAACAGAGTCGATAAAGCGTAGGTGTGTGTGTGTGTGTGCGTGTGTGTGTGTGTGTGTGCGTGTGTGCGTGCGTGTGTATAAGGTTCTGGTTAATGAGGTGGTGGTGAGAAGTCCACTTTCTCCCAGGAGTGTGTGAGCTGCATTAATACATCAGCACAACTGCCTGATACACCATTAGTAAGGAATAAAAACACATTCACATTGATCCGTCTAATATAAAGACATCTTAATTATACTAAATTTACAAAAGTGTTTCAGCTAACGTTTATGCAAATTTGTGCCTTAACATGTCATTAGCATGCACTCGTTAGCTCCACGCTATGTTGCTGATGCATTTAAGTATCGATTTTGTTAGCTTCAAATTAATCCCTCTATTTACATCCAAATATCTTAAACCTGTTTGTATGTGGACTGTGTGGTTTGGGACACGCCCACAGTGGGCTGATGATGTCAGTGTTTATGTGGACTATATACTGTAGTGAATAGGGTGTGTGGTTTGGGACACGCCCACAGTGGGCTGATGATATCAGTGTTTATGTGGACTATATACTGTAGTGAATAGGGTGTGTGGTTTGGGACACGCCCACAGTGGGCTGATGATATCAGTGTTTATGTGGACTATATACTGTAGTGAATAGGGTGTGTGGTTTGGGACACGCCCACAGTGGGCTGATGATGACAGTGTTTATGTGGACTATATAGTGAATGTTGGCATGGTGGCTTACACCACTAGGTCCTGGATTTGTTCCCCACATCGGGTGTGTGGATGTGTGTGAATGAATGTTGAATGGAGGTCCTATAAATGGGAATAAATCCAATGGTCACTATTGGTTTCCAAGGTCCCTTGTTGGACTACAGAGGTTCCTAGATGCATGCATGGATATAGTGAATAGGGTGTGTGGTTTGGGACACGCCCACAGTGGAGTGATGATGACGCTGTTTATGTGGACTAGATAGTGACGGCTTACACCGCTAGGTCCTGGACTTGTTTCCCACATCAGGTGAATATGGTGTGTGGTTTGGGACGTGCCCACTAATGATGGTGTTTATGTCGCCTGTATAGTGAACAGGACCTGTAATTGGAACACGCCCATCTACAGCCACCCTTTGGTCTCTTTATAAACGGCTATTTTGTTTGTTTATCATATCTTTAGTGCAATAAATCCAGTAATGTACTCCAAAATAATGTAGAGCTCCCATGTGGACTTAAGGAACTTCAGCACCAGTAGACAAGACAAATAAGCACAATTACAGAGATTATTCGCCGCCTCCTCCAGCATCGCCTCTTTATAACACATTCCCATAAGGAGCACAGTGCTATTATATCTAGTAAAATCATAAGCAGTAAGCATAGCAACACTAGCATGCCAGGTGGATATAATTTCCACCTGCTTGACATATGATCCCGTGTGGTTTAGCGGGAAGCATGTAGCCAGGTTTATGTGCTAATTGAACATATATTATGCAGCAGGTATCCGTTCAGGTGGGGGTCGAGCGCTGAAACGCTGCCAGATATCACGGTGCTGAAAATGAGATTAAGTCCAAGTTAGCATGAATCACGGAGGCAGCTCAGTCATGGGAAAACGGCAGAAAACTCCCTTTTCGATCAGCATCACCATGTTCACATGGGTTAAATTTAAAGACATTCCCAGCTTTAGGTGTTTTCTCCTAACAACACGATCAATCTCTAATGGTTTCCGTTACATAATGGACATTGTTTCTGTTGGGGTTTGTTTTTATTTGTACTATTGAACACCACAAGTTTTTACATTACGTTACAGTCGAAATCTCTAAAGGTGTCCATCACATGCATGAAGGTTTCCATTATTGATTTTCTGTCACTATTAAAGGCCACAAGACCTCACTTACTGTATAACCTTTTGTCATGAGTAGGTGGTTACTCTCATTACAGACCATCAGAAAACACCCTGAAACACAATAAAACTCAAGAGCAACCATTAAAATCACTCACTCACTCACTCATCGTCATTACCGCTTAATCCTGTATTCAGGGTTGCGGGGACCTGGAGCTGATCAGGTGACTTAGCGCACGAGGCGGGGTACACCCTGGACAGGGCCCCAATCTATTGCAAGACATACACACACTCACACACTACAGGCAATTTGAGGACTCCCATGTCTTTGGACTATCGTTATCCTCGGCCACTAGTCTGGCTCTACAGCTACCCCTGGTGTGGACTTAAACCATTCAGTAGCTTATAATAAAAGGTGTTTTGTAAAAATACTTGTGTTAAATCAGTGTTAATTCTGAAGACATTGCCTTTGGCTACACATGATAGAGTGTACATTAACACAGCGAGCTCACTGACTTTCATTTTTTCATCTCGTCACACAGCTTGCTGCATTTAATGGTCCTCACAATCAGTGTTTTATAAAACGTCTAGCAGCATTAGCACGCCACGCTATAATTCCCCAACTGCTTATAAATCTGTTTTTATCAGGCCGTATTCTCCCACACCGGCATTTTTACAGCTCGCTGCATGCGTGTTGATAGTGGACTGCATTACAGCCATTTAGATTGTGATCAAAGCTGGCCTGAAGTGATGGATGTGCATGTGGCAATGTGTGTGTGTGTGTGTGTGTGTGTGTTTGTGTGTGTGGGTTAATGAAACTATTTTTACTCCGTACGTAGTGCAGGTGTGCACATTTTTGATCCTCTTATCTTCCCACCATGAGCTCTGCTAACAGCCTCGTTTAAGTTGAAGTGATGAACCCACTTGACCTCAGGCTAGCATGTGCTGCATTTTATTAGATGATGTTGTTAGCATACTAATTCTCAAGACCCCCTTCTGTTAATTCTTCATCCAGGTTAGTTAGGTCTTGTGATTTAAATGTAAAATAATGCGATACATAGAGATGTTAAAGCTTCTTTGTTAGCGCTCAAAAACCTGCTTCAAATATTTATTTTTTTTAAATCCTAGAAAAATATGGAGCATTTTAAATATCATCACATAACAACATGAAATGTTTTGAACATATAGGGCCCTGCACCCATAGTTACCTAGGAGCCTCAAAAATATAAGGTGTGTATATGGACATGGAACCATTGGGCTCTGGGGATACATGGACCTGGAAATATATAGCACTGCTGATATAGGTACCTGAAAATATAGGACTTTGTTACTGGAAATATATGGGTCTTGGAATAACATGGCACTCTGTTATTTAGGGATTAGGATGCCACATACAGTGGAACCTCGGATTACAAACATAACTCGTTCCGGTATTTCTCGTATTCCAAAATACTCGTAAACCAAATAGAATTTTCCCATAAGAAAAAATGGAAACTCAAATTATTTGTTCCACAGCCTAAATACATAAAAATAATTCATACAAAATATAAAGTAAAAATAAAACAAATTAACCTGCATTTACCTTAAAAAAAAGTTAAAATAAATTCCGACAGATACGTTTTTTCGTTGTGTGCGCACAGGCGCTGTGCATGTGTGTGTGTGTGTGTGTGTGTGTGTGTGTGTGTGTGAATCTAAAGTAACCGCCCCCTTCTCGTCTAACATAGTTACCCTTCCTCCACTCTTTTCACACACACGCGCACACAACGGAAACACTGTTTTATCGGAAAAATAAACAAGAAATGTCTCTAATGACACTCGTGTGAGCGACACACTAACGGAATCACTGCTGTAAAGTAAAAATAAAACAAATTAACCTGAACTTTACCTTTGAAAAGAATCGTGACAGAGCAGTGTTTCTGTGTAGAGCAGAGAGAAAGTGTGTGTGTGTGTGTGTCTGTGAAGGTACAGTAGGAGGGGTCTGTGTGTGCGTGTGTGTGTGTGTGTGTGTGTCTGTAAAGGCAAAAGTAGGAGGGGTCTGTGTGTGTGGGTGGGGGGGGGTCACGGCGTTCAATGACACGCGCGCACACAGACACACAGAGCAGGCTAATACAGGGAGAGAAAATGGATCTTTAACCTCTCTAATGAGACTTGCTTTTGCTTTACACGCTCGCTGTACACACACACACAAAATAAAATATGTTTTACACACACACACACACACGTGGTCACAGTGTTACAGTAAACAGTACACGCATGCACGGATTATACCAGTAAGAGACGAGCACTAAGACCCAGCAGGGGAGACGATTACCCACAATTCCACAGCATAAGAGAGAGAAAAAGTGTTGGCTCGGTTGTGATCACGTGACGCTCGGCGTCAAATCAAGTAGCGCATGCGTGATACACGATACTCGGTTCTCGTAAAACCAAGACTTGCTCGTTTTCCAAGTCAAAATTAATTTTCAAATCTTTGCTTGTCTTGAGGAACACTCGCAAACCGCGTTACTCGCAAGCTTTCACTCTATCTAAAAAAATATATATATATATATATATATATATATATATATATATATATAAAATTTTTAAAGAGCAGCAACTTCCTGTATAAACACTGGTTCGGCACTGTTGGAATGACCTTATATTACATGAAGCATATATTCGTGTGTGTGTGTGTGTGTGTGTGTGTGTGTGTGTGTGTTACCTGTCAGGACAGGTTGAGCCCCATCTTCTCTATGTTTTTGTGTTTTCTGCGGTCGCTCAGGGACCCTGAGGCTAAATGTCCCTCCTGCATTCCTGGTGTATGATCCTCAAGTGCAGACATTCGCCTGTGAGAAAAGTCTACTCGATGCACTTCAGGAAAAAAATATCAGAAATAAAGGTTACAGAGGTTTGGCTGCTGGCAGAAATAAATAAAAAAGCCTCCATGCCAGCAGGGGGCAATAGTGTGTTAAACCAAAGCATGAAATTAAAAGTAAACATTTCCCATAAGATTTGTTTATTATTATTATTATTATTATTATTATTATTATTATTATTATTATTGAGCAGTACTGAGAGTAGTAGTAGTTTAGTAACGATAAGTTCTTCTTACTTCATCTTTTTAAACAGTAAAGTGATTTAGACGGAGCCCAGGGGAAGTAGCTACTGTATAATGTACAAACCTAGACAAGCTATTGTTACTATTTTTACACTTATTCTTAATGTATGTACATTAAAAAGCCAAGGCAAAGTGTTTAACATTTGTTATCAACAAACATAATATATAAACAAAAAATCTGCAAACTTGATCTGATCTTGGCGAGCGTTCCTCATGCGGAACTCTGTGGGTCGTGAGCTGGAGGAGGAGGTTTTATACCAGCACAAAGCTCTCACTGCAATAACACAGGGAATACGTACAGTAGATAAAACACCAACACAGCACATGATGTGTGTGTGTGTGTGTGTGTGTGTGTGTGTGTGTGTGTGTGTGTGTGAACAAAAGAACCGTTAAAGCTCCACTTTGTTATTCCTACACACTCTCCATAAGCACTACCACTGTTCATAACTTGTTTACATTCATGTTGGGATGGAAAGGCTGCTGTCAGTCATTATGCAGTCTGACACACCCACACACACGTGAGCGCGGGTGGGGGGGGGGGTTGTTTATTCATTTATTCATTCATTTTCTATACCGCTTAATCCTGTGTTCAGGGTCGCGGGGGACCTGGAGCCTATCCCAGGAGACTTCGGGCACTAGGCGGGGTACACCCTGGACAGGGTGCCAATCCATCGCAGGGCACACACACATACTGTACACACACTCACACACCCAATCACACACTACGGGCAATTTAGGAACGCCAATTAGCCTAACCTGCATATCTTTGGACTGTGGGAGGAAACCGGAGTACCCGGAGGAAACCCACCAAGCACGGGGAGAACATGCAAACTCCATGCACACAGAGACGGGAATCGAGCCCAGACCCTGGAGGTGCAAGGCGACAGTGCTGGGGGTTGTTTAGCTCCCATTTATAATTAACTTTAGACAGGCATAGGAATTTCTTAACATTTCAAAAGCAGTTGATAAAAGTTACATATCCTGTGTGTTTATACTGTGTATATATATATATATGTGTGTGTGTTTATACTGTATATATATATATATATAAAGGTCACATAACAAACTTCTTTTTTGGATGTTTGTGAAACAGCACAAATATTTATACCCCATGCCATACTACGTATAAAACACGAGCTTTGAAAGAGATACCTTGTAAAGACACACCAAACATGTAGTGTACGTGTATGTATACACCTCAACCGAATGGTAGAGATGGCTCGATCAGGTTAAGTTTGGCACATTTCTTTAATAAGATAAAATGTATTTAAAGCTTAGAAGCTCTAGAGAATGTTTTTATTGTGGTTGTGTGTCTTTGTGTTTCTGTACAATATGGTGAAAAGTTATAAAATATAAACCACTCGGATATTGAAATTGTTTGCATGTGCTAATAAAACCGGTGCCATGTGATCGTGACGAGGTGGGAGAGGGGCATTATGTCAAGAGTGGCTGCAAAAACCATCAGATTATTCATTTTTCTCTGTTTATTCACTGAGCTCGTGTCATATGGAAAACAGCAAACTGTCCATCTGTATGCTCTTTATTTTACCCATGAAATTTAACTCCCAGTCCTCTGGCTTCAAAGTTTCACTGACGAAGCAGACAGATGAAATAGTTTCCACTGCAGTTTGCTTCTCACTCGGTGTTTGTCCGAGCGCTCCGTCTCATTACTGTAACACCGTTTCGAGATGTTTTCATTTTAATTCAAATTCAAATTTTATTTGTCACATACACAGTCATACAGTATGAAATGCAGTGAAATGCTTTTTTTTGCGACCACAGGGTCGCGACGGCAGCCATTTCCCAGGCGCCATCATAGAAAACAAGGAATCAGATACATTAGGATAACGAGGGTAAAAAAATCAGCTCCCAGACTGTCCTTCGGAGAGGGCAGTGTGGGATATGGGGTACAAAAAAATACCTCAGCAGCAAGCACAGAAAAACATGTAATCATAATGCATTTATGATGAGTTTTTCTCAGGTATGTGATAAAGTGTGTATGGACGATAGAAAGGGAACTGCAGTGGGAGCAGAAGGAATCATCTGCGCTGCATCAGTGAGAGTAATAACCATCTCCCATGTACTTATTAAACAGACCTCAGCTCTGAAAGATGTGGCGTTGTGTTCCATTTGTAGCCTCTAATCTGATCTCCGTCGGAGTGTGTGAGGGGTGTGTGAGGAGTGTGTGAGGAGTGTATGAGGAGTGTGTGAGGAGTGTGTGAGGAGTGTGTGAGGAGTGTGTTAGGGGTGTGTGAGGAGTGTGTGAGGGGTGTGTTAGGGGTGTGTGAGGAGTGTGTGAGGAGTGTGTTAGGAGTGTGTGAGGAGTGTGTTAGGGGTGTGTGAGGAGTGTGTGAGGAGTGTGTGAGGAGTGTGTTAGGGGTGTGTGAGGAGTGTGTGAGGAGTGTGTGAGGAGTGTGTGAGGAGTGTGTGAGGAGTGTATGAGGAGTGTGTGAGGAGTGTGTGAGGAGTGTGTGAGGAGTGTGTGAGGAGTGTGTGAGGAGTGTGTTAGGGGTGTGTGAGGAGTGTGTGAGGGGTGTGTTAGGAGTGTGTGAGGAGTGTGTTAGGGGTGTGTGAGGAGTGCGTGAGGAGTGCGTTAGGAGTGCGTTAGGAGTGCGTGAGGAGTGCGTTAGGAGTGCGTGAGGAGTGCGTGAGGAGTGCGTGAGGGGTGCGTTAGGGGTGCGTGAGGGGTGCGTGAGGGGTGCGTTAGGAGTGCGTTAGGAGTGCGTGAGGAGTGCGTTAGGAGTGCGTGAGGAGTGCGTGAGGAGTGCGTGAGGGGTGCGTTAGGGGTGCGTGAGGAGTGCGTGAGGAGTGCGTGAGGAGTGCGTGAGGAGTGCGTGAGGAGTGCGTGAGGAGTGCGTGAGGAGTGTGTGAGGAGTGTGTGAGGAGTGTGTTAGGAGTGTGTGAGGAGTGTGTGAGGAGTGTGTGAGGGGTGTGTTAGGGGTGTGTGAGGGGTGTGTGAGGGGTGTGTGAGGAGTGTGTGAGGAGTGTGTGAGGAGTGTGTGAGGGGTGTGTTAGGGGTGTGTGAGGAGTGTGTGAGGGGTGTGTTAGGGGTGTGTTAGGGGTGTGTGAGGAGTGTGTGAGGAGTGTGTTAGGAGTGTGTGAGGAGTGTGTTAGGGGTGTGTGAGGAGTGTGTGAGGAGTGTGTGAGGGTGTGTGAGGGGTGCGTTAGGAGTGCGTGAGGAGTGCGTGAGGAGTGCGTGAGGAGTGCGTTAGGAGTGCGTGAGGGGTGCGTGAGGAGTGCGTGAGGAGTGCGTGAGGAGTGTGTGAGGAGTGTGTGAGGAGTGTGTGAGGAGTGTGTGAGGAGTGTGTGAGGGGTGTGTGAGGGGTGTGTGAGGAGTGTGTGAGGGGTGTGTGAGGGGTGTGTGAGGGGTGCGTTAGGGGTGCGTGAGGAGTGCGTGAGGAGTGCGTTAGGAGTGCGTTAGGAGTGTATGAGGAGTGTGTGAGGAGTGTGTGAGGAGTGTGTTAGGAGTGTGTGAGGAGTGTGTTAGGGGTGTGTGAGGAGTGTGTGAGGAGTGTGTGAGGAGTGTGTGAGGGTGTGTGAGGGGTGTGTGAGGAGTGTGTTAGGAGTGTGTGAGGAGTGTGTGAGGAGTGTGTGAGGAGTGTGTGAGGGTGTGTGAGGGGTGCGTTAGGAGTGCGTGAGGAGTGCGTGAGGAGTGTGTGAGGAGTGTGTTAGGAGTGTGTGAGGGGTGTGTGAGGAGTGTGTGAGGAGTGTGTGAGGAGTGTGTGAGGAGTGTTTGAGGAGTGCGTTAGGTGTGCGTGAGGAGTGCGTGAGGAGTGTGTGATATATGGAGGTTGTGTAATGTGATGAATGCTGTGGACCGAAAGATAAACACTCTTGGAGAGAGGAACTTTCCTCACTCTGCTGCGGTTTGGTCTGTGTGGCTTTGCTGAGCATCATGGGAAATGGTCTTCCCTGTAATGTTCAGCTGCGTAGAGTCGTATCACGGCGTATAATTTACCCACAATGCACAGCACGCTGTTTTATAGTTCATCAGTTTTCTTGTTCCCTGTTGCCTAATTTTGTCTGGTTTAAAACATTTTTCCAGTTTTCTTGGTTTCATAGTCCATAGATCCCGAGCGATTCCTAACACACACACACACACACACACACACACACACACACACACACATAGAGAGAGAGAGAGAGATGAATGAAAAGAAAACTGATTTAGTGAAGATATTGATTTACTAAAGGAGGCTTGGACTTGACTGAAAACAGCACTAAATCTATTAAAGAAGAGTGTGTGTGTGTGTGTGTGTGTGTGTGTGTGTGTTTCATTCCGCAATGTTAGTTCAAAATGAGCTACGAGTTGCAGATTTCCATTGCAGGAGGCCTTAATCCCTTGCACTGGGGGCAGACATGAGCTTCTGCCCTGATTTATTACCCCTCCTTCATGTAGCATCTTTTGGGGATAAGGCAATATTTTCGTATTATTTTATTAAACATCATGTGGGAGGATTTACGAGCCCCCCACCATCACTGAGCCCGAGCTGTAAGAGGATAGGGCGCGTAATAAAGTGGAGATGAGAGCAGTGTGGTGTGTGGAGTCTCTGTAGTCCCGTTGTGAGCTACCCCCTCTACTTACCCCACTAAGATTCCGAACACTATTCCATTACCCTCACCTCCTATACTAACCCCCCCTGACTCTGCTCTTATGTACCGCTTCCACTTACTCCACATGGAAACAGACTACTGCTTCATTACCCCCATATCCTCAGTTAACCCCTCGGCTCCTGCAGTTAGAGAGATACTCCCAGAGACAGGAGCAGTGAGACAGGTGAGAGACAGTGTAGACCAAGAGGAGTAAGGATTGGGTGGTGAGACAGTTACAAAGAGTGAGACAGGTAAGATAAGTGAGGAAGGTAAGACAGGTGAGGGATGTGTAATATTGAGAGAGGTTAGACGGGTCACTTGTGTCCCTTATTGCCTGTTTCAGTGGATTCCCAGAGATAACGGGGAATGAGGTGAGACAAGTGGAACAGGACATAAGGACTATGGGAATCCATTGAAGCAGGTGAGAAGAGACACAAGTGACAGGTGACTTAGGGTTGTGAAAATTAAAGAAAGGAAGGAGGAGGTGAAGGAGGTGGACAGGTACTTTTAGTTGATGACCCAGTGAACCAGTGTAAGGATATAATTAATGATGGAAACTTCAAAGCACTTATGGCAGTAGCTCGGGATAAGGGTGTCTGCCAAATGTCTTAAATGTAAATGTAGGTTAGAGAAGGTGAAGGAGCTGGGATAGGTGCGAGAAGATGAAGGATGGTACAGGTAATAGAAGCTGGCATTAGAGGAGTGAGGAGGAGATGTGGGAGAGGGGACAGGTACGAGAAGGTGAGGGAGGTGGACAGATGGGAGAAGGTGAGGGAAGGGGACAGGTACGAGAAGGTGAGGGAGGTGGACAGATGGGAGAAGGTGAGGGAAGGGGACAGGTGAGAGAGGGGGGACAGGTAAGATAATAGTAAGGGGGAGGGATGGGTAAGAAAAGGTGATGTAGGTGGACAGGTGGGATACGGTGAGAGAAGGGGCAGGGGGACAAGAGAGAAAAGGTAAAGGACAGTGGATGTAAGAGAAGATGATGTTTGAGGGGTGTGGTGATGATGGGAGGTGGTAGAAGGTGAACGAGATGGTCAGAGGTAGCTCAGTGGTTAAGGCATTGGACTATGGTTCGGAAGGTCCCGGGTTCAAATCCCACAACCACTAAATGACAGCTGCTTATTCATGGGGAGATGGACAGGTGGAAGAAGGTGAAAGAGGGGACAAGTAAACAAGTTGCTTCTTTAAACACTCCCTTTTACCTTTATATACACACACTCTTATTGAAACATCTTCCCAACAACCCCTCCCCCCTCCCCCCCCCCCCCCAAGCCTTATAAACCTCCTCAACTTCTCCATCATCCTTGTAAGCACCCCTGGATATACCCTCTACCCCAGAGGGGGTACAAGTGGGGGTTGAGTGTGGTGCTGATGAGGACGTGTCAGGGTAACGAGTGCAGAGAGAGACGGAGGAAATGAACAGCAACAGCAGAAGAGCGAAGAAGGATTTATAGATATCGATCGGAGGGAAGTTCACACACGGGTCACACTGATTTCACCTGCAAGGGAAGAATAATGTGTGTGTGTGTGTGTGTGTGTATGTGGGTGTGTGTGTGTGTGTGTCTACATGATATAAGACCACATTCTGAAAGTCCACCTTCACTAAACAGCATTTTGTTTTATGTTATTAAATTTTATCAAATAAATAAAAATCTAAAGTGCTTATGAAATCATGGTGTGTTTTTTTTTTGTGTGTGTGTGTGTGTGTGTGTGTGTGTGTGTGTGTGTGTGTACACGTGTGTGAGGTCACATTATTGCTGTCTGTGTGTTCAGCCTAATAAAAAACTCATTAATGGACCAGGGTGAGTGATGACCTCATAAAGTGTGAGCTGATCTTTGACCTTTGATCTTCACATTGGCCATCCATAAATGTGTGTGTGTGTGTGTGTGTGTGTGTGTGTGTGTGTGTGTGTGTGTGTGTGTGTGTATGAGCATGCACTCATATGTTGTAGACTGTGATTGTGACCTTTGTGTTACAGCGTATTAAATTAGCTGGGGGCTATCCAATGGGGCACTATAATAGCACCTAAAACTGTGTGTGTGTGTGTGTGTGTGTGTGTGTGTGTGTGTGTGTGCTGGAATATAGCAACAAGATGGGATGTTTTATGTAAATGTAATCAGAATGCATTGTGGGAAAATTACTAAAGGCCAACAAAAAGTATAAACACTGAGATTTTAAAGACTATAAAAACCAGGGTATTAGGACATAAGACTTTTATAGACACAAAGACTTTTATAAAGATAGACTTTGATCTAGGGGACTAAGATCACTAGGATGCTAATAGTGCAATGGAATTTACACACTCTGTAATCACTCAGGTCCCCACAATGCAGCCGAACCTGAATGTGTGTTATATTTACAGCTTCACTTTTTCATTTTTAAAATGTGTGTATTAGAACAACAGTGTAGTAGCACTGAAAACATAAAGACAGGATAAGCACAAGAGTTCTAGACTAGAGACTACAGATGGGAATCACCAGACGATATTATCATGATACCTAGGTTATAGCGATACAATTTGTATTGAGATACTACAAATATTATTATTATTATTATTATTATTATTATTATGTTACAATTCTAAACCAATGTAACAAATAAATCACTCTTGCCACAATGCTTCCCTCCAATGTGTGAATAGGTTAGAGTGCACCTGCAGGAGTATAGAGGAACTGCAGCATTTTACCACCTCAAATGCAACCAATATAAAAAAAATAAATTAATTAAAAATCAATTCTAGAGTCAATTTGGTGATACCTGAATTACCACACCAACGAATCACGACCTCTTAGAAAATGTAAGAGCAATAAGAAACCAGTGTAGCTAAGGAGGTCGGTGCGATGAAAATTGAGGATCTAGGAAACATGAAAAAAAAAAACATGAATTAAAGGAAATTTGCAGCAAAAGGCAACTAGAAAACTAATGCAACATGTGGATTATTAACCTTTCAAAAACATAAGGAGATTTTGGTGTTTGAAATTAAAACTAAGTGGCTACTAAATTAGGGGCTTAAACGTTAGAGGATCAGCAATAGTGGCAACGACAAAAGTAAGGTATAGAGAAACATACTAGAAACACAAGAAGTGGTGAGGTATGGAACGATATCGCGGACAATATTCAAATGCAATTGCAAATAGCATTTGCAATTGCGTTTCCCATGTGTGGACGCACAAAGTGTGCCATAATTCAAATGCAATTGCAAACTCTACATTACCGTTTGCTGATTCGCCTTTGCGAGCGCACACTGACTGCCAAATTTCAAATGAAAAAGAAAAGTCCATTTGCATTTGTATTTCCCAGGTCTTACACGTCATGAACCTGTCATATTTAAACAGCAAAATCAATCACCACGTTTGCTTTTTCACTTTCTCTGCGCCGCGCGTCAAGCCGGACAAAATTCAAACGCAATCGCTAATCCATTTGCAACTGCATTTCCAACACGTTACACGGAAACCTGTCAATCAGCGTCAGGGGCGGGTCTATACTGTGGGGCGGGATTGTATGGGGAGTGACGTCACTCGCCGACCAAGAGGGGGATATTTGAGCACTGGAGGTGAACCGAGATTATCTCATTTGTTTATCAAGAAATAAACACACAAAAATGACAAATCACATATTTTCTTGCTCCGGAGTGGACAGAGAAGTTTTTACAAATAAATATATTTTTAGATCTTCTCCTGTTACAGCCTGCTGGAGCTAAATCTTTCAGAAACGCTGCGTACCGGTGTTATGCGCTAAAATGCCTCCCTGCCACTGATTGCACCCCCCCAACATAACCTCTATCAAATATTATATTACAACATAAATTAATAGGTTTATGATTTACAAATTGCACCAAACGAATTTGATTATAAAATAATCTATATATAAAAAAAACACATGTAGTATAGGGGGAAAATATATTAATTATATATTTTTTTCATATACAACCCCTGGCAAAAATTCTGGAATCACCCTCTCAGAAGATGTTCATTCAAATGTTTAATTGTGTAGAAAAAAAAAACAAGCACATACATGCCACAAAACTATTTTCACTCAACAATCCAAACTTCTGGCTGTATAAAACACTTAAAAAAAAACAAAGAAAGATAACTACAGTCAACGACAACTGTTTTAACAACTCAAACAGAGGAAAAAAATATGGAATCACCAAATAAAAACACTACTTGTACTTTGTTGCAGCACCTCTGGCTTTTATAACAGCTTGAATTCTCTGAGGCCTGGATTTAACTAATGTCCAACAGTAGACTTCATCAGTCTGTCTCCAGCTTTGTCTTATTGCAGTTGCCAGATCAGCTTTGCAGGTTGGAGCCTCGTCCTGGACCATTTTCTTTCATTTCCACCACAGATTTTCAATTGGATTAAGGTCTGGACTATTTGCAGGCCATGCCATTGACATTATATGTCTTTCCTGTAGGAATGTTTTCACAGATTTTGCCCTATGGCACGATGCATTATCATCCTGACAAATGATGCTACCATCACCAAACATCCTTTCAATTGATGGAATAAGAAAAGTGTCCAAAATCTCAACATAAACTTGTGCATTTATAGAAGATGTAATGACTGTCATGTCCCCCATACCTTTACCTGACATACAACCCCATATCAATAATGATTGTGGAAATTTGCATGTTTTCTTCAGGCAGTTGTCTTTATAAATTTCATTGGAACGGCACCAAACAAAAGTTCCAGCATCATCACCCTGCGCAATGCAGATTCGTGATTCATCACTGACTCTAACTCTCATCCAGTCATCCGCAGTCCAAGATTGTCTTTCTTTAGCCCACTGAAACCTTGTTTTTTTCTGTTTAGATGTTAATGATGGTTTTCTTTTGGCTTTTCTGTATGTCACAGACATTGACTCCACTTTCTGCCCATTTGTTCCTCATTTGTTTTGTTGTGCATTTTCTGTTTTCAAGTCATATTGCTTTAAGTTTTCTGTCTTGGTGCTTTGATGTCTTTCTTGGTCTACCAGTAAGCTTCCCTTTTACAACCTTTCCATTTGATTTGTACTTGGTCCAGATTTTAGACACAGCTGACTGGGAACAACCAAGAAGTTTGATAATTCTCTCCTTTGTTTCAACTGACATCTCTCATGTTGGAGCTATGAGTTATGTCAATCATCTTGGTTCAACACATCCCTAATGTGTGCAAGCACTCTTTTTTAACTGTAGACTAATTAGCAGTTGTAGAAATGCAAAGTGCATGGTGATTCCATATTTTTTTCCTCTGTTTGAGTTGTTAAAACAGTTGTCGTTGACTGTAGTTATCTTTCTTTGTTTTTTTAAGTGTTTTATACAGCCAGAAGTTTGGATTGTTGAGTGAAAATAGTTTTGTGGAATGTATGTGCTTGTTTTTTTTTCTACACAATTAAACATTTGAATGAACATCTGGGTGATTCCAGAATTTTTGCCAGGGGTTGTACATGTATATTTTTATATTTCTTATTTATAATAAAAGTCGCTTCGTGTAATTTTTCATCATAAACAATATTTGTTAAGTGTAAACATTTTGGTATTACATGACAAACCCCTGCAAAATAAATGTGCCACAAAATAAACATGAGAACATGTATATATGAGAATTTGTATTATGTGTCTTAATTTCCATGTCACGTGCTTAGGGTTAATTATAATAGTAATAATATATTTGATAATACTTATATATTATATTTGATAATAATAATATGAATTTTTGATTGTGATGTCCTAATATATTTGACAGAGATTTTGTGGGGGTGCAATCAGTGGCAGGGAGGCATTTTAGCGCATAACACCTTACCGTGGTTCACCTCCAGTGCTCAAATATCCCCCTCTTGGTCGGCGAGTGCGAGTGACGTCACTCCCCATACAATCCCGCCCCACAGTATAGACCCGCCCCTGACGCTGATTGACAGGTTTCTGTGTAACGTGTTGGAAATGCAATTGCAAATGGATTAGCGATTGCGTTTGAATTTTGGCGGCTTGACGCGCGGCGCAGAGAAAGTGAAAAAGCAAACGTGGTGATTGATTTTGCTGTTTAAATATGACAGGTTCATGACGTGTAAGACCTGGGAAATACAAATACAAATGGACTTTGATTTTTCATTTGAAATTTGGCAGTCAGTGTGCGCTCGCGAAGGCGAATCAGCAAACGGTAATGTAGAGTTAGCAATTGCATTTGAATTATGGCACAGTTTGTGCGTCTACATTTGGGAAACACAATTGCAAATGCTATTGCATTTGAATATTGTCCGCGATATCGTTCCATTGTGAGGGAAAAACTAAACCATAATAAGCAAAAAAAAAAAAAAAACCACACAGAGTATATGTTGGTTGGAAGGAAACTTGAGGGAGTTGAGAGCTGAACACTTCCCTCTGCTGGTGGTGAGTGGTTTTACAGCTGCACTCTTATTTTCCTCTTGAGGGTCTTCTGAGGTGCACTTAGACTGGAGTATAGATTGGTATAGTAGTGTTTATTTGATTAAAGACACGTATCATTAATATACATTTATAGCACCAGGAATGAGTTTATATTACTCAATAATGTATACATTTATTTAAATGTGTCAATAATGTTGATAGGACAGTTTTATTTCCATTTTTTCTATAGAAGTTATTATGGAAATAGAATATAAATAATAGGTTTTGGATGTAAGTGTATCAATAGATTTAGTCATTGTTTTTTATTCCTTTGTTTCTAGAGTCTCTTAGTGTTTACAGCGTCCTCCACTAAGTTAGTCTTAGTAAAAACTGGACACTAAACTGTCTCCTTCTTTTCTATTTTCCAGTGGCTTTGAGTTTCTTTGTCCCATTAGGTGTTTTTGTGCCCCAGTGTCCACTTTGTCTCTTAGGCTTTTCTGTTTTCCACTTTCCATTCATTCCATTGTTTACTAGTTTTCAGTGTCCCCTACAAAAGCTGTCCTTTTCCACATGATCCCCAGTTTTCATTGTCCTCACATCTACTTTTAATGTCCTTTAATATTTTCATCCAACAGATTCTCATCGTTTTCTTTTCGGCTTTTGTGTTACGGAATAATGTTACCTGGGGACCGCGTGTGATTTGTAATGATTGCTGATCTTAATCCCGTGCGAATTGGCCATGTCTTAAAAATTCCTCCACAAATTACCTCCATATTTTGCCTAAACAGAGGTCATGTGATAACATCAGTCCTGTGTGAATAAGCGTGTCTGTGATTTGGCCAGTAATAGGCGGAGTCACATATATACTGTATATATACATTTTCATGGTTTTTGTTTCCTGCGCGCCTTTTTATCCGTCTTCCTTAATAGAGAAGAAGAAGAACTGAGGCTGTGTTAGAGTGCTTTAAAAGTATTTTATATATCGCTATACATCATACAGCAATACAGTGTGCAGAAGGAGAACGCTAAAAACCATGAGAAGAGCCAAAGCAAGGATTAGAAAGCGATGATGTGTGTAGCAGGATGCGGTAAACACTCTATAATAAACCTATTTCCAAACAATAGCCGACCCAAAATACTATACAATTAAGCGAAGAGGTTCACGTCATAATTCGAGATTAATGTGTTTCAGATAAATCAAGTGTACAGCTCGAGCTATTCGATATTAACCTGGCGAAATGTAAATGACACAGTAACTATATTTCTTTCTTTTTTTTAGTCCATCTATCCATAAATTCTTTCTCTGCCTCGCACACAGCCTGCACACACACACACACACACACACACACACATGCCATTCCTCTTTTAATTAAGAGAAAACTCTTAAGACACACACACGCACACCTTTCTCATCCCGTGCGAATGCTACATGAAACGTAAAGACTGTGAGTTGGGATTCTCCAATGTCTCCTCAACAGTTTCCAGTGTCCTCTACTCTTTAATCTTAATCAGTTTCCACTGGCCTATGTTCCTTAGGGCGTTTCACATTAGGGCCTCGGGATCATTTCCGACCGAGGACACTCGACCCCACAGTCTGGTGCATCAGTGAGGACACAATCATCCCCAATCAAGAGCGTCACTCCTGACATTTTTCCCCCAAATATCAGTAATATTAGCCATAACAGAAAGAATTCTCTTTTTCTCTTTGTGTTTAATGGCGACTCACAAATGATCTACTGTAGGTGCGTACTGCCACCTTCTGTATCGCAGAGTGTAAATATGTAACCTGTGTATGGAGAAATACACTAATGTGAACAATCAGTCCTGGGCTCGGAACAAATCAAAAGTGAATAATGACGCTCCCGATGCTGCGGCTCATTTAATTAATGTTCAATTGGATCATTATCAACACGTCATGGCGTCATGTCCAGGCTTCCTTTCCATCAGAGTTGGTAACTAAATTCATGAAAATAATAATAAGAATTCCACGTGTTGATGTTTTTATTTCAGGGTATATTACCAACAGCACTGACTATTAGAAGCTTCTTAACACAGTTAATTAACGATGTGTTTTTAGACACAACTCCCTTGAAAAGGGAAACTACAAGCAGGACGGAGCGGCCAGGACGTCTCTTCTTCATCCATAAAACTCACCAGGGGTGAACGTTATTCAGCTATTTAGCCGTAATGCTAAAATATGACTTGTCTCCGTCCAGGCGTCTCTAAACCAACTCAGCAAATCATTAATGTAACATCAGTAAAAACACTTTCTGTGTGGAGTTCCAGTACGTTTATTCCTAAAGAGCACTTCCTTAGTCCTGTATACGTGGGTAAAACCATGGAGTAGCACGTCCACTCGTAGTGCCATACTGCGCTATTTATACTCGAGTGTGGAGTTTGTGTAGTTCTGCCACGTCTGCCTGTGTTTCACTGAACCCTCGTCTATTTTCTCTTGTCTCTTTTCCCCAGTGTCCATGTTTTTATTTACTGTCCTCACATTTCCTACTTAACCTTTCTGCAGATTCCTCTTGTTTTCTTCTTCTCCTTCATTTTACATTGTCCTCTACGTGTCCTAGTTTCTTGTGTCCCCAGACAAGTTGCTTCTTAGTGCATTTGTGTTCCCTAGTTCCCCCATGTCCACTCACTTGTGTCACATGTTCATAATGCGCCCTACTCTCCATTCCTGACTATTTCAGACTGTCCCCTTTCCATCAGTGTCCCTCGTTTTTCCTCATCCACCATTTCCTCGTCCCCGAGTTTGTCCTTTTCCTCTAGCCCAGTGTCCTCCTCGTCCCTCCAGTTTCCCAGGTAACTACTGTATGGTACTCTACCTGCACTGGGTTAATATTTTTGACACAGTATTTACTGCACGATTTGAGACCGAGCCTTTAGAGGTTTCAGTCTTTTGATGCTATCATTAGGAAGTGAAACTCTAAATCTCTGAAACTGTCTCGGGATGATGAGAAAGTAAACATCTCGCTTTCTCATCATGCCTCTGTCATACATGACCTCAGGCTCTGTCACGGAGATGTCAGGAATGCTGCTGTGTGAATGAAAGGCTTTGTTTCTGAAGCTTGTACAAGCTTCCCCTACACACACACACACACACACACACACACACACACACACACACACATGTACACACACTCATTTTTTTCAAGAGTGATGGGAGTTCACCTCACAAATCACTCCACAGGATTTTAGCCAAAATACAGCCCGAGGGTTCCGTACCAAACTGCAGACAGCATGTCTACTTAGTGTTCTTAATAGCACTTTGCCTATTTCAAGGCTCCATCCCAAATTACACAACACACACACACACACACACACACAAAGTAACACAACGTCTCTAATGGGTGTATTTATATTTAGGTGTTCATGCTGTGTTTAGTGTTTAGAATAGCAGAAATTAGATTAACATAATGATGGCGCTAAAGGGGACGAGAGAAAGTAGAGTGTTTAAGAGACTGGACCCCGATATCTATACAAATCCAGTAAAGCCTGGGGACTAGAGGCCATGACATGAAGTAAAGTAGGGACCCGGAAAGGAACTAGAGAAACTAAAACACTGCATGATTAGAAAAACTCGATACAAATGAGTGAAAGAAGAAAGAAAAAGAAAATATTCTATATAAGATCAGGAGACTATAGACTAAGGACCTGTAGAACTGTATTTACATAAGTAAGATTGTGGACGAGAAAAACATACAGTACTTGAGGATTCAAAATAGAGGAGAAACTAGGGGACGGCAAAATGCAGTGTCTGGTTCAAGAGTACGAGATACAAACTTTCGAAACCTTTTCCCTTTTCTCTTCCTTCAAGTCACAAGACAATGTTTTAGGAAGTCAGTTCAGGCACTTTTATTTCAAACTCTCTATAGACTCCTGCATTGTTTCTGCAGCCAGGGGGCGCTGACGTCCGAGTCACATGTGTTACTCAGGAGCTGGTTATTTATGAGTTTAGTTAAAGTGAGCAACAGTAAAATGATTACAACCTTATTACACTTATTAATGATTACACTTATACTTATTACAACGTTCCCACTTTCATGATGGTTGCTATGGATTCTTGCTTTCTGTGTGAATTTACAGATGGTAAGCTGGAGGTTTACCGCAGTGTGTGTCAGGGCGACCCGTTGGCATCCGCAGTCTGCCCTCATGGACTGTGAATTCATGCTTAAACTATGGGGTGGAGTTACAGCTTCTTATGAGCCAGAGAGCCGCCGTATCTGTAGCATTTCTGTGGTCATTCATGACTTCCATAATCAATCACAGGCAGCGTAGCGGCGCCGTGTCACATGACAAGGACGGGTTTTAGGCAACACAATGGTATCACTGATAAGGGATTTTGTTTCTGTAATGTGTTTGAGTAACTGGGATAAATGGTCCAGTGGGATTGATAATTATAACTCAGTATATAATATATACACCAACTTTCCTTTGGCTGTTCCTGTCGAGGGGTCGCCATAGCAGACCGTCCGGTCCACACACTGATGCCACCCAGTGGCTGGGTAGTACAGGGTGCGGGAACCCACCACCAACCAGCAGCAGGGCTCGAACCCCGAATCCTCAGATCCACCACGTAGAGCCTGAGCCGCCTGAGCCGCCACCTCCGCATGTAATATGTACAACAATCAGTTAGAAAACTGAAACCATTTTTATTAAAACCATCTACGGTTTGGGTTTCCTTTGTGCCCCTGGGTCAGCTGGGTCCTCTGGAACAGGGTGTGGCTCTGCAGACCCTCTGGACGTGTGCTGTGATGTCTGGAGCCTTTGGGTGCTGGGGGTTGTGGGTGGAGCCTCCGGGGATCAGACTCGTTTGTCCAGCGCATGAGGCTTGATTAGATTGAGGTCCGGGTTGGGACTCGGGTCACCAGGTCACTGGTACAGAACTGATGATCTATTCATGTTATTACTGTTAGGTGGTGTTAATGTTAATGCTGATCTGTGTGTGTGTGTGTGTGTGTGTGTGTGTGTGTGTGTGTGTGTGTGTGTGTTACAGTTATCTCAGCGCACTGTAGTTATATAAATGGCTTTACTGTACCAAATTATTAGCTTTTCTGTGCTTATGTGTAGCAGCATCATATGTAGCATTAGCGCTGCCGTTACCGCTTGTAGCTAATAACACCTGAGTCATCGAACCCGCAGCTAACCGAAACAAAACAGGAAGTGGCGTTAATTATAATGTTACTAAAACTGTAGTGGAAGTTTTTGACAGAGATTTATTAAATCCCAAAGTTCTGGCTTTATTTGTTTGTTTGTTTGTTTGTTTGTTTAATAAACTTACCAAGTCAGTGAAGTTTGTTTGAAAGACTTAGTCATGTGACTTAGAGACATCAAACAATAAACTAAGAAACAAACAAGTAATAGTTCATTTATTCAACTGTGAGTTATTTATTAAACACAGTAATGTGTGTGTGTGTGTGTGTTTGTGTGTGTGTGTGTGTGTGTGTGTGTGTGTGTGTAATGATGTGTGTAAACGAGAGTGCTACTCAAAACCACAAAAACTCGTTCAGCCGCAGTGTGTGTGAGTGTGTGTGAGTGTGTGTGAGTGTGTGTGAGTGTGTGTGAGTGTGTGTGAGTGTGTGTGAGTGTGTGTGAGTGTGTGTGAGTGTGTGTGAGTGTGTGTGAGTGTGTGTGAGAGTGAGTGAGTGTGTGTGTTTGTGTGTGAGTGTGTGTGTTTGTGTGTGAGTATGTGTGTTTGTGTGAGAGTGTGTGAGTGTGTGAGTGTGTGTGAGTGTGTGTGAGTGTGTGTGAGTGTGTGTGTGTCTGTGTGTCTGTGTGTGTGTGTGTGTGTGTCTGTGTGTATGTGTGTGTGTATGTGTGTGAGTGTGTGTGTGTGTGTGTGTGTGTGAGTGTGTGTGTGTGTGTGAGAGATCAGGTGTTTTCATGCTTATTAACATTAGCATCAATAAAAGTGTGAAGATTCGGAGTGTATATCAGTAATTGTGTGTTAATTGAATCAGCTGCTCGTTAGTCAGATTACACACCAGATAACTGTATTATTTAACACAGAAAAGCAAGTGTGTGTGTGTGTGTGTTTTAAAAATGGAAAGATTAAAAACCTATTTAGAATTGTACTGTAGGTAAGTATTGTCTGTCAGAATGTCGAGGTACAAACTTTATTATTTATTGGAATGAAAATATTAATACTTTAAACAGAAATTTATATTAACATAATATATATTTTTTTAAAAACTAAAATAAACCGCTATATTTTCCTGGTACAGTTTCAAAATCAGTTCTACTAAAAATTGATAAAAATAAATATAAATTAATATTCTTAGATTTTTTTCCTCAATAATTAATTTGCATGAATGAGATTAATTATAAGTAATGTTGTGTTGTGTAGTTTGAGGCGTACATGGACGCAGGTGCGAGCTTTTCTTTATTAAACATTTTATTAAAGATGGCGGAGTGCTGGCTCAAGCGGTTACTGCGCCGGGTTTCTGATCAGACGGTTCGAGTCCCAGCAGCCACAAGCTGTTACTGTTGAACCCTGACCCCGCCTCCTGACCCCTCCTCCTGACTCCGCCTCCTGACCCCTCCTCCTGACCCCGCCTCCTGACCCTGCCTCCTGACCCCGCCTCCTGACCCCGCCTCCTGACCCCTCCTCCTGACCCTGCCTCCTGACTCCTCCTCCTGACCCTGCCTCCTGACCCCGCCTCCTGACCCCGCCTCCTGACCCCTCCTCCTGGCCCCTCCTCCTGACCCCGCCTCCTGACCCCGCCTCCTGGCCCCTCCTCCTGACTCTGCCTTCTGACCCCTCCTCCTGACCCCGCCTCCTGACCCCTCCTCTTGACCCCTCCTACTGACCCCTCCTCCTGACCCCTCCTCCTGACCCCTCCTCCTGACTCCAGCTTCACACCCTTTCATTACCAAAAACATCATTTCACTGTACTGTTGGTTCTGTGTGACTAATAATAGAATCTTAATTTTGAAAGCAAACAAACAAAACAAAAAAACAGCACAAGGGGCAGGAACAGGCGTTAACATTAGCATTAGCATTAGCATGTCAGCGTGGAAACAGAACGCAGCAGTAAACGTGAAGCGAGGCACAGAGACTTTTAGGTAAACCCGGAACAAGATGAGGAAGTGATGACAGAGCTGGTGATGATGTCATCAAGGTCATGTGACTGTGAGGATGACCAGCAGGGGCTGATGGGTAACATGATGTGACCGGATGTACAGTACGTCGTCATCATCACCTTTAATGGGGTGTTAATTGGTTTACTTTGAATAAGATATTTACAGATAAATGTTTTAATTGTGGTTTATAAATAAATAAACACTGTTTCATTGAAAGTTATTCATTTAGAATTCATTTAAATCAAACATGTGTGTGAGTCTTTTGATATAAAACGTTGCTCCATGTGTTAAATAATAAACCTATTCCCCAGACGTTCTGCTGACATCTCTGTCTCCGTCTTCACCGCAGCTCCTCTTCTCCTCCACGCAGGACTGTAATTAGTGTGACGTGATTTAGCCGCATGTGGCCGTGTGTGTGTTTTCTCACTTTGTTTTGTTTTTGGCGGCAAAAGCGACGTCTTAATTTGTGCGCTTTAGGAGATTTGTAGAGATGTGCTGAGAGAGAGAGAGAGAGAGAGAGAGGACGGGGATTTAAACTCCTAATAATTATAGAGTTTGTAGAGGAAGAAAAACCTCAGATCAGAGAGAGTAATCCTGTAAAACACTGTGATCACGACGACTATAAATGACCAGCTAATGTGGAATAATGACAAGTTTAAACATATTAAAGGTCCCGTATTCTACCATGTCTTTAACTAGGTAACACAGGTCTAGAGCTTTCCCAAAGTGTGTGTGTGTGTGTGTGTGTGTGTGTGTGTGTGTGTACAATAATGCCCCAGCTGAAATACCCCTAAGATCAGCCATTACCTTATACCTCACACTCCTCCTCTTTAAGCGTCTATGTAAATGAGCTCCTCCCAAGCCATACCCTCCAGTGAACAGCAACAACCTGTGGGAGGGGCTCTTCTTATATGAGGTCACATTAGGACATTAGGGGGAAAATCTAAACAGATGGTTTAAACCTCATGCACTGCACAAAATAAAGAGTGAAAGTGAAATTTTCTTTAATCTAGCCAAATCTATCAATAATTTCTTAAAATATGATTACAACAAAACAAATATAAGAATATTAAGATTATTTTTAGTCAGATGTTGCAAAAATTGTAAGCAAAACTTTCTCATCCTATTGGCAGATCATTTTGCTTCATTCAAGAAATAAATTCCTAAAAAGTAGCAAATTTATCTACCAGTAAAACGAGAATTATTTTGCTTAAACGTTTAGTAAAATTGAATTTAAACTAGGGCTGCACGATATTAGGAAAATATACGATATTGTTGTTGAATATTGCGATAACGATATTTCTTGCGATATAACATTTCCCTAGAGAAATGCATTTTTTAATTATTATTATTGCCTATTTTTTTTATTTATTTATATGTAATGATCATACTAAAATAAACAGGTAATAGATATTCGTCTGATGTAATTAAATCTAATTCAGGTTAAAAATAAACTATATGTCAAGGAAGTTGCAAATATTTAGACTTCAAAACACTATGAATGACTTAAACCCCTCAGCAGATATTCTGACTTCTGGTTTGCTGTTACTATAAACCTGCCAACACAATATGAATTACTTTCAAACATGACTGTTTATTTACATGTAACCATACACTCATCAATTTCATTTATCACTACTCTTTGCGATACAGATATTGCGTATTCAATTATCGCGATAACGATACTTTTTCGATATATCGTGCAGCCCTAATTTAAAATAAACGTAATAATCTTATATTTGGTTTGTTGTAGTTTTATTTTAAGGAAGGTAGATACATTTCACTATATTCAGGATATTTTCACTTGATAAGATATTTTATGTCGAGTCTGGAGTTTCTTTTGCTTGGTACAGTACAGTACAGTACATGCACAACTGTCTAAACATTCAATTCAATTCAGTTTTATTTGTATAGCGTTTTTAACAATTGACATTGTCTCAAAACAGCTTTACACAATCAAAAGAATTATTTAAGTTGTATGGAATGTGAATGTGTATGAATCAAAATGTTCAGATATTCCCTGGTGAGCAAGCCCGAGGGCGACAGTGGCAAGGAAAAACTCCCTGAGATGGTAATAGGAAGAAACCTTGAGAGGAACCAGACTCGACAGGGAACCCATCCTCATCTGGGTGAAACAGATAGCAGGAAATGATCTGCATTTATACAGTGTTAAGTGTTAGGTTCAGCTATAATAGTTGATGTTAATTGATGTTATAATAGTTGATGTAAAATGGAGTCCAGTAGTTATTCGAGACTCAGATAGACTTGTAGAAAGTTCCAGTCCTGAACTATCGAATTGTCAAGTCCTCAGAGAAACAGCTGACAACACCAGTCGAGGCCAGAACCATCTTCTAAGTAGATAGAATCATCCCCAGACACCAGGCACGTCCTAAAGAGACACACGGGGCATCCATGCGACGAGACCTCCAACCAGAAACCGGGCACCAGGATGGATCAGACAGGTCCGGAGGGCAGAGGGAGTCTGGATCACTGGCAGCTCAGGAACCACATGTGTAGCTCGACAGAGAGAGAGAGAGTGAAAGGGGGAGACAGGGGGAGAGAGGAAAGAGAAAGAGGGGGAGGAAGAGAAGAGGAGGAGAGATTGCAATTAGGTATGGTCACAGTCACAATGTATAATGTGAATGTATATTTACTGTAAAGTGCAAGCAGGGACTCCGGCAGGACTAACTATGACAGCATAACTAAAAGGGAGAGCCAGAAGGAAACACAAACATGAGGGGGAACTGAGATGTAAAGCAAACAATCACCTCACCGTCAACAAACCTGAGTGATCAAATGAGACTGAGGAAGACAGCATCTAAACATACCAGTTCACCATAATACTCTACGTCCATGAGTCCCCCAGATCTGCTCCTTTACCTTATGGCAAATCTATTTATAAAAATGCTTGGCTAAATAAATAGGTTTTGAGCCTAGACATAAACACTGAGACTGCGTCTGAGTCCCGAACACTATTTGGAAGACTATTCCATTTTTTTCAGGCTTTGTAAGAAAAAGCTCCGCCCCCAGCTGTAGTTTTCATAATACGCGGTACTGATAAGCAGCCTGCATCCTTTGACCGAAGTAGGCGTGGCGGATCGTAAGACACTAGCAGTTCGCTCAGATACTGCGGCGCGAGACCATTTAATGCTTTATATGTCAAGAGTAGTATTTTAAAATCAATGCGAAATTTCACAGGGAGCCAATGCAGTGAAGATAGGGTAGGGGTGATGTGCTCATATCTTCTGGTTCTAGTGAGGACTCTCGCTGCTGCATTCTGGACTAGCTGAAGCTTGTTTATGCACCTAACTGAACAACCAGACAGTAAGGCATTACAATAGTCCAACCTAGAAGTGATAAAAGCATGAACTAGTTTTTCTGCATCGTTTAGCGACAATATATTTCTCATTTTGGCGATATTTCTGAGGTGAAAGAATGCTATCCTGGTGATATTATCTACATGAGCTTCAAATGAAAGGCTGGAATCTATAATCACGCCGAGGTCTTTTACTGTTGCACTTGACGGAACAGAAAGGCCATCTAAAGTTACGGTGTGATCTAAGATTTTACTTCTAGCTGTATGCGGTCCTATGACTAGAACTTCTGTCTTATCCGGATTAAGCAGAAGGAAGTTAATTGGCATCCAATTTCTTATGTCCTGCACACATTGCTCAACTTTAGTAAGATGGTTTTTCTCATCAGGTTTTGTTGAGATGTATAGCTGTGTGTCGTCAGCATAACAATGAAAATTAATACCATGCTTACGGATTATGTTGCCCAGAGGAAGCATGTAAAGGGAAAAAAGCAGTGGGCCTAAAACTGAACCCTGCGGAACGCCAAACTCCACTAGAGAACATGCAGAATAATCACCATTTAAGTCTACATACTGATAACGATCGGTCAAACATAATCTGAGCCAGGAGAGGGCTGTACCCTTAATTCCTACTACATTTTCTAATCTGTGAAGAAGAATAGCATGATCAATAGTGTCAAAAGCTGCACTGAGGTCGAGTAATACAAGCATAGTTACACAACCCTGATCAGAGGCCAAAAGGAGGTCATTTACTACTTTAACGAGTGCTGTTTCTGTGCTGTGATGAGGCCTAAATCCTGACTGATACAGTTCATGTATGTCATTTCTATGTAGGTATGAGCATAGCTGCTCCGCTACTATCTTTTCCAGAATCTTAGAGATAAAGAGGAGGTTTGATATTGGCCTGTAATTGGACAGCTGACAGGGGTCGAGGTCAGGTTTCTTAATTATTGGTTTAATAACTGCTACTTTAAAAGATTTTGGAACATAACCAATGCTGAGTGAGAAATTAATTATTCTCAACAGCGGTTCTGTTATTACTGATACTATCTGTTTAAGAAAATGTGTCGGTATAGGATCTAATATACAGGTTGATGAATTTGCAGAAGAGATGAGTGAAATTAGTTCATTCTCTTCAAGAGGAGTAAAGTATTCTAGGTTTGAATCTGACATGGCTAGGTTAACATCTGTATCAATTACATTGTTTGGTTTCAAAGCCTCAATTTTATGCCTGATATTTACAATTTTATTATTAAAAAAGTTCATGAAGTCCTCACTATTGCATGATGTTGTTGTGGAGATTTCTGTAGTAGTCTTATTTCTGGTTAATTTGGCTACGGTATTAAATAAAAATCTAGGATTATTTTTATTTTCTTCTATAAGAGTGGAGAGATACGTTGATCTAGCTACACTAAGAGCTTTCCTATAGTTCAGGATGCTCTCTTTCCATGCTATTTGAAATACCAACAATTTAGTTTGACGCCATTTACGCTCTAATTTCCGAGCAGTCTGTTTTAAAATGCGCGTGTGATCGTTATACCAGGGAGCGAGTTTCTTATCTCTAATAATTTTTCTTTTAGCTGGAGCTACATTATCTAAGGTACAACGAAATGTCGACTCTAAATATTCAGTCGCCTGATCAAGTTCTGTGGGGTCAGACGGTGGCCTAATCGAAGTTGGTAACTCTGGGAGATTACTGATAAAACTCTGTGTGGTAGTTGATGTGAATGTACGTTTAATACGGTAGCGCGGTGCTGTGCGTACATTATCACTGTGACACACTTGAATGGAGACAAGATAGTGATCTGAGATAATTTCAGACAGTGGAATTGTGAATACATTTCTTATAATTAATCCGAAGAATATTACTAAATCTAAAGTGTGACCTGCTTTATGAGTGGGTCCTACTACACACTGATTTATGCCTACGGAGTACAGTATGGACATAAATGCTGTTCTCAGAGGGTCTTCTGGATTCTCAAAATGAATGTTAAAATCTCCTGCAATTAACGCTTTGTCTACAGAAACGACCAGGTCTGAGATGAAATCCGCAAATTCACTAAGAAATTCAGAATACGGCCCTGGAGGTCTGTAAATTATAATTAGTGGAATCGACTGAGCTGATTTAATATACTTAAATACACTTATGTTACTATAGAGAATTTCAAATGAGTTAAATTTGTGTCGGTGTTTTTGTACGATAGACAGATTATCATTATGAATAACTGCGACGCCTCCTCCTCTACCAGTTAACCGAGGCTGGTGTATGTAGCTGTATCCAGGAGGACTAGCTTCATTTAGAGCTACATACTCGTCCTGTTTAACCCATGTTTCAGTTAAACAGAGTATATCAAACGCCTGATCTGTGATAATTTCATTAACAATAACTGCTTTTGATGCGAGAGATCTAATATTTAACAATCCTAGCTTCAGATCAGAGGTGCCGGCTGCGCATTCAGTATGATCTGAGTTTGTGGTCTTAATGTTAATTAAATTATTGAAACAGACTTTCTGAGTCTTTCTACATTTTTGCTTAGATCGGGGAACAGATACAGTCTCAATAAGGTGAACCCTGAGTGACGACTCTATGCAGCTAGCAGACGGTTGGTTTAGCCTGTCTGTCTGCTCCCTGGCCTGGGCTCTGGATTGTCACCGATTAACTAGACGTCTACTGAGACTATGAGCTATACTACAGGAAATGAGAGCAGCACCTTCCCGAGTGGGATGGACACCGTCCCGCCCTAACAGGCCAGCTTTGCCCTCAAAGGTCTTCCAATTATCTATGTAGCCCACATTATTTTTGGAGCACCACCTGGACATCCAGCGGTTCAGCGACCATAACCTGCTGTAAGCTATGTCACCACGTCTCATTGGGATGGGACCAGAGCATACTACTTCATCGGACATCGCCTTCGCTAATTTAAACACCTCTGTAAAGTTATTCTTACTAACCTCTGACTGACGAAGGCGTATATCATTAGCTCCAGCATGTACCACTATCTTAGAGAACCTGTGCTGTCCTAGAGCCCTAAGATTACCTGCTATGTCCGGTGCTCTGGCTCCCGGGATACACCTAACCACTGCCGCTGGCGCCCCTAAAGGTCTAGCTAATGTCACGTGTCTCAGTATAGAGTCTCCTATAAGCAGAGCTCTTTCAGGTTTCTCAGCGGGTGCAGCACTGAGGAGAGCAAACCTGTTGGACACGTGAAGCGCAGAGGAGGTGTGCTCCGGTGGGCTAGCCTTAACGTTAGCTTTGGCTGAACGAGTATGCCGCAGAGTCGTCACCCACTCGCCCCGCTGTGAGGGCTCTAATGCCGGAGTCGGGGGCTGTTTATCTCCGCCTGTGGCACCCAGACTGTCCGCTATGGGAATAACGCTGCTCTCACACTGTCTAACCCTCTCTAAAGTCTGGATGCGCTCCTCTAACGCTGATATCTTCTCCGTCAGAGTGCTCACTAACACACACCTATCACAAATAAAGTTATCACTAATGACGGAGGAAGAATGTCTAAACATCCTGCACTCTACACACTGAACAAGCTGAACGGTAGACATTATAACGTACCTCTGTGTCGGAGTTTTAGTTGTTTGGAGATGAATTCCGTTCTTAGACGAGGAAACTCGCGTGTTGCAAAACTTTCGCGGCCACCTAAACATCTAATGTTAAATTACGTACAGTAGTCTGGATACAATATTATAAACACAGGTTAATTGTAGTGGAATAAACTTTAGTACTTTCAAATTTTGTGATAAATAAAATTAGAAAAAGTTGTAGGGTATAGCGGCATGAATAAAAATATTTCCAGAAATCTATAATAAAAAAAAATTTTCCATAAAATTATGAAATCTGATTTTTTTTCTGAATTTGAAGATGATAAAGGAAAGTTTTTTCTCTTTCTTTTTTTCTCTCTATTTTTTCTGGACTAAATCTTCCTAACTTCCTTCAGCTGTTTGGCCCGCGGTGTGTTCTGTACTTATTGCTGTATTTATGTGTGTTGTCTTTTTTTCCCTCTGTTTATCTTTTCATCAGCTGTATTTTACAAGCTCGCAGGTGATCTTACACAGAATTAATACTCGACAGGTTTCTACACGAGGCTTTTGGCACTCAGAGAGCAGACGCTGCACTTTATTCTCCTTCACCCCCTCTGCTCGTTTATTCTTTTAAGCTTTAAGAGCAAATGTCAAATCTCGAGGTATGAAAGTCAAACAGCATACTTTATGCTACTGTGTAATGAAGTTATATAACTGACAGAAAGGAAGACAAGATTTAACTTTATGTTCAAAATGCAGTTATTTACAGTATAAAGTTTTATTTATTTTCAGATATCAGAGTTAAATACAGGTGGGCGGAGTTTGTTTAAAACTGAGGCGTGTCTCGGCTTAATGTAATTCATGATCAGGTTTATTTCAGTGTCTCATTCATATCTCATCGTCTAAGTCTTTTATTTCACATCTTGGCATTGACGATGGTCTCGGGCCGCACTCAGAGTTTAGGTGGTGGTTTTAGAAGGATTTCAGTGATGTGAGACTGGGGTCACTTACATTTACATTTAGGCATTTAGCAGATGCTCTTATCCAGAGCAACTTACATTTTTATCTCATTACACATCTGAGCAGTTGAGGGTTGAGTTGAGGCTCAAGGGCCCAACAGTGGCAACTTGGTGGTTGTGGGGTTTGAACCTGGGATCTTCCGAACCGTAGTCCAATACTGAGCTACACCTGGCCCGCTTATTCAATTCAATTCAATTTTATTTATATTTAAAAATTAAAGAAATTTAACAAATCATAATAATAATAATAAATAAATAAATAAAATAATAATAATAATAGAAAACAAATAAATAAAAACTAATAATAATAATAATTATAGAAAAGAAAATAATTGGAAGTGTGTATGTGTGAGAAAAATGTGCAGATAATAATAATGAGACGAATGAATGAAATTTCTCTGATGAACAAGCCAAGGGTGGCGGCGACGGTGGCAAGGAAAAACTCCCTGAGATGGCATTAGGGAGAAACCTTGAGAGGAACCAGACTCAACAGGGAACCCATCCTCATTTGGGTGATAACAGATAGAAATGATATAACATCTTGTGTGTTGTGCAGGTGAAAATTCAATATGACAGAAATTATTTAAATTGACATGAAGACCAGTTCAGCATAGGGACGAGTCAGTAGGTGCAGAGGGCAGATGAGGTCTGGATCACTGGAAGCACAGGAGCAGCATGTGTAGCTCCAACCATCATAAAGCTGAATCCAGCTGGAGCTGGTCCTTCTCTGGATGCCTCAGGAACCTCGCAGGGTCGGCCTTTGTCTACTGAAGCTGGCAAAATCTCCCGATGCCTCGGGATGGGTAGAGAAATACAGAACAGATGGGGAGAATTAGCGTAGTTGCCATTCGGTATAGGTGTACTGGAGTATGAGTACTGGGATGAGTTATGTTTATGCCAGATTAAAAAGATGCGTCTTGAGTCTACTTTTGAACTGAGAAACCGTGTCTGCTCCCCGAACACTGTCTGGAAGGCTATTCCAAAGCTTTGGAGCTAAATATGAAAAAGCCCTACCTCCTTTTGTAGATTTTGAAATTCTGGGAACTACCAGAAGTCCGGAGCTTTGTGATCTTAAGGCGCATGGTGGATTGTAGCGTATCAGAAGACTGGTTAGGTATGTGGGAGCTAAACCATTTAAGGCCTTGTATGTAAGTAATACTATTTTGTAATTTATTCTAAACTGAACAGGTAGCCAGTGCAGGGATGATAATATTGGGGTTATATGATCATATTTTCTGGATCTAGTGAGAACCCTGGCAGCTGCATTTTGGATTAACTGAAGCTTGTTTATTGAGGATACAGGACAACCACCTAGTAATGCATTACAATAGTCCAGTCTGGAGGTCATGAATGCATGAACAAGCTTTTCTGCATCAGATACGGATAAGATGTTCCTAAGTTTAGCAATATTTCGAAGATGGAAAAAGGCTGTTTTTGTGATATTTGAAATGTGATTTTCAAAAGACAAGTTACTGTCTAATATTACGCCCAGATCTTTTACTGCTGAGCTGGTAATAACAGTACATCCTTCTAAGCGCAAGCTGAATTGTGAAAGCTGTTGTGTGCTGGTTTTTGGGCCAATAAGTAATATCTCTGTCTTATCTGAATTTAACAAAAGAAAGTTATTGGTCATCCAATCTTTTATGTCCTGGACACACTCAGTTAATCTAGACAACTTAGGTATTTCGTCTGGTTTAGTTGAGATATATAATTGGGTATCATCAGCATAACAATGGAAACTAATCCCATGTCTTCTAATGATGTTACCAAAGGGAAGCATGTATATTGAGAACAATACCTCCTAAACATTTGGGACGGTCAGCAATCAGACGGCATATAAAGCTGTACCTCGACACACGAACACCCCGCCTCAAGAACTCTTATCTCAAGAACTGAAATTTAGCTTAGCCTCGACATGCCAAGCATTTTCGACATACGAGAGCCCGAACCGAACGTCGGCTCAGTTACGCGTACGACGGGGAACCGTTCAAAACTTGTCTGCATCACTGGAAAGCCAAGCTAAGCGAGTTTTACAGCTTTTTTGGGTATTTTTGCATTTTGTCCAAGATTTTGTAAAGACAGCATCATATTCATATCTAAAGTTCATCATAAATTTATCATGAATCAAAGATTTAATGTCTATTTATTTCAGATTTTTCACCATTTACATTTCTTTTATAAATGTTTTGATTGATTTTATCTTTTTAGGTGTCTGGAACGGATTATCTGTGTTTACATTGTTTCCTATAGGAAAATCCGTTTCGCAATACGAAATTTCACCTTAAGGCCTCCGTGTGCCGAGGTACCGCCGTGTCACACCCGCTCTGGTTTGTAGACATTTCAAAAAAGAAACAGGAGACCCTGAGTGCAGTGGGAAAGACAAGGTAGATGTTTAAGTGCATAATGTAAGGAAGTAAGGAATCATGTGACTCAAGTGTGCGGAATCATCATGTGACACATCGTTCCTGTACAATCAGCACTGACGGTTCCCTGAGTCACATGCTAAATGTTAGCGCTGCTAAAATGCAACTTACTAAATGTGGTACACACAGACCACCTACACACACACACACACGCACACACACAGTGCACACGCACACACACACACGCACACACACAGTGCACACACACACACACAGTGCACACACACACACACAGTGCACACACACACACACACACACAGTGCACACACACCCACAGTGCACACACACACACACCCACAGTGCACACACACACACAGTGCACACACACAGTGCACACACACACACACACACACACACACAGTGCACACACCTCCTGAGTGAGTTTTAATAGTCCAGACCACCAGATCGGTGCAGTGGGCTGATATTTCCTCTCTCTGACCACAAGAATGCTCAGCATGCCAATGTCTCTCTCTCTCTCTCTCTCTCTCTCTCTCTCGCTGTAAAACCCTGCTGTTAGTTTTTACAGCTCTAGTGGGCGGGTCATCCAAAAGCCTCTTCAAACACGCCATCTATTTTATACACAAGACACCAGTGGATTGGAAAAGGCTAGAGAGAGAGTGTGTGTGTGTGTGTGTGTGTGTGTGTGTGTGTGTTCCATGGTCGGTCATGCACCTGGAGGAACCGGCTTTGACCCTAACAGCAGGAGGAAAAAACATCACTCATGGCCGATTTTCAGCACTTCCTCCGGTGTACATGCTGAGCTTTCACAAAACAGGAAGCGAGAAACAACAACAACAACAAGAAAAGGAGAAATAATTATGAATGTTTTTGGCACATTTAATGTACACGCAATTCAAACTGAATTATTGCAGTCAAATTAAATTTGTCTTAATTAATAATTGAGTTAAAAATTTATTTTAAAAAGAATAAATAGACTAATGAATAAATAAATAATTACATATAAAAGGTACAGAGAATTTCTTATTCTTAATTAGTTATGTGTAATTCCTGTACAAATTGTCCTGAGCTGACTAATAAATCAAACAATATTTATCGATTATTTTATTTAAAAAATAAAAACCTTTTATATATATTTTTTGCTTTATTTAAATTTTTTTGTTTATAATAAAATAGGTGACAATTTGTATCGTCAGTTTATAATATTTTTGTGATTTTCTTTATTTATAATAATATACTTTTTTATTACTCATTATTTTATTGCATATATAATACATATATAAATTACTAAATAAATTAAAAAACACTTACTAATATAATTCAACCAAAGAATGTTAAAATAGTAATGGAAGTTTAAAAGAAAGACAAAAACAGAATTAGTTTTGAAATGAATTGTTATTCATATATTTAAAATAATCTTACATTTATTTAAAAAAGCTAAAAAGATATAATTACTATTCCAAGATTTTATATTCTATCATAATAAACTGTACATGACATTATATAACTTGAGGCGGATCTTTAATCCTTTACTCTTTTGGTTTTTTCATTTCTTTGCCCAATAACAGGAAGTGTGCACGATACTGTAAACACACAGCTGCAGACAGATGTGTGTGTCATAGGAAGCTTTAATAAAACGTGTTTTTAAAAACGCTGCCGGAGTGATGCATCGTCTTTATGAAGCATTTCCTTGGGTTTGTTACACAACTCCGTCTCCCCGGTGTAACTACGCCGATGCTGCAGCTACCGTCTCATTACACTCAGGACGCAAGGCCTCAGGCACACACACACACACACACACACACACACTTCCGCTCTGGTGTGTTTAAGACCATACAGCCTTTTTGGGACACCGTAGAGGGAGGAGTAACAAAACAAACACCACTGAAAAGCTGCTAAAGAATTTTACATCAGCATCAGAGTGAGAGTGTCACTGATGCTGAAGCTAATGTTTACTATTAAACACCATAAACACCAACATCCTCCATCAAATGATAACGTTATCAACACTTCAGTGTCAGTGTTTGATGAAGAATGAAGAATGTTGGTGTTTCATAGAAAATGTCAGCGTTTGATGGAGTATGTTGGTGTTTATGGTGTTTAATAGTAAACATTAGCTTCAGCATCAGTGACACTCTCACTCTGATGCTGATGTAAAATTCTTTAGCAGCTTTTCAGTGGTGTTTGTTTTGTTACTCCTGTTTTGAGTATTTTGGTGCTTGATAAAGAACGTTGGTGTTTGATAGAGAATGCTGGTGTTTGATGGAGAATGTTGGTGTTTGATGGATAATGTTGGTGTGTGATGGATAATGTTGGTGTTTGATGGATAATGTTGGTGTTTGATGGAGAACGTTGGTGTTTGATGGATAATGTTGGTGTTTGATAAAGAACGTTGTTGTTTGATGGAGAATGTTGGTGTTTGATGGATAATGTTGGTGTTTGATGGAGAACGTTGGTGTTTGATGGAGAACGTTGGTGTTTGATGGATAATGTTGGTGTTTGATAAAGAACGTTGTTGTTTGATGGAGAATGTTGGTGTTTGATGCAGAATGTTGGTGTTTGATGGAGAACGTTGGTGTTTCATGGAGAACGTTGGTGTTTGATGGAGAATATTGGTGTTTGATCAAGAACGTTGGTGTTTGATGGAGAATGTTGGTGTTTGATGGAGAATGTTGGTGTTTGATGGAGAATGTTGGTGTTTGATAAAGAACGTTGGTGTTTGATGGAGTATGTTGTTTGATGGAGAATTTTGGTGATTGATAAAGAACGTTGGTGTTTGATGGAGAACGTTGGTGTTTGATGGAGGATATCTGTTTTTAAATGTTGGATGTTGGTGTTTAATGGAGAACGTTGGTGTTTCATGGAGAACGTTGGTGTTTGATGGAGAATGTTGGTGTTTGATAAAGAACGTTGGTGTTTGATGGAGTATGTTGTTTGATGGAGAATTTTGGTGTTTGATAAAGAACGTTGGTGTTTGATGGAGGATATCTGTTTTTAAATGTTGGATGTTGGTGTTTAATGGAGAACGTTGGTGTTTCATGGAGAAAGTTGGTGTTTGATGGAGAACATTGGTGTTTAATAAAGAACATTGGTGTTTGATGATGAATGTTGGTGTTTGATGGAGGATATCTGTTTTTAAATGTTGGATGTTGGTGTTTAATGGAGAACGTTGGTGTTTCATGGAGAAAGTTGGTGTTTGATGGAGAACGTTGGTGTTTGATAAAGAACGTTGGTGTTTGATGGCGTATGTTGGTGTTTGATGGAGGATATCTGTTTTTAAATGTTGGATGTTGGTGTTTCATGGAGAAAGTTGGTGTTTGATGGAGAAAGTTGGTGTTTGATGGAGAACGTTGGTGTTTGATAAAGAACGTTGGTGTTTGATGGAGGATATCTGTTTTTAAATGTTGGATGTTGGTGTTTGATGGAGTATGTTGGTGTTTGATGATGTCATGTTTTGTTCTTGGAATTGAGACGCAGACGCAGGCTTACACTCAAACGAAGGTTTATTGAACTACTTTCCCACACACCAACAGTCCCAGTGAAAACAAAAACTAGTAGCGGGAGCTCCGAACGCTTAGAGGGAAAAAAAGGGATCCTCGTGTCAGCTCTCCACTGCCCACGGTGTCCGAGCTGTGAGTCGGCTCAGTCCTGGATAGCAAGGAACGAAAACAGGGGGACGTAAGAACACACAAGCACGTAGAAGGTTGGCGTGTAAGATTTTGCATAACGGTGAACGAACAGGTGGCTACGGGGTCGGCTGGCTTATATAGGAACACACACTAGGAATACACAGGTGAATCTACTTGGTGGTGATTGTGATTGACATACAGACAGACACACTAGGGGGAGACAGAGTGGCGGCTCAGTAGTCCGGAGAACCGGATCTTCTTCCCTGAGGCCGTGGTGGTTCCGATGTTACAGATGATGAATGTTGGTGTTTGATGGAGGATATCTGTTTTTAAATGTTGGATGTTGGTGTTTGATGGAGTATGTTGGTGTTTGATGATGAATGTTGGTGTTTGATGGAGGATATCTGTTTTTAAATGTTGGATGTTGGTGTTTGATGGAGTGATTTATAAGTCACTTTGACAGAATCACTCTGTGTGACTCCTGACTTATCTGCTCTGCTTGAGGAAATATCCAGGACATTAACGGCAAACCTACTGCTCAGTGCCTCTGTGTATTGTGCCAGAAGGTCACTGCTATAAACCTGTTTAAATGAGGACTACAGTGTTTATGTAGCCTTGTAAATAGCACAGAGTTTGTCACTCTCTAAAAACCCTCTCTTGCCCCAACAACCTTCACGTTCCTGAACACTGAGCGAGTTTTTCTCCTAATAACAGGATTGATTTCCTCGCTAGCATTTCATCCTGTGTCAGCTGCTTCTTAGGACACATTTCCTCATCTGCTTAGGCAGCATTCTTCCTTTCCTTTAGTTCTTCATCCTTTCTCCCTCATCCTCTCTCCGGCATGGAGTGTGTTGCTTTTATATGGTTTCTGCCTGAGGGGTAAAAGGGTGAGAGTTTTCCTTGAGAGCGGCTCGGATGTTTTTGCCAAAGCCACAGCAGAACGGGGAGCACTTTTGTTCCCTATTAGAGACTGGCAAGTGTTCATCTGCAGCCACAGATGTTAGCGTTAGTTCCTCGGTTTATAGCCTTTTCTGAAAATCCACTATGGTACTTTATGGTACATTATGGTCCACTAAATTCCACTATGGGAAACTATGGTACTTTACAATTGGTTACACTGGCCTTGGGGTGGGAATATTGGGAAAACTGGTTAAAGACTTTTTTTACGAGGCGTGGGGGGGGGGGGGGTAGGGGTGGCAACTATAACTAACTATACAAAATGATTGTGAAACAATTCTTTTTTATTAATTGATTAAAAAAAAGCTTAATTAATTACATTTGGAGCCATAAAAACAAAACAGATGCACTTAAACATGCAATTGTCAAAACGATCATTTGATCCTTTCCATGGCTTTTCATCTGGGGAGGATTATAAGAGTAGAATAAAAATCTACATAAACATCAGTAATAAAATAATTTTATTTAACAGTACTGTAGTTTTGCATGATTACTCACTAGTCTCTCTCTCACACAAACACACACACTATTCCAGTTGATTACAATAGCTTTGGGGCAATAACTACTTTCCGAAAGGTAATGGTGGCATTGCAGACATTTGGCAGACGCCGTTATCCAGAGCAGCGGACGTTTTTATCTCATTATACATCTGAGCAGTGGAGGGTTAAAGGCCTCGATCATGGGCACAACAGTGACAACTTGGAAGTGGTGGGGTTTGAACCTGGGACCTTCAAATCAGTAGACCGATGCCTTAACCACAGGAAACAGTAGCATCAGGGGGTATTGGATGAGGGTGGGATTGGGGGTGGGATCTCTAACCTAATTAGGAGGTAAAGAAGTACTAAAGTTGTCTTTAAACGATTGAAACAAATTAATTCTACTTAAAAAAAGGCATTTGATTCTCATCCTGCAAGATATACAGTACATATCAAATGTGCCTCATATTCTAATAATATATGATGTGAAATTCGTGAAGGCATTCTCCTATGCTGTTTCCCATATGGGTGTGTGTGTGTGTGTTGCATTAATGGCTTTCGTATGGCTGGACCGTTCGAGCTTGGCTGATTTCCTGGCTGAGGATGAAAGCGGCGTTCCTCGGCCAGCTCGCGCTTCAGACCGAGTGCTGAAAAGTGGGGACTTGAGCTGAAGGAATGAGAGAGAACTTCTCCACTATTTGTTGTTTTTGGATTGTGACGTGTCCTGGTTGGTTAATCGTATTGCTCAATGCTGTTCTGCACATGTTAGTGTGTGTGTGTGTGTGTCCTGTTCAAACACACATACACACCTGATTCAGCTCATCAGGCCATTAACAGTCTATAAGGCCATACTGTGTGTGTGTTTGTGTGCAGGAAGCTACATTAAAAGCTCACACTAACAAACACCCTCACTTCTAAAGTGTGTGTTAACGAGGTGCTGAGTGGAGGCAGGTGTGTTAGGGGAGGAACAGGAAGTGCACTACACCGTGCTGTTTTTGGATTGTAACCCTTCTTGGTTGGTTAAAGCAGAGTTAGAGTTTATTTATCCACCGAAGAGAAACTTGCTGGAAAAGATCTTCTACTCCACAGCTCTTGAGTTTTTTCCCCCTGCAGTAACGGTGACGTCCGCTTCACTTTTTATTTACCGCTTCCAGGTTCCTGCTTTAACTCCCTCCACCTGTCCTTGTGGAACTTGTCTTATGTTGTTTGTCTTTTTCTAGTCATGGACTGTAATTACGCACATCAGTATTCAGACTGTAGGTGTAACTGCAGCTCTATTCAGCAGTTATACTTTCATACAGGGGTGGGGTTTATCTAAAACTAAAGCACAGGTTTGACTTTATTTTTTTTATTCATGTTCAAATTGCTTTGTTCAGTCCAAGGCACAAATGTAAACAAATAAACAATAAACATGTTTACAGCCTGGTATGCAGTTTTGGTCTCCTGTAAATGGAGTGAATTTTTATGTAACTCATCATTTAAAATTATAATTAACTATGTAATTATGAATAATTGGGGTGTGCCTGACCTGAGTGACAGCTGTATTAAAGGTGTTATACGGTCCGGCCTGTTCTAAATATTTCCTTTCCTACTTCACTTTCTCTCCAACACGGACTAGATTACACACATATCTAGTTTTGTATCGATTAATCTCATTTCACTCAGTGATAAACGTTGTTTTGTAACCATGGCAACGGTCATACGAAGCTCTTTATGTTAGCTGTATATTCATAATGACATGAATAATAAATGATGCAAATTTATACATGCATTAAATGACTCGTATGTTAATTGTAGCGACGTTGACCCTAACGGCTCCCAGCCCACTCGCATGTGGGTGGAGTTAGACCGTAAGGTAACAACAGTGACTGTACAGTAACTCAATTTTACCTGATCTTTACCTCCTATTATTCAATTTGGAGGTTCACACACACACACACACACACACACACACACACACACACACACACACACACAGGCCGACGTGTAGGGTACAGATGACTGAGTTTAATTAAATGCAACGAAATGTAAGCTTATAAATTTATGTTAGCCTCCGTAGCATTTCAGCTAAGCTAAGGTAAGTGGGAGTGTTCCAACCAACTGCCGGCCTCTGTGCACTCTGCCCATTTGCCCATTTATGGATTAACCAGGGTTCAGATCTTCCACAGTTGAGCTAAATAATCGCTCTTCAGTAAACCTTGGGGTCGACGTCACTGAGGGTTTTATACAGTTTATGCTTTAGCCCAGTTGAATGGAACTCTGGTTTGTTTGGGTCGGTCTCATACCAGCGATCGTACCCAGACGCGGACCAAAACCACCGCACCGGACCCTTTACTGGATGTGGTCCTGGTCCAGTCCCAAACGGACTCTGAAACAGTTCATTTGTGGTGGGAATGTGATCCGACTTCGATCTGGACCGACTACAAGGCGTTTGCTGTGAGTCCGAGCGGATCCCGTCGCCATAAGCTTTGCATATTTGCGTGTAGCTACAGATGCTCGATATTCACTCCTCTGTTCTGTCAAGCACAAATTTTACTTTCATAACGTTTTCTTAAAGATCATTCAGGATTCTGTTGCCGTGGTGATGTTTGATGTGTATTGCCCAGATAATTACCCTGGTTATGAGCAAGTGTCAATTGTGGGGCAAAATTCTTTCAGTGGATTATTGACCAGGACAAAGCGTGGATTCGTCTCACTGTTCCAGCCACACATTCGTTTAGCCAATGAGCAGAAGCAATGTCCCCATGTGACTCCTGGAAATCTCGTTTATTTTTGTTTTATTCATATTTTCTCACATTCCATATTCATTTCCCTAAATTTATTTAGACTCTGTAAAGTTGCTTTTTGCGACACATCATTTATCTCAAACCCAATTGAACTTTAATTAGCAATATAAAATTATGCAGATATGAATGTGATTGGTCACCGGTACTCAGCAAAATATTCGAAAGTTTGTACACCCCTGCCCATAGATATAACAATGAAGGCGTTAGCATGTACAGTATGTAATGACACATTGTGTGATGAGAAAAACTTCAAATCCACAATTATCTTATACTTTAATAAATTTGAACAGTGTTTATGATGCAGCACTCTGGATCGTCCGGCCTGCTCTAAATACTTCTTTTCCTTCTCCATTTCTTTCCAACACAAACTAGAATACACAATGTAAATCCAAATATAAATTCATAACGACATGAATAATAAACAATGCAGTTTCATGCATGCATTTATAAATGACTCGTATGCTAATTGTAGCGACGATGACCTTAGCAACTCTCAGGCCACTGGCATGTGTGTGGAGTTAGACCGGAGTTAGAGCTACAATGACTGTAACTCAGTTTTACCTCGTGCTGATCTTTACCTCTTATTATTCAATTTGGAGGTTCACACACACACACACACAGGCCTCTATTTCGCCATCCAAAGCCACTGACTGTGTAGCACATTTCAAGCATATGCCAAACCATTGACCATATATACACACACACACACATGCACGCACGCACATACACACACACACACACACACACACACACACACACACACACTTAAGTGTACGTTTCCTCTCTCCCCGTAATGAGAGATTCTCCAACAGCGGCGACTCAGCACTTTTACCCACAAATAAATAAACGCAGAAGTGTGTTTTCCGGCCGCGGGCTAAATTGAAACCAGTGTTGTGGTTCTGTGTGTGTGTGCGTGTGTGTGTGTGTGTGGTCACAGCTCTTGGTTCGTTTGAAGTTGAATCGTCAGCAGCAGTAATAAATCACTGATCAGAAGTCTGTTCTTTTATTATTTTTTGATGAAAATCACACAATTATAAACATTACAAATTTCCACAAAACTTCAAAACTTCTGTCATTAATCTTCAGTCTGAGTTACAGAACAGGACAGAGTACAACTCAACAACCACACAACAACACCACAAATCAACAACTAGATCATTCGAGTGAAGTATTAGACACGAGTGTGTGTGTGTGTGAAAAGCAGATACACTGCGGTTACGATATCAAAGTGAAGAAGAATAAAAATTAATTTTAAAAAGATTTCTAAGTAAATCCATATGTCATAATGAATAAAAATAAATGAATAAACTAATGAAGAAAGGAAGAAAAAAGACATTTAACGAAGAAACATAAAAAGAGAAACACACACACACAGGCCTCTATTTCGCCATCCAAAGCCACTGACTGTGTAGCACATGTAGGCCCAGTGATGTACAGTACAGGGTGTTGTGTGTCTTTACTTTATATGTTATGTGTACAGTGTTTGCACTTGTGTTTGTTGCGTGTGCACTTGTGTTTCGTTTTCTCTGTTTTATTTCTGTCATCACAATTTGTGTGCCTCCATCACAACACACACACACACACACACACACACACACACACACACACACTGCTTCTCTGTACTTCCTGTATTAAGGCTGATGCAAAAGCCTGGGCTTCCTGAGAGATCATGGCCGCGTCCCAAACCGAGACCTTTGGCAGAAGCGCTCGCTCTGATCTCTACCGCGCTGCACCACACCAGCTTCAATTAATTTACTGTGAGTCCACACGAGTGGAGCCAAACGTTCATATGTCAGTTATAAACCATAATATTTCCTCCTGGACAAGAACAATGAAGAAATGAAGGAATAAGTAACAAAAGTAAAAGACACTAATATTAATAGAGAGAGAGAGAATATTGGAGTAAACACAGTTGGAATACAAATTTGGGACACAGACAGATGTGTGTTAATAGCACATGAGCTTGTTGATCTCTCTGTCACTACTACAGTACCACACCATGGTACTGATCATCTGTTAACTCCAGATCCGAGCTGGCCGAGTGAGATCCTGAGGGAGAACAAAGGACATGAAGCGGCGGCCCTGTGGGAAACGAGCCGGCGTCAGAAACAGGCTGATAGCCCATGCACACCGCACACCTCTGCCTAGCATCCTGCTCGCCAATGTCCAGTCACTGGAGAACAAGCTCGATGACCTCAGGGCCAGGGTAAAGTTCCAGAGAGACATTTGGGACTGCAATCTCCTCTGATTCACCGAGACATGGCTGAACCCAGCGGTGCCGGACCACGCCATCCAGCCGTCCGAGTTCTTCTTCGTTCACCGCATGGACAGGACAAGGGACTCGGGAAAGTCAAGGGGAGGCGGCGTGTGTTTAATGGTGAACAACAGCTGGTGCAACAGCGCGAGCGTTGCGTCTCTTACACAAAATCTGGAACTACTGTCCATCATGTGTCGTCCTTTTTATCTACCTCGGGAGTTCACATCAGTCATAATCAGTGCCGTTTATATTCCACCACAAGCGGACACGGACACTGCCTTATGCGAGCTGCATGAGGCACTCACACTGCACCAGACACAGCACCGGGACGCTGCGATCATTGTGGCCGGGGACTTTAATAGTGCCAACCTCAAACGCGCAGCACTGAACTTTTGCCAGCACATCACCTGCCCCACCAGGGGTGAAAGAACACTAGATCATTGTTATACAACGGTCAAGGACGGCTACAAGGCGCAATCTCGTCCAGCGTTTGGTAAATCCGACCACACCGCAATCTTGCTCATGCCAAAATACAAACAAAGGCTGAAACAGGAAGTTTCGATTCAGAGGGAGGTCGTGCGCTGGACGGACCAATCGGTGGCCAGCGTTTACAGGACGCACTTGATGATGCAGACTGGGACATGTTCAGAAACAGCTCCGATGACGTCAGCGTTTACGGAAGCGGTTGGGGGATTCATTGGGAAACTAGCGGATGATACCGTGGAGAAAAAGACTATCAGAACGTTTCCCAAACAGAAGCCGTGGGTGGATAAAACCATCCGCAATGCTCTGAGATCTCGCACCGCTGCCTACAACACTGGACTTGCGTCGGGGGACATGGAACCATACAAGGCTGCGTCATATAACATGCGGAAGGCGGTGAAAGAGGCGAAGCAGCGCTACAGGAGTAAACTAGAGTCACAGCTCCAACAGAGTGACTCTAGGAGCCTGTGGCAGGGATTAAGGACAATTACGGACTATAAAAAACCAACAACCGGTATGACGAACGTGGACCTTCTATGCTCGCTTCAAGGCTGCAGCTAAAGATGCTAGCGATGCTAATGCTCTCAGTCGGTGATCCCCACATGCTGCAAAGAGTCAATCATTGTTCCTGTCCCAAAGAAACCTCATCCTGCTTCCCTCAACGATTATCGCCCTGTGATGAAGTGCTTTGAGCCCTGGTCAGAGACTTCATTTCTTCACTACCGGACACACTCGACCCACTACTGCATACCACCCGAACCATTCCACAGACGATGCAATCTCCCATCTTCTCCACACATCACTCACTCACCAGGACACTCGGAGGGGGAATTATGTTAAAATGCTCTTCATCGACTACAGCTCTGCATTTAATACCATAATTCCCTCCCCACTCACCATCAAGCTTGAGCACCTGGGACTCAGCTCATCAATGTGTCAGTGGATCTCCAATTTTCTGACTGGCAGACCACAGGCAGTAAGGATGGGCGGACATGTCTCAGCCTCCCTCACTCTCAGCACTGGAGCCCCCCAGGGTTGTGTTCTGAGCCCCCTGCTGTACTTTTTGTACACCCACGACTGTGTGGCCATATACTGTGTGGAGCTGATAGTGGACTTCAGTACAAAGCAGGAGAGGAACTACCAGACCCCAGGCATCAAGAGGAGCCCAGTGGAGAGAGTGAACAGCTTCCGATACCTTGGTGTTCACATCACGCAGGACCTGTTCATGGTCCTGTCACATCCACACCATGGTGAAAAAGGCCTGGCAGCGTCTGTACCACCTCAGACACTTAAGAGACTTCAGACTGCCCTCCAAGGTGCTCAGGAATTTCTAATCCTGTACCATAGAGAGCATCCTGATGGGAAACATCACGACCTGGTTTGGAAACAGCACCATGCAGGACAGACGAGCTCTACAGAGGGTGGTGCGATCAGCTGAGCTAACCCTAACCCTGACCTGCACTCGATCTACAGCAAGCGGTGCTGGACCAAAGCCAGGAAGATCGTGAAGGACCTCAGCCATCTGTGTTTTCTCTGTTGTGGTCTGGGAAGCGATTCCGCTCCCTGAAGGCCAACACAGAAAGACTGAGGAGGAGCTTTTTCCCACAGGCGATAAGGTCTCTCAATCACACCACCACACAGGACTAATAACATCTTTTTAAACATTGACATTGACTGGACAATCATGGACACATTCATGCACTACATATTTATATATCTGGACCATATTTATACATGTATACGTACATCTATACATTATACGTATTTATACATCTGGATGCCCCCTGACAGCGTTGGTTTGCTTGAGGCAGTGATGGATCAGAGGGCTAAGGCACTGAGTTACCAACCAGAAGATCGGCGGTTCGATCCGCAGCTCCACCAGGTTGCCACTGTTGGGCCCTTGAGCAAGGCCCTTAACCCTATCTGCTCCAGGGGCGCTGTATCATGGCTGACCCTGCGCTCTGACCCCAATTACGCTGGGATATGCGAAAAAGGAATTTCTCTGTGCTGTAATGTATATGTGACAAATAAAGGCTTAACTAACTTTAACTTAACCATTGCACTTGACGCTTTCATAAGTCACTTTTCATGCATATTTGCACAGCCATTGACACTTTTAAATTGTATATATACTTTTTTTTCTCCTATATTTCTATAGTTTGTAATATTTTTATTACTTGTACAGTTTATTTTACTAGTTCATTTTTATTTCGTATTTCTTTTTATTAATATTTATTCCTTACATTCCTTACGGTCGTACAAGCATTTCACTACATATTGTACTGTGTATGACTGTGTATGTGACAAATAAAATTTGAATTTGTAACGCGCTGATCATCTGTAACACGCTGACTATCTGTAACGCGCTGATCATCTGTAACGCGCTGATCATCTGTAACGCGCTGATCATCTGTTAGACGCTGATCATCTGTAACGCGCTGATCATCTGTAACACGCTGACTATTTGTAACGCGCTGACCTTCTGTAACGCGCAGATCATCTGTAACGTGCTGATCATCTGTAACGCGCTGATCATCTGTAACGCGCTGATCATCTGTTAGACGCTGATCATCTGTAACGCGCTGATCATCTGTTCGACGCTGATCATCTGTAACGCGCTGATCATCTGTAACACGCTGACTATCTGTAACAGGCTGATCATCTGTAATGCGCTGATCATCTGTAACGCGCTGATCATCTTTTAGACGCTGACTATTTGTAACGCGCTGACCTTCTGTAACGCGCAGATCATCTGTAACACACTGACTATCTGTAACAGGCTGATCATCTGTAACGCGCTGATCATCTGTAATGCGCTGATCATCTGTTAGACGCTGACCTTCTGTAACGCGCTGACCTTCTGTAACGCGCAGATCATCTGTAACACACTGATCATCTGTAATGCACTGACCATCAGCAACAACCATCTGTAAGACGCTGACCATCTGTAAAGTGCTGATCATCTGTAAGACGCTGACCATCTGTAAAGTGCTGATCATCTGTAACACGCTGACCATCTGTAACGCGCTGATCATCTGTTCGACGCTGATCATCCGTAACACGCTGACTATCTGTAACATGCTGACCTTCTGTAACACTCTGATCATCTGTAACGCGCTGACCATCTGTAACGCGCTGACCATCTGTAACGCGCTGATCATCTGTAACGCGCTGACCATCTGTAACGCATGGATCATCTGTTAGACGCTGATCATCCGTAACGCGCTGACCATCTGTAACACGCTGATCATCTGTAACGCGCTGATCATCTGTAACGCGCTGATCATCTGTAACGTGCTGACCATCTGCAACGCGCTGACCATCTGTAACGCGCTGACCATCTGTAACGCGCTGATCATCTAACGCGCTGATCATCTGTAACGCGCTGATCATCTGTTAGATGCTGATCATCTGTAACGCGCTGATCATCTGTTAGACGCTGATCATCTGTAACGCGCTGATCATCTGTAACGCGCTGATCATCCGTAACGCGCTGATCATCCGTAACGCGCTGATCATCCGTAACGCGCTGATCATCCGTAACGCGCTGATCATCCGTAACGCGCTGACCATCTGTAACGCGCTGACCATCTGTAACGCGCTGATCATCTGTTAGACGCTGATCATCCGTAACGCGCTGATCATCCGTAACGCGCTGACCATCTGTAACGCGCTGACCATCTGTAACGCGCTGATCATCTGTTAGACGCTGATCATCCGTTAGACGCTGATCATCCGTTAGACGCTGATCATCCGTAACGCGCTGATCATCCGTAACGCGCTGATCATCCGTAACGCGCTGACCATCCGTAACGCGCTGACCATCCGTAACGCGCTGATCATCCGTAACGCGCTGATCATCCGTAACGCGCTGACCATCTGTAACGCATGGATCATCTGTTAGACGCTGATCATCCGTAACGCGCTGACCATCTGTAACACGCTGATCATCTGTAACGCGCTGATCATCTGTAACGCGCTGACCATCTGCAACGCGCTGATCATCTGTAACGCGCTGACCATCTGTAACGCGCTGACCATCTGTAACGCGCTGATCATCTAACGCGCTGATCATCTGTAACGCGCTGATCATCTGTTAGATGCTGATCATCTGTAACGCGCTGATCATCTCTAACGCGCTGATCATCTGTTAGACGCTGATCATCTGTAACGCGCTGATCATCCGTAATGCGCTGATCATCCGTAACGCGCTGATCATCCGTAACGCGCTGATCATCCGCAACGCGCTGACCATCCGTAACGCGCTGACCAACTGTAATGCGCTGATCATCTGTTAGACGCTGATCATCTGTTAGACGCTGATCATCCGTAACGCGCTGATCATCCGTAACGCGCTGACCATCCGTAACGCGCTGACCATCCGTAACGCGCTGACCATCCGTAACGCGCTGACCATCCGTAACGCGCTGACCATCTGTAACGCATGGATCATCTGTTAGACGCTGATCATCCGTAACGCGCTGACCATCTGTAACGCGCTGATCATCTGTAACGCGCTGACCATCTGCAACGCGCTGATCATCTGTAACGCGCTGACCATCTGTAACGCGCTGACCATCTGTAACGCGCTGATCATCTAACGCGCTGATCATCTGTAACGCGCTGATCATCTGTTAGACGCTGATCATCTGTAACGCGCTGATCATCTGTAACGCGCTGATCATCTGTTAGACGCTGATCATCTGTAACGCCCTGATCATCTGTAACGCGCTGATCATCTGTAACGCGCTGACCATCTGTAACGCATGGATCATCTGTTAGACGCTTATCATCCGTAACGCGCTGACCATCTGTAACACGCTGATCATCTGTAACGCGCTGATCATCTGTAATGTGCTGACCATCTGTAACGCGCTGATCATCTGTAACGCGCTGACCATCTGTAATGCACTGATCATCTAACGCGCTGATCATCTGTTAGACGCTGATCATCTGTAACGCGCTGATCATCTGTTAGACGCTGATCATCTGTAACGCGCTGACCATCTGTAACGCGCTGACCATCTGTAACGCGCTGACCATCTGTAACGCGCTGACCATCTGTAACGCGCTGATCATCTGTAACGTGCTGACCATCTGTAACGCGCTGATCATCTGTAACGCGCTGACCATCTGTAACGCGCTGATCATCTAACGCGCTGATCATCTGTAACGCGCTGATCATCTGTAACGCGCTGATCATCTGTTAGACGCTGATCATCTGTAACGCGCTGATCATCTGTTAGACGCTGATCATCTGTAACGCCCTGATCATCTGTAACGCGCGGATCATCTGTAACGCGCTGACCATCTGTAACGCGCTGACCATCTGTAACGCGCTGATCATCTGTAACGCGCTGATCATCTGTAACGTTCTGACCATCTGTAACGCGCTGATCATCTGTAACGCGCTGACCATCTGTAATGCACTGATCATCTAACGCGCTGATCATCTGTTAGACGCTGATCATCTGTAACGCGCTGATCATCTGTTAGACGCTGATCATCTGTAACGCGCTGATCATCTGTTAGACGCTGATCATCTGTAACGCGCTGACCATCTGTAACGCGCTGATCATCTGTTAGACGCTGATCATCCGTAACGCGCTGACCATCTGTAACACACTGATCATCTGTAACGCGCTGATCATCTGTAACGTGCTGACCATCTGTAACGCGCTGATCATCTGTAACGCGCTGACCATCTGTAACGCGCTGATCATCTAACGCGCTGATCATCTGTAACGCGCTGATCATCTGTTAGACGCTGATCATCTGTAACGCGCTGATCATCTGTTAGACGCTGATCATCTGTAACGCCCTGATCATCTGTAACGCGCGGATCATCTGTAACGCGCGGATCATCTGTAACGCGCTGACCATCTGTAACGCGCTGACCATCTGTAACGCGCTGATCATCTGTAACGCGCTGATCATCTGTAATGTGCTGACCATCTGTAACGCGCTGATCATCTGTAACGCGCTGACCATCTGTAATGCACTGATCATCTAACGCGCTGATCATCTGTTAGACGCTGATCATCTGTAACGCGCTGATCATCTGTTAGACGCTGATCATCTGTAACGCGCTGATCATCTGTTAGACGCTGATCATCTGTAACGCGCTGACCATCTGTAACGCGCTGATCATCTGTTAGACGCTGATCATCCGTAACGCGCTGACCATCTGTAACACACTGATCATCTGTAACGCGCTGATCATCTGTAACGTGCTGACCATCTGTAACGCGCTGATCATCTGTAACGCGCTGACCATCTGTAACGCGCTGATCATCTAACGCGCTGATCATCTGTAACGCGCTGATCATCTGTTAGACGCTGATCATCTGTAACGCGCTGATCATCTGTTAGACGCTGATCATCTGTAACGCCCTGATCATCTGTAACGCGCGGATCATCTGTAACGCGCTGACCATCTGTAACGCGCTGATCATCCGTAACGCGCTGATCATCCGTAACGCGCTGATCATCCGTAACGCGCTGATCATCTGTTCCATGTTGACTATCTGTTAGACACTAACTATCTGTAACGCGCTGATCATCTGTAACACACTGACGATGATCCTCTGTTTATTACTCTATTTAGATATTTTGTATTTGACAACATGTTTGCAGGCGGCGCGGTGGTGTAGTGGTTAGCACTGTCGCCTTGCACCGCCAGGGGCCGGGTTCGATTCCCCGGCCAGACTCGATTCCCGTCTCTGTGTGCATGGAGTTTGCATGTTCTCCCCGTGCTTGGTGGGTTTCCTCCGGGTGCTCCGGTTTCCTCCGGAGGAGGTTAATTGACGTTCCAAATTGCCCGTAGTTTGTGAATGAGTGTGTGTATGTGAGTATGTGTGTGTGCCCTGCGATGGATTGGCACCCTGTCCAGGGTGTACCCCGCCTAGTGCCCGAAGTCTCCTGGGATAGGCTCCAGGCCCCCGCGACCCTGTATATAAGGATAAAGCGGTACAGAAAATGAATGAATGAACATGTTTGCAATTATACCCTCATCGGCCACTTTAGATACATCTTCCTAGTACTAGGCTGGACCCCTTTTGCCACAGTACTGCTTTAATTCTTCATGGCATACATTGAAGAAGGTGCTGGAAACATTCCTTAGAGATTTTGAGGATTTTGAGGTAAGAGCATAATGTAGTCACTGTAGATTTATCAGCTGCACCACATGATGTGAATCTCCCGTTCCACCACATCCACAAAGGTGATCTATTTATTGAGATCTCATGACGAGACATTTTCAGCCAGAAAACTGCCCTCACTGGATATTTCTCTTTTTCACACAATTTCACAACCATGTCATTTAAATCACTGTTCTTCCTCATTCTGATGCTTGGCTTGAACTTCAGAAGAAGTTTTCACCGTGTCCACATTACCCTAATGTACTGAGTTACTGTCATGTTACTCAGTAACTCATATAACTGGCTGATTAGATAATTGCATTAGTAAGCAGTTGAACAGGTGTACTTAATGAAGGGGCTGGTGAGTAGTGTGTGTGTGTGTGTGTGTGTGTTATACACATTAATAATACTCAATATTTATGACTCATAAACTTTATTTTCATTGATTTGATTTTAGAAATGATAAAGGATTTATATCATACGCTTTTAATCTCTCTCTCACACACACACACACACACACACACACATATTCTCTCGCTCACACACACTCTCTCTGTATCTTAAGCATTTCTTTTTCTTTCATAGCAATAACATGGTGTAATGTGACATTCTGACTGTTAAAGGTAAAGGATATGAGTGTGTGACCTTTCTGGGAAACTAAACACACGGACTCATTTACAATCGACGTGCAGAACGAGGTATTGTACATTAAACACCAGATCAGGAACTTGCTAATCATTGACATAATGACTAACACACACAGAGAGAGAGAGAGAGAGAGAGAGAGACCTCTGGTGTAAATCTGTGTTAAACCTCTATCGTGTCCACAACTTCCTTGTCACTTCCTTATTTGGACTTGTGCTTCCTTCTGGCTCAGTGTTTTCAGTGTGTCTCAGCTGTCTGGAGTGTGTGTGTGTGTGTGTGTGTGTGTGTGTGTGTGTGCGCGTGCCTATGTGTGTGTGCTCTGGAGGCTTGTGTCAAACTGCATGTCGTATTCTACACATTTTTCAGGTCCTAGTAAGAACCCAGGAGCGAATTTGCCAAAAATAAATTTTGAGTAAGGCACGATGTGTGATGTGCACAACTGCATCCCGTCACACTGCGGACAGAAAGAAGCAGGACAAGGTGTCTGCGAAATGTCATGAGCTTATATATATATATATAACACACACAGACACACACACGCGCGTGCATAGGGCTGCTAGTCACCGCTGCTGGTTACATTAGCATGCTAACATCAGGTTCGACGTGGTAAGAAACTGGAACCTTCTTGGTTATTCTTCATATTGATAGTTAAAATAAAAAGAACTCATAATGAAAGCTTGCGTTATTTTAAACAGCTAACAGAATTACGAACCAGAGGGCGTGTCTTTGGAGTATATAGCTTTACAATAAACATATAGCTCGGGTTACATATATAGTAGATACAGTATCTGGACCTTGTGTAGCTGCAAATCACAGGTTTATGTAAATGTGCTTGTTTTTAAAAATATATTTATTAATAGTTTCTTCCATCTTTTTATATTTGTGGAATAAAACATTAAAAGCAATGCGCTGTTGAATTCTAGTTGCTACGTAATGCCACACCCCTTCGTGTTTTATTAATCTCATCCTCATAGACTTTGACTTTAAACCTCACCTTCATAACCGTAACATTACTGTATAAAAATAACGTCACCGCAAATCCGTCAAGTCCAGCTTTTGTTGTTGAACCGGAGGTAAAGTCGCGTCTGCAAATCGTCGCCACAACCTCTTTCTAATCCGTAAAGACTTTTCTAATCCCAAAGTTTCAGTTAAACCTCGTTAGCGCGAGCTTCCTGAAGACAGAATGATACTGTAACAATGACACCGAGGAACACAATGCGAATGTCGTTAAAGTAAGAAAAACAAATAAACAGAAGTTACTCGGAGGGATTAAACTGAAGAAAGGAGAGAAGCTGAAGCGTCGGGGTGTGGGAGACGTTTAGCCAGTTCGTCCACATGATAACGTTTATTATCTAAAGTCAATGGATTGTTAAGCACTTTACCAACAAGTTTCACATTACAAATTCCCAAAAAAGGTCATTTACACCTGCGGCAAAGTCAAGTCGAACTCAAGAAACTAATACTGTTATTATTATTATTAATATTATTATTATTTTATTATTATAATTATTATTTTATTATTATTATTATCTTATTATTTTATTATTATTATTATTATTATTATGTTATTATTATTATTATTATGTTATTATTATTATTGTTATTATTATTATTATTATGTTATTATTATTATTATTTTATTGTTATTATTATTATTATTATTATTATTATTATGTTATTATTAGTATTATATTATTATTATTATTATTATTATTATTATTAGTGGTTAATTTATTAGAAACAAATCAAAATGAAGTTAAAACTTTGTAGTATAAATTTCATAACATTGAAATTTTGTAGTTCTTGCAGAATCCATGTCACTCACACACACACACACACACACACACACACACACACACACACACACACACACACACACACTGTCCTTGTGAGGACTTTTAATTAGCTTAATTAACCTGTTAATTAGCTGCACTGATGATTAGGTTAGTGAAAAGTCCTCATCAGTGCAGCTAATTAACACATTATGACAGTAAATGTAAACAAAACATTTCTTACTTTAATATTTGTTTGTTTGTTTATTTGTCTAAACTTTAATTTTCAGTTTTACATTATTAAAAACATTATCTTTATGGTGACCTGCCACCTGCGTCCCCTGATTCTATACCTGTTCCACACTAAGATATCAAAACATACACACACATACACACACACACACACACACACACACATACACACACACACACACATACTGTACAGATACTCTGTGTGTGAGTTTAAGACTTTGCGCCAACTGTAACAATGATTTCGTCTCTCAGGCCAAATATAACATATCTGACGACGTGTGTCATGTAATCGCGTGGCTGAATCACACACACACACACACACACACACACACACACACTTAAAAAGCATTTTCATTAGACAGAAAAGAACTTTTGTCCCCAAACTAACTCCTGTATGTTTACTAGTACACAATCTAAACGTATCGTAATATGATCACGTGAGTCACGTCCTAATCAGATTTCTCTCATTTATTAACTGTTGTTGTTCTGTTTTAAGTCAAGACTCCTTTAAATGATTAATTTGTGTTTAAGTAAAATACGTCCTTTGTTTTAAAGCTCCTTTTCCTGCCGTGATCTTCACAGAAAACTTTGTTCTTTCCACTAAAACAACATCTGGATTTCTGATGATCTGGAAAACAGAGTAATGAACATAGACAGTATTATTTTATTATGTTATATAAGTAAATATCTAATGAATGTGTCCCAGACAGACTGTGGAATGTTGACGTATGGAACGATGTGCCGGATCACGCGCTCTTTTATAACCTCGGTGTCACGGACATTTACACTCGATAGATCTGGCAACCTCAGAGGTGTGAACTACATGCAGGTGTTTTATAATCAGCTCATTGTGGAGCTCCTGAGGTGGACTGGAGCAGTAACGTAACCCGACTCTCAGTACCAGGAACTTCACTCATTTCAAGGCCGACTCTGAGGCCGACTCTGTACGACTCTGAGGCCGACTCTGTACGACTCTGTGCGACTCTGAGGCCGACTCTGTGCGACTCTGAGGCCGACTCTGTGCGACTCTGAGGCCGACTCTGTGCGACTCTGAGGCCGACTCGGTGACTCTGTGCGACTCTGCGACTCTGTGCGACTCTGACTTTATTATCATCCAACAGTTTATATTCATTCTTATGAAACTGTCACGTCAGTTTTTCTCCTGAGGCGAGTTTCAGTCAGCTCATAAATCAGCAGCGAGAATATATAGTAGATGACAAGATCACACACACACACACACACACACACACACTGTGGAAGACTTGCTGATGACCAGGAACAATCACAGCTTCTTCAGCACAACTGAGTTCGAGAATAAACACATCAGCCTCTGTCTCTCTCTCTGTCTCTCTCTCTGTCTGTCTCTGTCTGTCTGTCTCTCTCTGTCTGTCTGTCTCTCTCTGTCTGTCTGTCTGTCTCTCTGTCTGTCTGTCTCTCTCTATTTCTGTCTCTCTGTCTATCTCTCTCTCTCTGTCTCCCTCTCTCTGTCTGTGTCTCTCTCTCTTTCTATCTGTCTGTCTGTCTCTCTCTCTATGTCTGTCTGTATGTCTCTCTGTCTGTTTGTCTGTCTGTCTTCCTCTATCTCTGTCTGTCTCTGTCTCCGTTTCTGTCTGTCTCTGTCTCTCTGTCTCTCTGTATGTTTTATTGCTGCAGTAGTTCAATTCAATTAAATTTTATTTGTATATCGCTTTAATAATCGTCATTGTCTCAAAACAGCTTTACACAATCAGAAGAACTATTTAAGTTTGTATGGAATGTGAATGTGTATGAATCAGAATGTTCAGATCGTCGCTGGTGAGCAAGTAGTTGTGGTTGTGTCGGCTGTAGTGCTGTAGGTGTTTAAAGCTGTTATTTGTGTCTGTGGTTGTTGAACATCTAGTGTTTGTTCAGTAAATACTGTACTGTATTTCTTTATCCCTGTAACGTTTGATCTGTAATGCAGGTGTTTATGTAGACATGGCAGTGTTTATGCAGTGTTTATTCATGACTGTAGGCATGCGCTCAGTGTTGAGGCTGTTTCAGGTGTTGATTCACTACTGAACAGTTTGTTTATCGCTGTAGGTGTTTATTTATCAGTATTTATCCAACATGCTGAGTCAGAATGATGAAGGTGTTTATAGAGCACTGTGTTTAGTCTCAGCCTGGAGGAACTACATACACAACACACACAACACACACAACACACACACACACACACACACAACACACACAACACACACACAACGTCAGATTTACACTGTAACAAAAACACCACACAAGGTCACGTAACACACTTACAGAAACGTGTTTAATGTCTTTATTTAGTGTTTCAAATTCAAAAGCTGCATCGAGGCAGGTGGGAGAAGCCACACACACACACACACACACACACACACACACACACACACACACAGTCGTTAGTGTGCATGAACAGATCTGTGTGTGTGTTTATGCTTGGCTGGGTGTTTTACTATATGAGGTCAAGTGTGTGTGTGTGTGTGTGTGTGTGTGTGTGTGTGTGTGTTAGAGACAGGATGGAGGAGATGTTTTTACCCTGTAAGGCTTTTCGGAGCTGTTTGTTGAAATGTGCCAGCGTTAGAGACGTTGGAACGCAAACCGGCGTAGTAGTGTTCCTGCCAGCGGTGTGTGTGTGTGTGTGTGTGTGTGTGTGTGTGTGTGTGTGTGTTAGCTCGTATTAGTCCACAAGCCTGCATGCAATCCCTAGAACTATTTTTATTTCATTTGAAATCAAACACTAACCTTAACGTTTCACTCAGTTGTCCTTGTCAAGTCCTTTAACTAAAACCAACGTTAGTTTTTTAATGGTACATAAATAACTATTTATATAAATATAATACAAAAATAAAAATATGATAATACAGTGAATTGAAATGTATTCAGAGGAAACATTTTTTTAAAATAGTGTTAGTACGAAGCACCAGGTTGCCAAATCTATTAGTATTAAGATTTCAGGGTGTTTTCACTCCTACAGCATTTGGTAACGTGTTTGATCGCTTGGTTCGGTTCGTTTGCGTTGATGTGAATGCAGTCTCGGTACTTTGGTGCGCACCAAATCAATCGCTTTATCCGCTCTACTTTGGTACAGTTCGTCTGGTGTGAAAGCAACCAAACCAAATCTGATGAAATGGTATAGTTTAATGCACTTTGCATATAAGAGATACAGGGTCCATTAAATTTTTAAAGCTCGACTCGCGATGAAATCAAACCGCGGAGAAACGTGGAGTGCCAAAGAAATTAAGTGCCTCTCTGTATTCACATTAAAGATGAGAAATGTGTGGCTGGGCTGTTTCGATCGGCCAACGGATTACCTGATGGATCTGCAGGAAGATCGCCGGCTAATAACAAAGTGATCATTCAGCAGGAGGGCACGTCTCTTCTCCCTGAAGTGGCGCGAATGCACCGTCGGCGAGATGAATAAACCGGGAAGCTGGTTTGGAGTCGCAGCCGCGAATCGTGTTTGAAATTAATTATCTGAACATAAAGATGTGCAGGTACAGTACAATGCAGTGCGCGAGGATCAGCACCATGAGCGCAAAGCAAAGCTGTTCCTCCATGATTATTGAAAGTGGCGCGATTTTCTGAAAATAGTCTGTTTCCGGTGCCGATGGGCTTCGCGGTCTATTTTGGTTCGTTTAGAACTGCACATGTGAAAGCAAACCGTACCCACGTCTGTTTACTACATTGTAACATTTGTCTGACTGGTGTGGACTAAAGCAATCGAACTATAGGTGTGAAAGCACCCTAAAAGTATCACGACTTCATAATCGCCTACAAAGTTCCACCATCAGAACTGAAATTTTGCAGGAAATTAGTCTCAGCATACGAAGCATTTTCAGCATTCGAGTGTCCGAAACGAGCCGAAGCCAAGTCGCGCGTACGTCCGGGAACCAGTGGAAAACCAGGCGAAGCAAGTTGACTGTTTTTTGTGCGGATTTATTTATGTATTGTTTTGCATTTTGTGTAAGATTTAGTGGAGACGCAGCACCACGGAGTCCCGAGAATGTTATCAAGAACGATAGCAAGAAGAAAACGGAGCCGCTTTCAGTCTCATCTTTAAAGCAGCCGGTGTAGAGAGGAATCATAAATGAAGGAAGGTTAGGTTGAGGTTTGAGCTTCTGTAGCAATGAACACTGTGATGAAATTAACCTTCCAGGATCCAACTATGCTGAGACTTTCTGTGCAGCTGATCACAACTTATTGTAAATGCTGCAATTAAAACATGCAAAATTCTGTGTGTAAAATCGTTACTTTTATTCTTAGTTTATATATTTATTCATTATATCGTAAAATGTTACTAATGAACCTAATAATCATCTGAGTAATAATAAAGCAGTTCTGCTTGTGATCGACTATAAGAGAAAAACCAACCTGGTTGATGGACATCGTGGACGGTGATGGACCGTCCCTGTACGTGACACATGCGATAATCATGTTCTCCTGGTGAATGTACGTTATCTCCAACCTGATGCTGGAAATCTGGCCTCGGATTGCAAACAGATGAGCATCTGGTTCGGATATTGAGATTAAAGCAACGCCCCAATGCAGACGTTAGCACTTAGCTACTGCTAAATACGAGGCTCTGTTCCAATACTGTTGTTAACACACCCTGGTTCACTTCCTTTCTTTTCTTCCCCTCGATTTAAGACTTGTGGCCATCTTAAGCTCATTAGATGAGAACTCACATTAAGGTTGTAATAGATTTCAGACCTGTGACTGTGACCCAGAATGCACTGCTGACATCTCATGCAGATTTACTTTATCAGTTCATATGTCCAACGTTTTTTTTTTAACAGAATCAAAATGACTTCTTTCTTTCAGTATAAACTCGATATAGCTGATGATATTTTCAATATAATTACATTCATTGTGCAAATTCCTTAATAACAGCACTTTCGTCATTGTGAGCTAGTTTATAGCTGCTCTGTTAGCGATGCTAACACTTTGAAATGTACTTGTACCAAATTGGAAATGCGTTGCACCTTCCAGAAGTGGGATTTCTGATCTGACGTTTCATCTTGTCTTATGATCTTCATGATTTCGGTACGTCCTGCACCTGCATCCACAACTCCTGCTTTTCTTACGCGAAATCAAAGAGCACCACTTCCTGCAAAAACCTGAAGTTCCAACCTCTAACTGATAGTGACGAGCGTGACGAATGTGTAAAGCAGGAATGCACCGAGCTGTTTAATGCCAGTTTAGCGTAAGGAATGAGTGCCATATGAATGCAATTCTAAACTGAGCAGTGACGCTGGTGCTGAAAACCTGCTTTACTTTGCTGTTTTTAAAAAGCTGACCGCAGAGTTTTGGTTTGTGCTCCGTATGTGTGTGTGTGTGTGTGTGTGTGTGTGTGTGTGTGTGTGTGTGTGTGTGTGTGTGTGTGTTTGTGTAGCCTTGTGCAGGTGTCTATGTGGCTCGGCATTCTGCAGGAAGACGTCCATTGTAGATCCTGTCTGTTGACTCACTCTGGTCCTCTCTGATGTGTGCTTCCAGAGCAACAGGATTCTCGGGTATGCTTTTGTGCTAAATGTGTGTTTACGAGTTTAGTTCCCATTCCGTCCGTTCCGTCTAAACATAGATTTTTTTTTTCTAAAGCCGACTGCTTTGTTCTAAATTTCCTCCCCTCTCTCGCCCTCGCCTGTGGTCTTCTCTCCTTCAAATTTGCAGCAGTTAAGGTTGCGCACTTTCTCCAGGCACACCTGGAAAATCTGTCATCCTAAAATCCTTAAAGGCCAAATGAGGATTACAAACAAGTTTTCGGTCAAATTAATTCTGACCCAAACAAGTCCAAGTCCAGATGTTTGGCCCAAACAACAAAAGACACAGTGCCAGAAAATCCACAGGAACAAACTCTGGATAAACTACACAAAGGATTTGTTACCCAAACAAATTAGCATGAATTAATTATGTCCCAAATACACTGTGTGCCAAACAATATAGACCAACAAACTCTGGTCAGAACTACAGTACTCCTGCTCTCGATTAATTCTGACCCAAAACACACAAACATGGCCAAATCCTAACAAACTACAGTATTGCCCAAACACACTACGACTGAAACACAACTCAAACACGCTACAACTCAAACTACCAACAGCCCAAACACACCACTGTCCAAACACCCCACAGCCTAAACACACCACTGTCCAAACACCCCACAGCCTAAACACACCACTGTCCAAACACCCGACAGCCTAAACACACCACTGTCCAAACACCCCACAGCCTAAACACACCACTGTCCAAACACCCCACAGCCTAAACACACCACTGTCCAAACACCCGACAGCCTAAACACACCACTGTCCAAACACCCCACAGCCTAAACACACCACTGTCCAAACACCCGACAGCCTAAACACACCACTGTCCAAACACCCCACAGCCTAAACACACCACTGTCCAAACACCCCACAGCCTAAACACACCACTGTCCAAACACCCGACAGCCTAAACACACCACTGTCCAAACACCCGACAGCCTAAACACACCACTGTCCAAACACCCGACAGCCTAAACACACCACTGTCCAAACACCCCACAGCCTAAACACACCACTGTCCAAACACCCGACAGCCTAAACACACCACTGTCTAAACACCCCACAGCCTAAACACACCACTGTCCAAACACCCGACAGCCTAAACACACCACTGTCCAAACACCCGACAGCCTAAACACACCACTGTCCAAACACCCGACAGCCTAAACACACCACTGTCCAAACACCCCACAGCCTAAACACACCACTGTCCAAACACCCCACAGCCTAAACACACCACTGTCCAAACACCCGACAGCCTAAACACACCACTGTCTAAACACCCCACAGCCTAAACACACCACTGTCCAAACACCCGACAGCCTAAACACACCACTGTCCAAACACCCCACAGCCTAAACACACCACTGTCCAAACACCCGACAGCCTAAATACACCACTGTCCAAACACCCGACAGCCTAAACACACCACTGTCCAAACACCCCACAGCCTAAACACACCACTGTCCAAACACCCGACAGCCTAAACACACCACTGTCCAAACACCCCACAGCCTAAACACACCACTGTCCAAACACCCGACAGCCTAAACACACCACTGTCCAAACACCCGACAGCCTAAACACACCACTGTCCAAACACCCCACAGCCTAAACACACCACTGTCCAAACACCCCACAGCCTAAACACACCACTGTCCAAACACCCGACAGCCTAAACACACCACTGTCCAAACACCCCACAGCCTAAACACACCACTGTCCAAACACCCCACAGCCTAAACACACCACTGTCCAAACACCCCACAGCCTAAACACACCACTGTCCAAACACCCCACAGCCTAAACACACCACTGTCCAAACACCCGACAGCCTAAACACACCACTGTCCAAACACCCGACAGCCTAAACACACCACTGTCCAAACACCCCACAGCCTAAACACACCACTGTCCAAACACCCGACAGCCTAAACACACCACTGTCCAAACACCCCACAGCCTAAACACACCACTGTCCAAACACCCGACAGCCTAAACACACCACTGTCCAAACACCCCACAGCCTAAACACACCACTGTCCAAACACCCCACAGCCCAAACACACCACTGTCTAAACACCCCACAGCCTAAACACACCACTGTCCAAACACCCCACAGCCTAAACACACCACTGTCCAAACACCCCACAGCCTAAACACACCACTGTCCAAACACCCGACAGCCCAAACACACCACTGTCTAAACACCCCACTGTCCAAATACACAACAAATCAAACACAGCTCAACCAAAACATGCCCTGAGCTAAGCAGCAAACAGCTGAAACAGACCTTAGCCCAAACACCTCACGACTAAAACACGCACCATGACTCAAACACTCCAGTGTCCAAACACACCACATAGGAAACACACCACAGCCCAAACCCCCCTCAACCTAAACACATCACGGTCCAAACACACCCCACACCTCCAAACACATCACAGCCCAACTACAGCACAGCCTAAACACCCCACAACCGAAACACACCCTTAGCTAAACACTAAACAGCTGAAACACACCACAGCCCTGAAATGCACTGTGACTCAAACACACCACCACGGGCCAAACACATGGAAAATCAAACAGCCCAAAAACACCCCAAGCAAAACACACCATGAAGGAAACACCACACACCCCAAACACCCCACACCCCAAACACACCTCAGCCCAAACACCACACACCCCAAACACACCTCAGCCACGACACACTCCAACCCAAACACACACTGATGACTTCATTAAGGTGTTTATGAGCTTAAAAGTTGAACATCAGAACTAGGAACCAAACTGAGACTGATCTCTCTCTCTCTCTCACACACACACACACACACACACACACTTAGCACAACCCTTTAAGTTGCACTAATTAAATTATAGTGAAACTCCAGGCTGTATTCGGCTTTTATCTGTGGAACCTGCTGCCCTGTGGAGAGAGTTCAGATGTCAGAGGGTGACTGAGAAGTCAGGATTGTGTGTGTGTGTGTGTGTGTGTGTGTGTGTGTGTTTGTTTTCTTTTCCATGCTATCCTATGTGCAGTGTGTAGATAAGGTCATGCAGGTGCATGATTATCAGTCTTGCGGGAGATCTGTTTTTGAAAAGGGAGGATCCAGAAAGAGGGGTGTGTGTGTGTGTGTGTGTAGGGTGTTTGTTTTTAATTGCCCACTCTCTGACGTCTTCACATGACAAACAGGAAAGTTCCATTTAACTGTGAACTGCTGTTCTGCTGCTGACGTCCTTTGGTGCTGGTTCTGGTTCTGGTTCTAGAGTGATTCTGTCTGTGGAACGACTCGTACTCATGAGCTTAAAGGTAACGAGGGATTCTGTGTGACAAATACACAGTACAGAGCCGAGTACCAGCATCGTGATGTATCATTATACTACTGACCTCACACCTCACAGCTAAACCAGTTGATGAAGTGTGTGTGTGTGTGTGTGTGTGTGTGTGTGTGTGTGTGAGTAAAGCACTGCTATGTTTATAATTTTCTGCTCTGTTCTTTCTCACCATCACGCTTATCAGTTGCTGTTGTGTACTCATGGATGACTATGATAATAAAGGCTCTCCTGTGCTGTGTGTGTGTGTGTGTGTGTGTGTGTGTTTGCTATAATGTTAACCATAAATAACTAATCCATTTTATTTAAGACCAAGAACACGGCACTGGAACACATTTCTGCTCAGGAACCTGAATCTAGTTGAAACTTTCTTGGACTTTTATTTAATCAGGAATTTGTGTCCAGAAAAGTGGAACCAGGAACCTAAATCCAGAACCTAAAAACAAGAACTTTAGCAGAAGTGCTTAGGCTTAGGAACATCAGTACAAAAACGGACAGTAACATTATCATCACAAACTCCGGAAATTCACACCAGTAACTTTATTAAACTCAACATTTTACTTTAATTTAGGAACTTTTTAACTGAACTCAAAATCAGAACCTTTAGCCCAGGAACCAGTAAATGGAACTTGCAGGAACTTTATCCCGGGAATTTACACAATGGACTTGTAACATAAACCCATGAATTTAAGTGGAAGAACTTTAGCCTCAAAGAGATTCAGCCTCTAGTCTTGGAAATTCAGGCCATTAACATAAGATCAGGAACCATTTTCCAAAACAGTGAACATAGGAACTTAAACCCAGGAACATAAACGTCCTAAGAACATGATCCTTTATTCTTTAGGGAAATTAACCCAGACATATAGCGTTAGGAACACAAGCGCAGGAATTCGACATCATAACTTTAACCTTATACATTAATTTCCAGAATATTTTGTCAAGAACTTTAACCCAAAAACCCCAAGCCCTGGAAATTAACTGAGTTTGTGGACCAGTTCAGGAAATGTAGCCCAGGAACTCAGCCTGGAAATATCCTCCAAAGTCCTAGAGCTTAAATGACCAAACTGAAATCAAAAGCGGAACAATGCTAATAGCTTTAACACCAGAACTCTAGAACCTTAATCCCGGGAACTTAAGTTCAGGAAGGTTTTCTTGGGTCTACCCTGAAAAGTTCTTTGTAGATCATCTGCATTTCCTTAATTCACGAATCAAACGTGATTGTCTTGTTTAAAAACATCACATTGGTAACTTCGCAGAATCATGTAGGATAACCAGAACCTACA